>WPIO01000154.1:0-360000 GCA_009760855.2 Cristatella mucedo
TATTAAGCCCGAAGGGGGTTAAATGGGTAGCAAACAGTGAAATGGAAAGTGCCTAGAAAGAGATTGAGTTCTCTGAGGGCACTATATCAAATGTATTATTATTATCATTATTATTAAGCTTGCACGTTTATGCTGCTTGCGTGTACGATTAGACACTCGAGTCGGCGGATGCCGTTAAGCTACCCACGCACACGCCAATCGTGACAAGCACGTGACGGAGCACTGGTCTTTGGTCTCTCCTCTTCTGAAGTCACCGACTGAAGGGCAGGGTACGGATGCGGCAGCACTGTCAGCGACATTGTATGAGTGTCATGGCCGCCGCGCCGGCGAGGTGACGAGGTCACGTCTTTTTAAATGAGCCGAAACGTCGCCCGGAGACTTGATTAGACGACTGATGAATACAACTGACTAGCAGCGTCTTCTGGCCGTCAAAGATGGAGAGACAATTAGGTGCATTAGCTGTATGCAGCTGAGACAATTAGCTGCATTAGCCGTCTTTGAGGCTCTGACAACACACAGGCGACGACGACAAGGAAACACGGGGGAGGGAAAGTAGACCTAGCTGCTTGCTTGTTGCTGCAGATGCAATCCCCAGGGAAGCCATTTTGATGTACTATTAGCTAGCTTGCACGGGGTGGAGATGTTGGGCGGACGGAGTACGCTAGCCAGGGGAGACGTTGGGCGGACAGAGTACGTTAGCTGGGGGAGACGTTGGGCGGACAGAGCACGCTAGCCGGAGGAGGGGAGATGTTGGGCGGACAGAGTACGCTAGCCGGGGGAGGGGAGATGTTGGGTGAACGGAGCAAACTAGCCGTGGGAGGGAAGATGTTGGGCGAACGGAGCACGCTAGCTGGGGGAGGGTTGTTGGGTAGACGGAGGCACGAGGCGATGGCCAAGATGGTTCGAGCTCGAACTCGATTCAACCCAAACCTAGCTGCGTTAGCTGTGGTAGCTGCGTTAGCTGCGTTAGCTGCTGAAGTAGTCAGTCAATCTGCACTTATCTGCAGATTGACTACGTGCGACGGCCGTCCTGGCAGGCCATGATAGCAGGCAGCAAGACGTGGACGCTGGTTCCGTCTCCCGAATGCCAGCGACACTGTCCACCCATGAATGTGACCATGGAGGTCGGAGATATTTGTGAGTACGACCATGTGCCACGATGTGCACCCTTGCACTGTACTAATAGCAATCAACTTGCTCTGCCCTGCCCGACTGCGACTATGCCATTATTGGGGCGTGGCTCTTCCGCTGACCCGTTTTAACCCAGATCCACAGCCAGGTCCTTCTATTTGCTATGTCTCACTTGCTTCGCTTGCAGTGATTATCGATACAAACAAGTGGTACCACAGAACGTATATCCATCCTGGTCAGCTAAGCATCACAATTGGCTCTGAGTACGACTAGGATATGGTGACATTTGCAGGGACATCCTTCACTATTTTGTCCAAAAGGTGTGTACTATTGTTCAGCATTATACGATACTTCTGTTCCTGTCATGTATTGTGCAGTGTATGTGCATGCATAATACACATTATTCTATACAATCATAAAAATCCTTAAAAAAATCATCGTGCATGCCGCGGTACCGCTGTTTCTATCGATATATGTCAATCGCTTATTCGAGCTAATGGAGTGCCGGGCGAGTGCGCCCGGGTTATCGGCTCAGCCAATCAGCTCTCAAGCGACCTTGTCCAATAGCGTAGGAGTTCAAGTTATCTGACATTGATATGCTATACATGCATTTATAGTTGATTCTGGGGCTGTATATTACAGCCCCAAAATCATTCAACCGTACATTTAACTATGCACATATACCCTGTATTATACAACTCTGTATTTTACAGAGATTCTGTACGTACAGGACAGTAGCGTGCACTCAAACGCTGCTGCTTTAGAGGGCTCGATCGGCGTTTGTCCAGGTCGCACGTCGCACAGTGCTGGTCCGTCGTTCATCGAGTTTTTTCATTCGGCGCGTCTGATGGCCTATAGCCATTTCCCTGCATGTACGAAGCTTACTGCTCTCTGTGGAGAGGATGGATGGGACGCAGCCTGAGCATTGAACCGAGTGAACTTGAAGCCACGTCTCAGCTAGCGTAACACCGGGTGGGCGTTTAGATAAATACCCTCAGAGGAAGGATAAGTACTCATAATAAAGTAGCTAAAAATAAAATTGCAGCTGCAATGTCGCCATTACTAGCTCGGAAGCGAATAGTGTGAGTCTCGATGTCGTCAACCTTACAAATCAGCACTGGATGCTGTTAATATTTGTCAGGCTGCCGTTTACTCACGTAATGCAGCACAATCGAGAGCGACATGGCAGGGTGCATAACTTTTCAATATTTTCCACCAAATCTGAATACGACTCCGGGAAAAGCAGCTGGTCTGCACCACAATCCCAAGCAAGTGCACCGGATCCCGACAAGTCCCCCCCCCCCCGCCCCCTAGGCAGGTGCAGCCGAGTCCGACCCCCAAGCAAGTGTTTCAAACCCCCCAGGCAAGTGAAGCCGAGTCCATCCCCAAGCAAGTGCTCCCAATCCCGATTCCAGGCTAATGCAGATAATCCCGATGCTAATGCAGATAATCCCGACGCTAATGTAGATAATCCCTATGCTAATGTCAACGTGCAGGCTATTTTTTGAGATCCTTTTGCCCTAACTATAAACGTAGCTCATGCCTGCTTGCTCCAAGTTGGAAAATTCAGTCACTATAAAATGAACACACTACGTTGAATAAATTAACTGGATTGCAGTACTGCCCCGGATCCACGATCTTTTGTTAAAAGGGGCTCTTAGTAATGGTAATTAAAGGTGCTCTTTTTTCTTGGTTTTTAATTAAAGGTGGGCTGGTGGAGCTGGAATAGGAAGAACAATCTTGATCTGGGATGT
This sequence comes from Cristatella mucedo, assembly GCA_009760855.2. Classification (NCBI taxonomy): domain Eukaryota; kingdom Metazoa; phylum Bryozoa; class Phylactolaemata; family Cristatellidae; genus Cristatella; species Cristatella mucedo. The sequence goes on from WPIO01000154.1 coordinate 2,886, forward strand.
CCTGAGGCAAGATCCCACTAAATAAGCCAATCCCACGATCCTGGACTTCCGACCACAACTCGGGAGTTCTGCTGAATTGTTAGACTTGCCTGCCAATGTTGAACTAGAGAGATGTAAACGAGAAGGCAAAAAGATGGCCAGTGCGAAAGAAGGTCAACTTTCGGTAACGTTCAACTTGCAGTCACGTTCACGCTTCTCGTTTATCCAATTACAGAAAATTGGCGTGTAGCATTCTTTAGGGTAGCCGATATATTTTTAAATGCGAGCTGAATAAGCTATTACAGTTTTTCTATACAATCGCTGTACATCGCTTACCCGATTGTCTAGTCTACAGAAAAGCCGACGGTACAGATATGGTTTGACAGCTGAGCCTGCCCGATTCTCAGGTAACTAACTTTGCAACGATTTTGAGTTCGCTTAAGTCGCAATGACACGTGACAATGGTAAAGACGGTAATAAGAGTGCAAGTTGCAGGTTGCCTCTGATGTGCCAAGGTAGAGCTCGGTGAATGACGTAATCGGAGACCTGCACTTGTCGACCTTGCTAGTCCAGGTACACTTGACCAACATCGCTTAGGTCAGAAAAACAATACCCCAAGAGAACTAAATCTCATTCTCGGCACTTTCAGTTCAACGTGCTAAAAAATAAAGCATGTCGATTAGTGATGGCTTGTTTTTAATTCAGCAATACTGAGTATGCTCAGGAAAGTGCATGCTCCTCGGAGTAACTACTCCGAGGAGCATTCGACAGGCTGTAGCGATATCAGGCTTGAGTAATTCCGCGCTTCGTCGGTGCAGGTACTTAAAGCACAACCGCAAGAGGATTCGACTTTCCTTAGAGGTACGGTCGTAGCGGGTGGCGAGCTTGATAAGAAATAAGTCCGGATTGGTTGGCTGAAGCAAGCGAATGAAGGGGAGCAGCAATGAATAATGGAGCCTTAAAGTCGTTGCCCTCGAACTTGATGTGAAGTCAAAGGGTTGTGATATAAAGTGTAGCTTCTACCTTTACTGCAAGCAAGTCTTGTAGCACAGTTTGAACCTACATGCGAGACTGTTATTGGCGCTCTGGTTTGGCTCAGTGTTAAAGTGCTCGCCCTTAATGACCGAGGTCAGAGAGGCGCTCACCTGAACGACCGAGGTCGTGGGCTCGTGCTCAGCGGCGTAGGCTAAGTGCCTGGATAGAATTCTAGTTCTCTTAGGGTGCTATATAGATGAAATTATATATTATTTTCTGTTGCTTAGGCAGAAAGACCCGTGAGTAATGAATCTAGTACTAAAGTCTAGATGTGATGTGCCAAGTGCACAACCAGCTTCACAATGTCATCCTTTGGCACCTCGGAATTGTCTAAATGCTATGCAATTGAAAGTATGCCGACTTAACAGTGGAGTTAATGTGGCTGGTCATCTAGTAAATGTTCATTTTTAAACGGATTCTGTACAGAAACTTCAGGAGATATGCTGGCCCAGCTCACTTGGAGGGTTAAGCTTTTCAGTTTCTTAGTGACACTCGGTTCGCCCATGACTATTAAGTTGGTTTAATCATCGAAAAGTTTAAGTTCTTTTTTTGAATGTCGGCAGCACATTCTGCAATAGCGTTGAGAGAGAATAGCGAAACCACAAATATTGTGCGATCTGCGTAAAATGAAAGCATAAACTGTACTAGATATTGCATCAGCTAGGAGAGTATAAATCGTTGAAAGAAGTGGATCAAGCATAGATCCTGGGTTCTTTCATAGTTTAAAGCCTCTCTGGATAACCGTTGACATCTCTCTGAAATATACTTAGCTGATTGGTCTAAACCATTGTAGCTCACTGCCTAGTTTAGGCAGGCTATTGGGGGCTTGGTCAATGGTATGAAAAGCTGCCGTGAGACCAAGCAGGTAAAGTAACTCTTCCTATTTTGCTTGTAATGTAATGTAATGTATCTCCGTCAGTAACTCCACAAAGTCATAAAGACTATGTGGGTGTTACGCAGGAGAGTTTTGTATAGCGCAGTCACAGCCTAAGCGGCTCTCGGTACGCATTCGGTAGCCAACAGACTTCGTCTCACGCAACAAAGAGAAAGTGGGAAGCATAGCAGAGTCAGGAGAGCAGTTGAGGTAGTGAGTAGCATAGAAGTAGCAGTTCAGGACCGCTGAAAAAGATGTGCCATAGTCGACAGTTGGAGAGTAGTTGTAGTTGCGTAAGAATTGTGGAAGCGAGTTCCACAGTCTAGGACCTGCAGAGCTACAGCTTCTGTCGCTGTCTTTAAGTGGAGGAATGGGACAGTCAATTGATTGTCCACACAGGACCTGAGGGCGCGAACAGGCTGAAACTGATGCAGCATTTCAGCTAGGTACGAAGGAGCCAAGCCATGGCGGGCCTTGTGGGTCAGCGTAAGAACTTTGCTTTGTATACTTTGCTCAACCGGCAACCATCCTAGCTCTTTCAGCAAAGGAGACACGTGCTCAAACCACTGGGACTTGAAGACCAGCCTTGCAGCCATATTCATAGTCCGCTGTAGTGGCATAATAGCTTTCTTTGGCAGCACAGCCAAAAGGAATTATAATAATCAAGCCGAGACAGAACTAAAGAGCTAGTTAAATTTTTTACAAGCCACTGTGGGAGACAGCTTCTAATCTTGGATAGGGATCGGATGTGATGGCTAGCTGTAGAGGCAGTCTTGGTGAGCCATGATGGCACACTAGGTAAGGCGGTTGCTTTCACGACCTCGGTCCCGAGGTCGTGGGTTCGATTCCTGTGGTGGGCGATTTATCGCCACTGCAAGCAGTGGTGATAGCCGTAAAGGCTCTTCTGTCGCTAAAAAAAAGAGGCTGTTTAATCAGCTAGTTCTGAATGAAGCTTTTGAAATTGAGGCAGCTGTCGAACACGACACATAGATTACGAGCACGTGGTGAAGGTAGCACAATAGCATCACCTATTAGAACAGCAAAGCCTTAGCCTCCAGCTACATGCTTAGGGTGTCCTATGAGCAGCAGTTCGGTTATATCGTGCTTGATTTGTCGGCAGGGTCTGATTCTAACGATCCCTGAAGTCCTATTCGAGCATCTTGTATCTGGCCTGGCATTTCGATGCTATGGTCAGCCCTTATCTCCGAGGGAGACTACCGGGCATTGACGTAAACGAGCAGCAATTATCAGAAGAGCTTCCAATGTTAGTAAGTAACCCAGGCCTCTGCGTTTGGTCCGCTTTTTTCCAATGTTTATATTCTCTTTCTTGTTGATCTGATCGTCAAGCACAATCTAGGCCTTCACTTATATGCAGATGATAGCTGTACCTGTGCAGCAACCCCCCTCCCAACCTTTCAGTAAGTCACTCTCGAATCCCTTGCTGCATGTATTGCTGACATTCCCGCTTGGGTGGCAAAACAACCTCAAATTGAATGACGATGAAACCAACTTACTAGTTACAGGCAGAACTAGCGGTACTCAGAAATTAAAAACATAACCCTCAACATCGGCTCTGCCTGCCTATTTCATGTAGCATCTGCACGTAACCTCAGTGTCCTGTTCCAAAGCGACCTTTCACTTGACGATCGTATCAACTCCACTGTCAAGTCTGCCTACTATCGGCCATATAACGTTGCATAACTTGGTGACTGCTTAGAGGGAAACTATATCCAAGTTGGTCCATGCATTTGATTAATTAAATTAAATTAATTAAGTTAATTATTTGCTCATCGGCCTGCCAATGGTTGTAATTTTGTCCCGTAACACATCATTAGCTCACCCACCTCTTAAACTGGCTGAGGCACCATGGTCCGAATGTCATTGAACCTATCCTTTGATCCTACAACCTTTCATAACCAACTTCCCCATATAGCTCAAACTTCCGACATTATCTTTGATGTCTTCTATGGTCTCTGTTTATTGCCCATAGAGTATCTACTGAAACTTATGGAGCTTTCAGTACGTTTACTACTTGTTTAGGCAGTTTTTGCCACATTATGGCCTCAGCTAACTACACAGGATCTTGCATAAGTTTAACTATTTGAGCAATGGTTATTTAATTCCAGCATGAATCAATGAAACTGATTCTAACCAGAGTAGCTGCATGACCCACATGTCGTGGCAACTTTCCATTTATATGGCGTCAAAACATGGGTACTAGAATTTGCAGCTAGTCGAACGTTTTTGCTTGGCTCCCCAAAATGACTGAAGGATTAAACTTCCAGAAACTTACACACCTAATTCCTAGCCGTTTCAGGATCACGAGCAATGCTATTGCCAAGTGTAAGCGAGCATACAGCTCAATGCATCCATTAGCAATGCATCCTCGGTAGCTCTCTCCAAAAACATAAATTAGTTACAAATGACTGGTCAATGCCAGCACATAGATATGAACGGCTATGCTTCAGCACGTGCTCTGCTCCACCCTAAACAGCATGCAGCAGCAGCACGAACACGGAGGTCGGTAGACGGCTCAGCAGCTTCTAAAGCCTCGATGCCGTGGCCACAACCATTCGTGGTATTTGCGATGCAAGTGCCCCCACAAGAGGAAGATAGAGGGGAAAGTCTGCACAATTAAGTGGCTCTGCTGCTGCTGCTGCTGCTGCTGCTTCTCTTTGGTCGGCATCCTCTCCATACCAGTATGTGGCAGCTAGCTGCCGACAACTCCAACGCCAGCAGTCGGTGGCTGAGGCCGTAGGCTGGTCTCTGCTGTAGCAGGCAGCATGCATGCACTTTGCCATGCACCCAGGGCGGGCGGGCGGGCGGCCGAGCTTTCCAGCCTGCATCCGAAGGGCAGAGATTTCAACATCTGTCCAGGCATCAAGGATGAAAGGTGCCAAGGCAGCTCACATGCAAGGACGGGTGTGCTGCAGCTCTTGTCGCTCGACGTCTAACACAGTGAGCTGCCAGTGTCATCTCTCTGGCCGACCGTCGTAATCCATCATCGACGTCCAAACGACTAGCACCTTTAACTTGTTCTCGTCGGGTCTGGCTGCTGCTGCCTGCCTGCAGCCAGCCGCTAGTACTCCCAGTGACCGAGTATGGTGTCCTTGATGGCCTCCACATACTGTGCCGGCACCCAGTAGATCCAGTACCGTGACACCTCGTTCGGTCCCAACTGAAACCCCTGAAGGCAACGAGAGTCGACGGTCGTCAGCAAAGGCTGCATGCATGGCGGGAAGGGGGAAAGCGGCCAGAGGGTGGGGCTAGCGGGCGTGAACGAGAGCAGAGTGCAGATCTGGATTGGCCGATCTGGACTGCTGCCACTGCTGCTGCCATCACTCGCCGGTCAGCCATTACCATTATGTGATACTCCTCGTGACCCTCAATCGCTTCGCTGACCACATTCTTAATGGTGGTGAATGGAATCTTCTCGGTATTTTCTGAAACAGACAGGAGGAACACATATCCGGACGGCGATTAACAAGCACCATTGTTTGGGCAAGGATTATAGCTGGAGGCAGTTCCACCATGGATTATGACAACACGCTGGTTACAACAAGAGCAGCCGAGAGCTGTTACATCAGCTGAGAAAAGGTGGCTGCCATGTCCCGGACAATGCCCTGGAGCACTGCCCAGCAGCACTAGCAGCCAACGTGTGCGGCCAGTGCTGGGTGTGCTAGTCGGCATTTCAAACTTCACACACTCGAGTTCTGCCACCCCCCCCCCCTATGCTCGAGGTGCGATGCCGAAGAAAGGCCGTGTGGCGATGCGGCTGTGCGCGGCTGCCTGCACTAGGCTCACCTTTACTTGCCAGCCACAGCTGATCGAGGTCAAGCTTGAACGTGATCCGGAGCTTAAGGCCGAGCTTGTTGTACATGCCATACAGAGATGTGGGCGGCAGGAGCTCCTTTCCTCCACGTATGCCGCCCATGACGTCATCAGGCTTACCATACTTGTCGAGGACTTTCTTATGCAGCTATAGGAGATACGGATACTGAGGACGGCAGTGTCACCATCAAGAAGAATGTGTTGCGTCACCAAACAGCTAAGAACGCATCAAGCCAATCAATGCTCTATCTCTCTCCTGACGAAAAAAAAAGAATGCCAAGAGGGAAGAGGATATATTGCTAAACAAACGACAGGAGAACATGCATGTCTACTCGGCCTCAAGCCCGGACACGGGCACTGTACTGTTGCCCACCTGTACATGGATGAGCGCATGCGTCTATTCTGCCAGCCTTTCGCATTCATTTTGTGCACACGCTAGCCTATACTGCACCAGTAACTCATCCAGCTTAAGCTGGATGAGTTACTGGTGCATCTAAGAGATTTTTCAGTAGCCTCAAATTGCAGGGTTGCTAGATTGTAATGCAATGTATCTTCATCTGAAACTTCGTAACGCCAGACTACGCAGGTGTTAAAGAGGGCTTTCTATAGACCAAGGAAAGCCTAAGCAGCACCAACAAACATTTCATGCATCAAAGAGAAAGTGAGACACATATCTTAGTCAGGAGGGCAGTCGAGATAGTGAGTAGCATGGAAGCAGCAGCTCAGGGCGGCTGGAAAGGATGTGCCTCAGTCGGCAGGAGAGAAGATGTCGTTGCCAAAGAATTGTGGAACTGAGTTCCGCAGCCTAGGACCCGCAGAGCCAAAGCTTCTGTCGCCAAAGGTCTTTAAGCCGAGGAATTGAACAGCTAATTTATTGTCAATTTATGACCCGAGGGCACAAGGAAGCTGAAACTGGTGCAGCAGTTCAGCTAGGTATGAAGGAGCCAAGCCAAGGCAGACCTTGTGGGTCAGAACTTTACTCTGTGTCCATTGATCAACTGTATTGGAACTACAACTTGGAAGTCATCGCAGCTCCATTTATACGGTCAAACCTCTGGGATTTGTTAACTAGCCTTGCAGCTATATTCATCGCAAGCTGTAGTGGCCTAGTGGATTTTTTAGGAAGCCCAGCCAAAATGGAATTGCAACAATCTAGCCGAGACAGAACCAGTGAGCTAGTGACATTGTTTGCAAGTTACCGTGGTAGACCCCAATCTTAGATAGGAATCGAATGTGAAGGCTAGCTGTGGAGGCAGTCTTATTTAAGCATCGGGTCGCATGATTGCCGATTTGAAGGACTTACAGCTATTTAAAAACCACAGTTATGGCCGGACTAAGTTTCTCTGCCAGTGAAGATAATAGAGAGGAAGGTATTGGGTCTTCAGGAGAGGAGCTCCTTTTACTAGACATTACGAGGTAACCATACTATGCAGAAACCTCGAAAAATTCCCCAAGGAAGATCAAAGGATGCGATCCAATAACTGCTTTAGTCGAGGGGGCTTTATGGAGGTGCATATGCAGGCAATTTTTCAGTGAAGGCTGAAAACTTGTCAGTCGAGCTGATAAAATCTGGGGAGTGAGACTTCTCAGAATCGGCAAGCAAATTGCTCACTGTCTTGTAAATCTGTTTTGGGTCCAACTGGCCATACTTCAGTTTTTGATTAATAAAAAAGCCCTGACTTTTCTAAGCTTTAGAGTGGAGACTCGGAGGAAGTCTTTGTAGGCAGCAGCATTCTTACCACCGCGACGTGTAAGCAACAAAATGAAGGAGAGATAGTCAAGCCGATGGTGATTCAAGATGGTAAAGCAGAGATGCCACAGAAGAGAATTTAGGTTGGCAGTAACAAAACGTGATAAGTCATGGCCGAATAGATCGTAATAAAAACAAACATAAGGATACTATATATTTGGTGTAATTAGTAACATTTATCTCTTCAGCCAGGCGACTGCTGCCCCAAGACAGCATACTACCAACGATAGTCACTTTATTACTACAAGTAAGACTTCCTAATTTTAATAGCTTTGGCTTCCCCATCGTTTTGCTAATGGTCAGCCCTAAGTAGTTGTAATAGCAAGTATGCATTACTTGTCTTCGGGCACGATAGCCAACCGAATGTCCCAGAACTAGTTCAAAATGAAGCTGCATGTCAGCAGCTCAGTGGCACCAGTTTCTTCAGCTCATCACGATAGGAACTCAACAGAAGAAAAATATAATAGCTGTTGTCATCTGGCTAGCAGTTATGAACACCGTAACGAAGTGTTTGAGGTTAATCTGAATTCCGTACCCCATTTGTGGTCATTGTTGTCACTAGCACCTAATTCGATGCAGGATTTCATTGTGAGGTCCAAGCATATTTTTTCATAGTGTCTTCATAGACTACAATTTTTAATTCGTGATTTGTCAGAAAATAAGTGACCCAAATGTTATAATTGATTTTTGTATAGCATCATAGTCTCTTAGTTGCGTACATGAAGTTTGTTGGCTACCGAATGCGTACCAAAAGCCACTTAGGCTTTGACATCGCTATACAAAACTCTCCTTCGTAACACCCACATAGTCTTTGTTGCTCTGTGGAGCTACAGATGGAGATAAATTACATCTTAAGAGAACCAAATCCTTATCAAGGCACTATAAAGCTTACAGTTAGGTACCTGCTGTTGTCACTGTGCAAGGGTCTGCGATGGCAGCTGGGTATCTTTCAACATTTCCTTCTCACAATATAATAGAATGTCCTAGTTAGTTTTTGGTGCACCCACGGTGATCTGTGTTATTGAATTTGTGGCTACAATATTTTTTTGTATCCATATAAGCAATCATGTATGTATTGTGGAGCTGCTCAGGTGCATCTCACTAATTGTCATTCATTCGATCCTGGATGTCGGAAAACTTCCTGAAATTAAATGACGATAAAACCGAACTGCTTCTCATAGGACACCCTAAGCGTGTGGCTGGATTAAAAGGCTTTGCTGTTCTAATAGGTGATGCTATTGTGCGACCTTCACCACGTGCTCGTAATCTAGGTGTCGTGTTCGACAGCTGCCTCAATTTCAAAAGCTTCATTCAGAAGACTGCCTCTACAGCTAGCCATCACATCCGATCCCTATCCAAGATTAGAAGCTGTCTCCCACAGTGGCTTGTAAAAAATTTAACTAGCTCTTTAGTTCTGTCTCGGCTTGATTATTGTAATTCCCTTTTGGCTGTGCTGCCAAAGAAAGCTATTATGCCACTACAGCGGACTATGAATATGGCTGCAAGGCTGGTCTTCAAGTCCCAGCGGTTTGAGCACGTGTCACCTCTGCTGAAAGAGCTAGGATGGTTGCCGGTTGAGCAAAGGATACAGAGCACAGTTCTTACGCTGACCCACAAGGCCCGCCATGGCTTGGCTCCTTCGTACCTAGCTGAAATGCTGCATCAGTTTCAGCCTGTTCGCGCCCTCAGGTCCTGTGTGGACAATAAATTAGCTGTCCCATTCCTCCACTTAAAGCCAGTTGGCGACAGAGGCTTTAGCTCTGCAGGTCCTAGACTGTGGAACTCGCTTCCACAATTCATATGCAAGACAACTACTCTCCAACTGTCGACTATGGCACATCTTTTTCAGTGGTCCTGAACTGCTACTTCTATGCTACTCACTACCTCAACTGCTCTCCTGACTCTGCTATGCTTCCCACTTTCTCTTTGTTGCGTGAGACGAAGTCTGTTGGCTACCGAATGCGTACCGAAAGTCGCTTGGGCTGTGAGTGCGCTATACAAAACTCTCCTTCGTAACACCCACATAGTCTTTATGACTTTGTGGAGTTACTGACGGAGATACACACACATTCATTCAAACTGCTCTGATAGTTGGTGAACAATGACCAAGATCACATTCAAATACAGACAGGGCCAAAAGGACGATGACGGTCCACGAATATGCATAATCCCCGAAAGTAGTTTTAATATTGTGTAATGCTGCAATGTCAAATGAATACATTAACAACATTGAATAGTCATCTGAATACTTACATCCTGCTTGCAAAGTTGTTCTTTGGGCAGCGATAAATTAGAATCAAAGCTTGCACCACCTTGAACTGCACCTGGCTGGCTTACTGTGAGCAGATCGTTAAGAGTAGACCCAACAACCATAAACTTTGCGTTTGCTGTCACTTTGAGATCTCGCAAGGTCTGGCTGTCCTGCGTGGAACCTGTTATTGCACACACACACAAGCAATGCTAAGGAAAACTGGGAAGGAACGTTGATATGTAATCAATACATCAAATAGAAACAGTATGCAGCATCAACTCCAGCAAAACGACAGCCTTTGTACAGCCGGGGCAGTGTCACTATTGCTGCTATTTCATTATATGGAGAGACCATTGCTGCTACCATGTGTAAACTACGTGTGTTTAGCATATACTGTGTATATGTATATATATGTATGTATACAGGTATTAGAATATACATTGTTAGCTCGAAAAATATGGGCAAACTCTTAATTAACGAAACCCTTAAACGATGCAGATTTTTATAAAATCAAATGCTACTAAAGAGTAGGATTAATGAGGGAATAATAAATTGTGCATGCTACCGTTTAGGTGCAAAAAATGCAAACTTGCTTCTTGGGTAGTTTCAAGTGGGTTCAAAAACAGTTGCAGTTTCAAAGGATAATTTTTGCTAGCACAAGATGAATTTTTGGATGTATAAAAGATAGTTTCAAAAAATGCACGTCGACGACTATGCCGGGAACTTCTTCAGAAATAGTCATGTTTTAGACATCCAGTTTTGCACATGCAAAGACGTAGATCCGACCTGATTCGAGACTAAGCAAGAAGTAGATAAAGGAGTTAGAGTGAAAACTAGCCGAGCTGTGGGATCACATACACTTCTACATAAGTCGTAGCCAATTCCGTAAATACTAAAAGCACGGAGATCTGTGTTCATTTAAAAGTTATCATTGACGGAATGAAAAAATAATTCAATTTAGTAACTGCATTTTGCAAGCCACGAGACCTCTTAAATTGTTCAAAAGAATTGTTTAATTCCTAGTTTATCAGAAAACCGCTGCATGGCAGTTTTTTCCTTTATACCGTGCCATCTATTTCCTTCATTGCTTTGATTCATATCAGGCTGCTGGCTGAGCATGCACAAATTAGCACATTTGAAATCTTTAATCATTGGCATAAAAATGCTGGACGCGATCGCTAAGATACATAACTAAAGAGAGGGATACTTGGTCCATCCAGTTACTCGTACTTCCCAATGCTCTCACACTAAAAGAAAATAATATCCTTGGAAAATGCAATTAGGTCAAGAACTAGAAATTGCTCCAGATACTGCGCAATTAATCATTCTACATGATTTTGTACTAAGCAAACCAATGTGGTAGCACAAACAATTAGTTATAAATACAGCTAACTCGCACAAATCCTGTTATAGTATTTTTTGGCAAGCAATTAATAGAACACTGAAATATTTGAGGTTGCATCTTGATCCTTACGGGTGCACAGATTTTTGGGCCGGTTCTGTACATTCAGTCAAAAAAATCCTCACAGCATGGCCACAGCTGCTGTGGCTGATATTCCATTCGGGTAACCAGAGGATTGTCTACGACATCTGACATACTTAAGGTAAGCACAGCATTTAAAAAGACTTACTGAGAATCCAAAAACAAACTCGCATGCAGTTTGTATGGATGCATTTAGTGTGACATCTACCGACTCTTAATGACACCACATATCTGGCCAAGCGCAGAGACCATAATCTTGTCACAAGCATAGTCTCTTCTGCTGCTGCAGCACATTCCAGAGCCTGAATTTTACTGAAAAGGTCGGCTACTGATGTAGGTCGAACACTCGCCTCATCCACCTGTCGATAGCTTCCGATCGTTTCGTGGATTCGGATCAAACTGTTGTTGATCAAGCAAATTGGATTTCGAAGCTCAAAACTATGCTAAGGCATCGTTATATTAGGCAGCAAGATAATGACCCTAAGCAAACTGCCAGACTATTTCAGTACTCTCGGACGAATCCTTGATATGAGCAGTATGAGAAATTAAGTTGCTAAGCAGTTTCTAGCAGGCTAAGAAACAGTTTCGGTTTTCAAAGGATATTGTTGGTAGTGCCGGCAGAAAAAGGTCAAGTGAGAACTTTTGGACATGCCTAGTATCCACCTCTCAAAAAATTCAACCAACGGCTTTACAGTGCATTTCTCTTCAGAAACAGACAAGCTTTGAGACTTGGAGCATGCTTAGGTCAGATATGATTCGAGGCCATGCAAGAAATCAATAGTGCAGTCGAGCGGTGTCTACATTGACAAACGCTCTGAGCCAAGGCACCTGAGAAGTTTAGGCCACGTCCTCAGTTTTGACTGGTAAGGGGCGAGCACAAGTGGCCGGGGGAAGGTTTGGAGTCTCAAGGGGCCGGGTGCGAGGAATTAGCCGGTCGATCAACTTACGGGTCGTAGATCGGAAACTTGCAAGGCAGCCGGCCCATAAGAAACAGACAAAAAAAGCAACACGGATGCTGCCTTCACAGAAGCATTGCAGGAGGATACCAGCCTGAGCGACTGCAATAATTTGGAATGCAGGAATTAATTCATGTAGAATGCTGCCTATAGAAGGGTGGCGGCTGAATTTTCGATGACTGGCGTGTTCCCACACAAAGGCAGCAGCAGTTACGTGTCCATAGATGGCCTCTGCTCAATCTCCATTTGCTGTCTAACCAGAAACTTAACGACCTTCACATTTCCGAGACCTCTCTTCATGCCAAATGAGAGTGAAGGGACCAGCCACAGAGAAAGCAACAAGAAGTCTCAACTACAAACTGTAACAGTGTAGACATGGCAAGTTTGGCACTAGTTTATAGCTAGCTAACCATATTTCCTGTTGAAAAACGCCTTTGAACCCTATACAACTGCTTTTTCTTTATAAGTCTTTTGGCAGACACTCAATAATGCCAAAACTATCGAGATCTGCAGTCATCAAGGAGTTTCCAGTGAGATTAGGAGGTAGTTTAACTTAGCACAGGCTTTAGTAAAAGACATTGGCAATAATTGAACAGATTTACTTAATAATTACTTATCAGAAAACGCTGCAGGCAGGTTTTTCTTCAACCAATTCGGCGATTTCTCTGTTTCGAACCATGCAAGGCTATGGTCGTGCGAGTTCGAAATAGCCTGATTTGAACACTTGATTGTCGCTGAGGAAATGCCCTTTTTGGTTGTTGGGTTACGTTTTTAGAGGCACACACACACACACACACACACACACACACACACACACACACACACACACACACACACACACACACACACACACACACACACACACACACACACACACACACACACACACACACACACACACACACACACACACACACACACACACACACACACACACACACACACACACACACACACACACACACACACACACACACACACACACACACACACACACACACACACACACACACACACACACACACACACACACACACACACACACACACCCACACACACACACACACACACACACACACACACACACACACACACACACACACACACACACACACACACACACACACACACACACACACACACACACACACACACACACACACACACACACACACACACTCACACCCACCCACACTAATGCACATATAAATATAGGCACATTAATATGTCGTTTACTTAGCACCCCAAAAGAATTTTATCTCTATTCAGGCGTTTTATGACTGGCTGCCAGAGAATTAATACTCAAGGGTTAGTGACATGCAGGATATCAAGTATGTAAAAGCAAACTAGTACATCACGCTTAGGCTAGAGTGCTAAAGCCAACATGCACGTATAAACATATGTGCAGTACATAAACTCCGGCCAGAAAGCCATTCCATGTCCCCAGAAACTTTATTGGCTGTGAAACGACAATTTCTTTAGATATCCTAGATTGCAACCTTCACAAGTCTTTCTTGCCGAGTGGTGCTAGTCCCATAAGCATTCGGATTACAATAATAATAATAATCTAAAAATGTGCATAGCAAAGAGAATTAGATCTCTTTCTGTGCACATTACTAATACTGGAAAAGAAGCATTTAGAATATAGGCAGCAAGCAAGCTTCACTAGCAAGGGAAAGGCAACAAAGAAAAAAAGAAGATACAAATAAAATCATGCAGCCATTCCTCGGCTTTAAGACAGTCGGCAGCAGAAGCTTTGACTCGGCACGTCCGTATGGTACACGTACATAGATCAAGACAAAACACTGCCAACTTCTGGGCACCGTATGGTACACGTACATAGATCAAGACAAAACACTGCCAACTTCTGGGCAGACACACTGGAACACCCATTCGGCAGAGATTGATCCCGACAGATGGTCCTAGTCAAATTGTGCCCCGGAATTAGGCAGCTGCTGCATTGTTTTGGCAGTAGGGCATACCGAATACCAGGTATAGCTCTAATACAGAGCACATGCCAACACTTGATGGACAAGCAGTCAATGCTAACATCAGTCAAAAGTAATACCTTTAAACATCACTTTCTGCGTTGCAGCCGGAACCCCTACAACACAACGACTACGAATTAGTTAGTGCTTCTCTCATAGATTTGATTCTCTTGGGGCATTACACAAAAGACTTACTATTATTACTATCAAGAGTCACTCAGAGGGTAGCATTCTGGTGCCAAACGAATTCTTAAGGAAGCGGCTCACTTTCCATGCAATCTACGCCACACATACCGAGGATAACAAAGTTCATGCCAAATATGGTCACGTGGGGAAGGCAGCAGCAGCAGCAATGGCAGGGAAAGTTATGCTAACGAAATGCCGCTAATGCCGATGTCATTATAATCAACATTGCATGAATAAAATTCTGATCAGTTTCCATTTGGAGCACGCTGTAGTTACTCCGGGGGAGCATGCTAAATTTGGTCAACAAAAAACTATAAAAATAAGTATGCCCGAACGAAAACAGTGCAACAGTGCTGTGGAGATCAGGATCAAACTAGCTCGAAATATTCTTGACATGAGAAACACCCTTGCTAAAATGTGTCTTGAGACCCAATATAGAAAATATGTAGGTAGCTACAGCAGTCAGCAGGACTTGAATTTGCATTAAGTACCCCAAAAGGATATCATACCACTAGAATGAAAATGCTGAGTCACAATCAGTAGATAAACCCAAGACCTCCAAAATCAGAGGTGTAAATCATATTTAGCTGACCATGTCAGGGATATCCACTGAAAAAAATACAGGTAGCTCAAGAAATTACAAATGAGAAAGTAAAGAGTACTGATTTGACGGTCTCATTTATACGGCTGAAAAAGAGTTGTGACCAACTTTCAGCATGCAGTAACAGATGTCTGCTAAAGAACTCCAAACCACGACCTGGGTCTTGAAGAGCAAGCACCTTACTGAATAGATTATGATCCATGCTCTTAAGCAGTTATGGCGAGGCACCTACGGAGTGCCTTTTTTGTGCTGAATCGTGCGTTCTGGGTTTAACCTTTATTTTATGCTAACGTCTGGCCTATGGATGTACTCATTTGGTAGGAAGCGAAGTTCATCTACGATTTGTCCAACAACAGCAGAATGAGCAATGCATTGTTGACACAATCCCCAAGACTCAAATCACATTTCCCATTTCAATTATGAAAACTGAAAATATGTTGATGATAGACTATGCATAGTGTATTTGGACTTTCTAAGCTGCCTGAAACCTAACAGAGGCATCCAGATTTACTTATCTTTAATCAAAGTGATGCTTCGGTGAAAAGGCACGAATATTTTGTACAGCAACCTTGAGCCAAGATTCAGCGCTGAAAATTATGGTTGCAACATATCACTGATAGCAACATATCAGGAGTACGTCTGCATAGCAAGTGACACCAAAGAATTAAGCTTGCAGAACAGGTAATTAGCAAGTAAGGCCAAGACTTTGTGGAATACAGATCGGACAATTCTTAAAAGTGAGAACCAAGCCCAGACATCCATATTAGATAACGTATAGCGTTGAATTCCTTTTCATGATGTGACTTAAACATAAAAATATTAGCCAGCACAATAAAATCTCAGCAACAAAAAGGCATGAAGTTAAGCATGTACGCACTTGCTGGGATTGATAAAAAGACATGCTCAGTTTCAGCATGCACAAGGACATACACCACAATTCATAACAAATACTTGTGAGGAACAGCTAGGTTTTAGCCTTCTTATAAATGTTGTCAAATCATGGGTCGTCATATTGTCTGTCGGTAATGTGTGCTCCAGCTTGTAGCACGGGGACTTAAGGCAAGGTCTTCGTAGGATGTGAGGTTGGTTAATAAAAATAATAATACAATTGATAAATCGCCCTCAGAGAACTCAATCTCTTTCTAGGCACTTTTAATTTGCAGAGTTAGGCACAAAGCAAAACGACCCGAGTCAGAGATGTCTGAACTCTGAAGAAGTCTGATGAGTAAGTTCTACAGATGGGTAAAATGGAGCAAGCAAATGACATGACAAAAGAGTGACAAGATCTTAAAGTAGATTCCTGCTTGATGCAGAGTCAGTGCAGATCGGTAAGAAGTGGCATAATATGGCATTTGCAACGTTCAAGACCAAGAAGCCTTGCTGCACAGTTGTGTATCAACTGTAAAAATCTTGTAGTACAAGCAACAAGAGCTGCAAGAAGTCAGTTACAAGGATCTACCCAGCACGTAACAAATGTCGAGACTAATTAGGGTGTGAAATATTATCAAAGCAGACACATTTTGCAATGTTATGCAGCTGCATCGTACTTGGCTTTGGAGCTGACGTGGTCATCTAACAAAAGATAATTTTGAACTCAGAATCTTTGCAGGGGTTTAAGTCAATATGCTAGCTGGGCCAATTGCAAAGGTTAAGCTTTCCAGTTTCTGAGTGACACTAGATTTTTTGCTTGTAAGTATAGAGTAGGCTTTTATCGTCATTTCGAAAAACTTTTGCTGCCATCCAAGTGCAGCTATCGGCTTACAAGCTACCAGGCAAGTTCAGGACGCTGGTGATGTTCTGCGTTAAAATGAAGGCTTGGATTGTGCTTAACGATTACGTTGGCAAGAGGGAGCATATACATAGTGAGAACTTGGTGTGAACTTGGAACAGCAGTCTGCCAACGAATAAACTCTACATGATACGCGTTTCTGTACAGAACAGCGTGCAAGCCAAAGAAGCAGCTCACAATTCTTACCACTAGAAGCAACCAGCATGCTTTTACTACGTGAGGAAGAAGAAGTGGCTTCTATCTGCTTTGGTGTGGCCATGCTCGCCGACATCCTTACTGTGAATGTGTATGTGTTTGTATATATGTTGATGCATGCACGAGTGTGAGTGTGCGAGTGCGTATGTGTGCGTGTGAGTGTGTTTGTGTGCAAAGTGCGGGCAACATTTAAAAGCCTCAAGGCCTTTAGGCACAAACTAACAAGCCAGTGACGTACGCTGCTCAATACTAAGCGTTGGTAGCCATAGAATGGCCAAGTCTAGGTCATGGTGTCACATGATGCTTATGAGACTAGAATCTAGATGGGATTCACAACAACTTCCCAGCAGAGTGGGACTGGACACCCATCACACAGCCGAAGACGACCGGACGAACTGATTACCAATGTCAAAAACACTCCGGCCATTATAACTTTACTCAACGGATTCTAAACTTCGACTGCCTTACTCACTTAGTCAGATAAATTCTACTGGCAGTTGCCAAATCTCATTCCCTAGTTAAGACATGTTCACGCACCTTCCATGAGCTTGCAGCTGCCACCACGGAGGCAAACGAGCAAACGCTCATTAGTTGCTGCACTAGCAGAGACAATAACAACAAGTACAACAACAACAATAAGCACGAGCAGACACAACTGTGCACAATCAATGATACAAAGGACTACTAGTGTACATTAATGCACACTACCAGTGAAAAGCTTGTGCTAAAATCCCCTTGATGCTCTTGAAAGCTGTCACAAGCATAAGCTAGGAATAACAAATCTCAAAATCCTTTTGAGACCGTGCCTCCAGTTTCTATGCTGCCAAAGCAGAGAGCTCTCCAGACTGACATCACACTTGGGGTGCCTATAACTAGTAAGTTAGTTTTTTATCGTCATACAATTAACAAAACATTTGAGGAAGTTAGCTGCCATCCATACGTAGATGTTAGCAATACATGCAGCAAGAGAGTTGAAAGAGTTTGACATGCCTAAAGGCTGGGAGCGACGAAAGCATAAGTACATATGAGTGTCATCGTCACAGAAGTGGAAGACTAGATTGTGTTTGGAGGTTACATCGACAAGAGAGAGGGAGAGAGATTATTGATTGTGAAAAGAAGCAGACAAAGCACACAGCCCTGGGAATCATGTACTTACGTAGAGGTTTCTTAAATGACTATTGCCATTGACTACAATGTTCTCGAGTCTCTAACTGAGATGGAACCTGGACGATTTCGGTGCACCAGTGATGCCAAGGCGAGATCAGAGGCACTCAAAAGGCCTTGGTAATCAACAGTATCAAAAGCTGTCGAAAAATCAAGCAAAACAAGCAAGAGAGACTTTATTCACGTCATTCCTAGAGAAAACAAAGATGCTAATAACTTAGTCACTCCTCTAAGTAGCCTCTAACCCTAAGTTTGGAAGAGAATAAGATAGAGAGAGAGAGAGAGAGGGAGAGAGAGAGAAGGGAGATAGAGAGAGTTAAAGAGAGAGAGAACACACTAAAGATGCATGCACACTACATGCACACTACATCGTGTCTGATGCCACTAGCCACATCCCATTATAGAATGAAAGCAAGCAAGTGGGAGAGAGAAAGAGAGAGAGAGAAGCAAAAGAGAGAGAGAGAGAGAGAGAGAGAGAGAGAGAGAGAGAGAGAGAGAGAGAGAGAGAGAATGGGTGAGGAAGAGAACCACTCACTAAACGTATAAGCACTATTTTCGTGCGATATATATATTTGAAATTACATATATATTGGGCCGAAGATTAAATCTGTTTCCATCAACTCCACAAAGCCAAGTATACTTAAATTTATTTAGACTGTACAAGTTGTGTACCACCTACTTCCTCAAATGAACGAGAAATAAATCTTAAATAAAGAAATAAATAAGAAATAAATAGAAATAAATCTTAAAATATAATAGAGAAATAAATCTTAAATCACCTTGGCCAAATCGCTTTAAAGATTGTGCTGGCTCGAGACAAGCAGCTTAAGCAGGTGCTATGCTGGAGTTTTCTATAGAACACTTAAAGAATAAGTGGCTTTCGGTGTGCATACGGTAGCCAAAAGACTTAATCTCGGACAACAGAGGGAACATGAGGAGCACAGCTGAGCCAGACAAGTCGAGAAAGTGGTGTGAGTTGTAGCGCAGGTGTGGAGCCCGGGTCGGCAGCTGGAAAGATGCATATGTAAATGATGTTGCATAAAAATTATGCGAGTAATAATAACACTTGATAAATAATAATAATGCACTTGATAAAGTGCCCTCAGAGAACTCAATATCTTTCTAGGAGCTTTACATTCGCTGCAAAATAAAGTGCGCTCCGAGAACTCAAGAGTCTCTTTATAGGCGCTTGACATTTGCTGCAAAAGAGTGAGCTCTGCATTTTAAACAAAAGCTTCTATCGCCAACAGCCTCCTGGTGATAGCATTGGACAACAAATTTAGTGAGAACACGAGGGGGCCAGAACCAGTGAACTGCAGCGAAACTAAGCACACAGGAGCCGAAACGTCTTGCTGATCCTCGAGGGGAACCACCGCTGCAGCATTAAAGCACGTGACTTGATACACTGCATGTAAAGACCAAGTCAGCGGCAATATTCACCACCAACGGCACAGGCTCAGTGTCTTTTTCTGCTTCTCACCACGGACCGTGCACTCTGACCGACACGCAGTTTCAACGACGTGAGCGCATACTGGGATTGTGGATGGTGTGTGCCTCTTTAACTGCGAGGTAATGAACGTGATAGCGAATGCGATAGTGAAGGCGTGATACGGCAAAATACCAGAAGCTCACTCTTGGTGGAGGGAGGAGAGTTTCTAGAAACAGTCGTTTAGTGACCCAGCCGCATCTTCTAGTACGTGATAAATGTTGAAGAAAATATCTGACGCAATTTTTGAGAAACCACTGGGAGCTTGTGAGACCTTCGGTGACATGGCTGGCGCACGAATTTGCAGGCGTAGGAAAGGACTGCGACCGCTCACTGCCCCTACCGGTAAGCGTCTCCAGGTGCTTCTTCAGGCTACCAATTGTGCCATCCAGTTTAAAAGTAACATCATATTTCTTTTTGTTGAATATCACCTTGATGTCCACGGTCTCGTTTCCATTATCGCCGGGAGGGCTGGTGGCGCATGGTAGGGTTATCACGCACGACTCCGCTAGGTGGTTCCCAGTATCTACAGACGAAGCATGCATTTCCATCCGACAAATTAACATTTACTGTTGCACAGAAGCAAAGAATGGCCCCATTTTGAAAGATTTAGCGGTCAATACAAGCAGACAATCGAGTAGTTACCGGTAGATGATACGCCGTCACCGACGTCGGGGTCCATTGCTGAGCGCGGTAACTATGCACCTCGCTGGTGTGAGAGCTCACTATCTGGCCCTACATCCGTCAAAGCCTATCGGGAGTATTGAGCCACTAAAATTGAGTGAAAGTGTGCTTCAGAGTGATGATAAAATATATTAATATGTTATAGGTATTAAAGTTGGTCCTATTTCATAATAAGCTAGATCTGCTTTAAAAAGATACGCGATCGTTACCAAAATGGTAGCGCCCATGAAAGGTCAAAAGGTTAAGTAGTCGCCCCACGCTTGGGAGGGGTTGCGAATTTTAGTGGTCTGTCGCGCGGGTCTCGCCCGGACTGGCAAGTGCGACCCAAGGTCTAGGGTGTGACGAAGGGGAGGGACGCAGTGTATGGAAATGGAAATGGAAATGGATATGGAAATGGAAATAGTATGGAAACTTGGGCCGCGGCTCCTTCAAGACCCGGGGCCCTACGAACCGAGTTTTGTAGTGCAAAGCACGTCCATTTTTAGGTGGTCTACGTTGAATTAGTGTGGTCCTGTTTCAGTAATAATAAATATCGATGAGTGTTAAGTACTTTAAAGGTATTGTAATCCTAAATTGTTTATCTACGCACACGGTGAATTCAGATTTCATTGGCGGGGCTGCTCATTTGGGTCGACTGGGTCATCAACATTTCGGCACGGACAATTCAGCCACGGAATTCTCCACCAAGGTACTAATAATTCCACCATTTTCAGTTTCCGGAAATTCCTGTCTGCCATTGCTAAGCTAACGATGATGATGCAACACAAGAAGCTGGCATTTTAAGGTCACATGATGAAGTGTGAGCATGCTGAAACGCAAATAATACTAATATAATATAAATATGAATATAATTTATTTGTAAAGCGCCCAAGAGAACTTATCTCTATTTAGGCTCTTCACATATGCCTCGAGGCTCGAGCCCCAAGACCTCAGCCAGATCCTGGTCGGGACGAGTACCTAAACCATTGGACCAAACCAGCTCGGCAATAGTAATAACAATACATTTGCAAAGAAAATAAATAATGGAACTTGCTCTCGTTCAAATTATTAAAAATATGCTTTAAAAGAAGCACGACCATATGATTATTGGTAGCATCGATAATATCAGCACGCTTGATAAGGTTAGCGGAAATCGGCGTGTACGTGTTGCGATTGTGAGGCGGTGTGCTTAGTAGCTGCCACCGGGTATTAAATGTGTACAGTTTAATATCCAATAAATAAATGCCAATGAGTCAAAGAGACATACAAATGAGAGCTTGATACTACTAGATTATATAGATAACAGCAACCAACAACAACTGCCACTTCATAGGCTAAGCGTCAGATTGGTTAACCGAGTCACCTGATTGCAAGATTTGCAGTGCGTAGCTAATCAGCCGTGGCTGAGATGGCCGAGAGGGGTACTCGGCGCATCAACCGTTGCTGAGAGACATAGTCAGCTCGCCCTGTGTCCGCTCGCTATCCGACGGCGCCGGGAATGCCGTTCCGGAATTTGCACGTCGCACCAGAAAACCTCTCGATTGAGCGTCTTAAAAATTGCATATAATTTGCCCGTTTCTCGATACACTTGGCACTACTTTCAGTTTGCCTTATTTTTGCAAGAGGGCTGTCGACGGCTGTCTGGGAGAGATTGAGGTGCAGTTCGTCGCTCCTGATTTTTGTATGGGAAAGTTAAGTTCGCTATTCTACTTGCACGGCTCTGTATATTCATCTAAATCAGTTCATAGCTTGCTAATAAGCTATCGCTGTTGCATTGAAGGACGCAAAATGTCAGTTTGACTATAGCCGAAACCTCTGGATTAAAAGTTCCTGGACAGAAAATGTACGACATTCCCCCATCTAACCAACTACTAACTTGACCATCGCCCGCCCGCTGAGTTCGGGCATTTCAATAATTCTAGGACAATTGCATCTGGATATATTCGCCAAAGGTTAGCCTGACATCCTCACACAACTCATGTAATTAATTTAATGCATCTTTGTCTATAACTCCACAAAACCATTAAGACTATGTGAGTGCTACCCAGAAGAGTTTTGTATAGCGCTCTCACAGCCTAAGCGGCTTTCTGTACGCATTCGGTATCCAACAGACTTCATCTCACGCAGCAAAGGGAAAGTGGGAAGCATAACAGAGTCAGGAGAGCAGTTAGGATAGTGAGTAGCATGGAAGTAGCAGCTCAGGACCGCTGAAACGGGTGAGCCATAGCTGACAGCAGTAGAGTAGTTGTCGTTGCGTAGGAATCGTGGAAGCGAGTTCCACAGTCTAGGACCTGCAGAGCTAAAGCTTCTGTCGCCAACGGTCTTTAAGCGGAGGAATATAACAGCTAATTTATGGTCCATACGGGATCTGAGGGCGCGAAGAGGCTGAAACTAGTGATCGTAATAATAATAATACACTTAATAAAGTATTTTCAGAGAACTCAGCTTCGTGCCCAGCGAGCGGCATGGCCTGAGCACGGCGGTGCTGGGTGGGGAATAGCAGAGCACCCCCTAGATCCGGTTACAAACTAAATGATCATAAAACAGAGCTTCTACTAATTGGACACCACATGCATGTGGCTAGACTAGGAAACTGTTTTTCTAATAGGTGATGCTGGTGTGTGACCGTCACCATATGCTCAGAATGTAGGTGCTCTCTTTAATAACCGCTTAAACTTCAAACGATTCTTCCAGATAATTGCCTCGACCTATAGCACGACCGATACCAGTCTAAGATAAAGCGTCGTCTCCTACCGTGACGTGCAAAAAATCCAGCTAGCTTCTTGGTTCTGCCTAGGCTGGACTACTATTATGCCGTTTTGGCAGAACTACTAAAAAATGCCGCTCAGCCACTGCAGCCTGTGGTGAATATGGCTACAAGGCTATTCAACAAATCCCAAAGGCTCAGCCATGTGTCTCCTTTACTGAAGGAGCTACGATTGTTGCCGCTTAAATAACGCATACAATTCTTACACCGACCCTAAAGGCCGGCCATAGCCTGGCTCTTTCTTACCTATCCAAACTGCTGCACCAGTTTCAGTCACCTCGTGCCCTTAGGTCCTCCATGGATGATGTATTAGCTGTTCATGTCTAAGCTTATTGACCGTTGGCAACAGAAGCTTTCGCTCAGCAGGCCCGAGGCTGTGTAGGTCGGTTGCTTTTCATGACCTCGGTCCCGAGGTCGTGGGTTCGAATCCTGCGGTGGGCGATCTTTTATTGCTGCTGCAAGCGATGGCGATAGCCGTAAAAGCTCTTCGGTCGTTACACAAAAGAGCCTGTTGAATCAGCTAAAATTTTTGGCCACAATTCTTACACAGCGACACACACTCTCTTCCAGCCGCCTGCGGCACATTCTTTACAGCCGCCACGAGCTGCTGCTTCGATGCTGCTCACTTCCTTGACTGCCTTCATGAATCGGCTACACTAGTCGCTTTTTTTTGTCTGGGACTGAGTCTGTTGAATACTTCTTTCGCACCGGCAGCTACTTCGGCACTGAGTGTGTTATAGAAAACTCTCCAGCGTAACGCTCACCAAGTTTTTGTGGCTTTGTGGAGTTACAGACGGAGACATATAGAAGGCTCAACAAAATGCTCTGTATCATGCCCAGACAAGCATGTAAAAGCAATCAGGAGTCATGCGTAGCATGCCAGCAAGCTAAATGAAGCCAGACGACGCTCACAGCCGCCGATTAGTTGGAACTCTGGCTTGTAACACGCGAAGAATCAAGCACAGTTAAGCACGCAACACGCAAAGGAATGAAGAAGACGAGGGCACATCCGGGCTCGATGGAAAAACTGGAGCTGGAGAATGTGTGCGTCTCTTGCCGTGACTTAAATGACGCAAAGTCGTTGCAGATGGTAACCTAAGCCCGAAGAGACCCCCAGACCTCCAATGCATTTGAACTGAAGACCCTATCTCCAATAGATTTCAATTTAGCGCTAGAAAAGGCGAGACACCATGGTGGCCGAGTATCGAAAGGGCGGGAAAGTGCAAAAACGGGCGATATTCAAAGCACATGACTGGAGAATCGAGGGGCCGGATTGTTGAAGCCAATGCAAGTGAGTGATGCGAAGTTTAAGTCTGGGGGAGGATCTTTGAAGATCGATTCGATGCTTGGCAGAGAGCCGCTGAAGCTCGGAAGGAGGAGGCGACATTGGCAGCTAGTAGCGCTACTGATAACAGGTCAGATGAATTGCCGAATCCTGAACCAGTTGCAGACGAATGAGGACAGAGGGAATTGAAATAATCTAGATGCATGATGTCAAGCCAGAACTAGTTTGGCTGTCATACTCTTCTCAAAGCAAGCCCCGATTTTGGTGAAATATTTTACCTGAATGTAAACCAACTTGAAAGTGCTGGCAGTTTTCTTTTCCTTTGACGAGGCGATTTTTATTAGTACGCTCGGCCTAGTAGTATTCGTAGCCAAAGTGATGCTAGATGAAACAATCATAATAGTCTTCCAGATTTCTAATAATAATAGTAATAGCACACTTGATAAAGCGCCCTCAGAGAGCTCAATCTCTTTCTTGGCGCTTTCCATTTGCTGCTAAGGAAACACGATCGAATGGTGAGTGGTATCATGCTTGATAACAAGCATGATTAACATGGTTAGGGGTGACATGCACAGGGTCAGCATGCAAGTGTGGGTAGTGGCAGCATGCACAGTGTCAGCACGCGTAAGCACACAAAGGACGAATCCCAGGGATCCACTAAATGCTGTCATAAATAGGTGAGTTGTGTATGACACTAGGCTTGCCAATAAATCTTAGGTTTGATTCATCACCTCTAAGCTTCAGTAAGTTGGTGGCCATCCAAGTGCGACTGCCATCGATTCAAGCTGCATTGGAATTGAACTGATCGGCTGGAAATTAAGTTATTCGGAGAGTTGTTGCCTCAGTTGTGTCGAAGAATAAACTAGAGGAAGGTTATGCGAGTGTACAGAGCGCACCCCGACGACCGACCCCTGAGGTGCCCCACGACTGACCCCTGATGTAGCTCACTATTTAAGGGCTCGCCGGATAAACTCTACATCCGTTTAAATCCACACTCCACCTGTTTCTCGCTAAGATAAGACCTACACCAGTTTAGCACAGTTTCAGGAATATCACATGTCGAGAGGCATAGAAGTAAGATACAGTATATCAAATATTTTCCGGAGATCTAGGAGAGCCAGCTGAGAGATCTGCCCTGATCAGCATCATTCAGAAGGTTAAAGGTAAGTCAGCCTGAAGCAGAGCAGGTTCTGTGAAATAGTTAGCATTAAATTCCGATTTGAACTTGCTAGAGAGAGCTCGTGAACTGAAGCAATCGTTTAGCTGCCGAGCCATCTCTCGTTCAAGTATATTGCATAAGAAGAACAGGAGGGAGAATTGGTGAGATTTACATTACATTGATTCTCTTGATCTTGGTTGGTTTTCTTAACTTTGTGTCCTGGCCGCCAACGTCTTCGGAGGGAAATAGACTTTGTCGACGACCAGATGCGTTACAATATTTCAAGCGGCAGCAACAGGTCAATGCATATCGTAAGAAGAGCGGTTAGGATGGGTCTAATTGACAAGTCAAGTGGTGGATCCAGGTGAGGGGCAGGGGCATTTGCCCTCACCCTACAGCGGGGCAGCAATCCTAGCCACCCCTAATCCCCCCCCCCCCCCGCTTGACGGCCACCATCGCTGGAGTCATGACCTACTTCCACTAGGACCTATGACCTGTGACCTACTTTCACTCGACGAGCGCCTGTTGAGTTCGAGTCGGATAAATACTTCGCACCATAAATTTTCTTTGATTTCGGGTCTATACCTCAATGAAAGTCTGCTTGCTGCTCTTATCTCTCTACATAAGAAAATAGCCCTATTAAATGTAATAAATAAATATTTTGACTAATATTATTAACATTAGGAAATATTATTTTTTATATTATATGTAATGTATCTCCGTCTGTAACTCCACAAAGTCATAAAGACCATGTGGGTGTTACTCAGGAGAGTTTTGTATAGTGCAGTCACAGCCTAAGCGGCTTTCGGTACGCATTCGGTAGCCAACAGACTTCGTCTCACGCAACAAAGAGAAAGTGGGAAGCATAGCAGAGTCAGGAGAGCATTTGAGGTAGTGAGTAACATAGAAGTAGCAGCTCAGGACCGCTGAAAAAGATGTGCCATAGTCGGCAGTTGGAGAGTAGTTATCGTTGCGTAAGAATCGTGGAAGCGAGTTCCACAGTCTAGGACCTGCAGAGCTAAAGCTTCTGTCGCCAACTGTCTTTAAGCGGAGGAATGGGACCGCTAATTTATTGTCCACAGAGGACCTGAGGGCGCGAGCAGGCTGAAACGGATGCAGCAGCTCAGCTAGGTACGAAGTAGCCAGGCCCTGGCGGGCCTTGTGGGTCAGCGTAAGAACTTCATCTTATAGGAAATATTAGTAATATTATGTAGTAGCAATGTTATTTGTATAAATACTAGCGGGAAATAATATTATAAATAATAAATTAATAAGGATATTAGGGGATTAACATTATTAATATTAGTACAAAGTATATTTTATAATAGTCCTGGATAAAATAGCCCCCTGGATAAAAACCCGAGCTCCACCATTGGGATTAGTAATCTTTTTAGCCTTTAAGGCAAATTTAGCCTTCCAGCTCAATAGGCACAGGCATGAAGGAGAAGTATGAGATACGGCGAAAATGACAGGCTGCGTCTGCTCGAGGTAAGTTTATATTACCAATACCCGTTCTATCTTACCAGGGATGACTTTGGGCGATTGCTCTGCAACGCCGTCAGGGGTTATGGGCGTGGAATCGCCATCACGTCGCCCGACCCTAGCCAAACCAGGGAGGGAGTGCTTATTGCTTTTGCAGCTGGGTCCTCCCCGCTGATTGGGTGAAGGAATCAGTGAATGGCCATGTGGTCACGTGATCCTTTCCCGCCAGGGCTTTTCTTCATCTCTCGCGGCCATGATATAATTATTCACACTTATGCGATAATCTATCACTGAAGCATATAAAAGCCGGCGCCATTAAATAGGTGGACAGTTTTAATTCAGGATTCGGCATTGGCATTGGAGTGCCGATTTTAGCTCTAGGCCAGAGGACCGTCGGTGTAAGTCACGGCCGTCGTTGAACGCCTGCAACCGTCCGCTGCTGACAAATAGACTAATCTAAATTATGAATACGAACTGATATGTGTGATAGAGGGTGCTATTCGTCGCTGCCGCGCACCTGCTACACTCGGCGCACCTGCGCGAATTGGTGCAGCAACTATTGCGTGTTGCCGCCGGGCTAAAAGGTTCAGGCGTCGTCAGTATTCGTCTCGCGTGGGCTGAGACTGGCACCGTTACGCTCGCTGCGTTTGCGGCCTTGTTCTGACCGGATGAGGAAGCCGCACGCCACGCTTATCAGTACGTGGCCAAACGTGCAGCACTGAACCTTATCAGAACATTTTCTACTCCTGTAGGTGGTTGGGTGGAGGAAGTCACTTACACTGCCCCAATCGAACTCTCCTCCTGTAAGAGTAGCCTCTTTATACGCTTAGATGGCATGCTTGCGGAGAGTCTAGACTGTTTACCAGGCTGGGTAGCTTTCGTAAGGTTGTGTGTGCGGTCGTGGTGTTCGTGCTTCACCTAAGTCACCACTGACGTCACGACATGCCCTGACTTGATAACATTTAAAAAGAAGTCAAAACTGCACCGGTTCCTCACGCAGCATTTGCTGGGTTGTCCTTCGTACGCTTATGCCTGCCGACACTGTTCAATTGACATTCAATTGACAATTTACATGCATCCCTTACAGCATCTGTAAAATGCCTAGAAAGAGATTTAAGTTCTGTGAGGTTGCTATACAAATGTCATGTTTTATCATTACTATTATTGTTGTTGTTCTTGTTATTCTAGAATACTTTGAAATATAGTCAAGGTTTGAAATTTTTGGGCTTTTGGAGCATGCGAAGTAAAGTCATGGTCTCCGAAGGATTTGAAGTTGGTGTTCGTGCTTCATCTAAGTCACCTAGCTGAACTGCTGCACCAGTTTCAGCCTCTTCGCGCCCTCAGGTCCTGTGTGGACAATAAATTAGCTGATCCATTCCTCTGCTTAAAGACCATTGGCGACAGAAGCTTTAGCTCTGCAGGTCCTAGACTGTGGAACTCGCTTCCACAATTCTTACGCAACGACAACTACTTTCCTACTGCCGACTATGGCTCATCCTTTTCAGCGGTCCTGAGCTGGTTCTTCCATGCTACTCACTACCTCAACTGCTCTCCTGACTCTGTTGTGCTTCTCACTTTCTCTTTGTTGCGTGAGACGAAGTCTGTTGGCTACCGAATGCATACCGAAAGCCGCTTGGGCTGTGAGTTCGCTATACAAAACTCTCCTGCGTAACACCCACATGGTCTTTATGACTTTGTGGAGTTACAGACGGACGCACATTACATCGCAGTAGTTACGTGAGAGCAAACCCGACAGGCCAGCCAAGAACTTTCATGCACAGCAACGGTGGGTGAGGGTAGTTGCAAATGGAAAGCCAAAAACTTTCATGCAAAGCGCATAAACAGCCTAAACTGACACCTTTTCGACCAGCCGAAGACATCAGCGTAATTAATCTGTCCATATAATAGAGTTATATGACATTATTGTCCAACAGACGAGCCAGCGCTGAGTAGCGATGAGCGCCGACGATGATCAGCACAGCGAGCCTGCCTGGCGTCTGCGGAATTGCAAGGACACAATACGGGCTATACAACGACCCGATGTGGCCTGGTGAACCGTCCACCAGCACAAAGCCCCCAAAAGACTTCAACGGCAGGCGTTGTCATATCGGCAGTTCCTTACAAAAACAAAACAAAAAAAATACTCGACAGTCGCCAATCCAACCAAATCGAATGGTGCTCGGCTTTATAAGAAAAATACGGTCCTGTGCAGCCGCTCTGCTCGGCCGATTTCGACGAACTGCTCGAGCCGACCACGACAATGGCAGCTGGATCGAACGCAAGTTTTGCTCACGAGTAGTAGTTATTTGTGGGTTATGTGTGTTATGTTACATAGCGTTATGTGTGTTATATTATATGTGTTATGTGTGTTATGTTTTGTGTATCCCGTGGGTGCAAAGAAGGCGCCGGGGGGGGGGGGGCCTCGCCCCCTTTGGCTAGCCTAGTCACGCGAGTCGCGGCCGCCCACGATAGGTCACCCGGACGTCGGTCACGGCCTCTGGTCTCTGCCCATGGGTTCGATGGCTAACGGACGGATGGGCGCTCAGTTAGTGACCAGCTGCTACGCAGGCGCGACTGAAGCGGATGACGGAGCGGCGCTGGGGCCAACAGAGCCGGCTGCTTTGTCTGCGGCGGCCGCGGCGGATCGGGCGGCTGCGAGCGAGGCCGGCGAGTGGAGCAGTGGATAGTCGTCCGTGCAGAAGGTGCCCGAGTTCAGCTCCGGGTAGCTGCTGTTCCACTGGTGCATGCCCTCGAAGGCTAGGTCCGAGTCGACTTTCCAGATCCTGACGTCGGCGTTGGTCGGCGACCGCTGCGCCAGCTCGTCTCCCGGCCTATCCGGCGGCAGCAAGTAGGCATCCTGACAAGACGAGTAGACGTCGTTGTCTCCGTCTCCCGGCCGCGAGGATCTGATCGTCGGCACGACGATGCTCTGTCGCACGGTCCGCAGCAAGCCTCTGAGCCACCGTCCGCAGCAGACGATGCCAATGAGCATCGCAGTGGTGCCAAACGTGGCGCCAGCAGCTATGCCCGCGACGACCGCCTCGTTGAGCCCGCTGGTTAGCACGTCCTCCACGCTGCCGCTAGCAGATTGGATGACGTGCGTGCCGTTATGCAAGAAAGCCTTGAGAGTGACGCTGTAGCGAGTTCCCGGATGGAGCGCTCGGAGCTCGAAGTCGGTGGCGTTGGGAGGAACTTGATGGTCGACGCACGGCGGCCTGCTGCGGTTGCTGCAGACGGCCAAGTGATAGAATATGAGCAGCCCGCCGGCCTCGGCGCAGGTCAGAGGCTGCCACTGCACTAGCAGCGCCGGCTCGGGTCTGACGCCGTTCGGCTGCAGCACGTTGACCAGTAAGTTCAGCGAAGGCGGCTGACCTGCAAGCACAAGAGCGAGCGGAGCAGCCTAGTCCTATGTAGGTAATAATAATAATAATAATGCACTTGATAAAGCGCCCTCGGAGAACTTAATCTCTCTCTAGGCGCTTTACATTTGCTGCAAAGGGAAATGCAATCGAATGGTAAGTAAAATCATGCTTGAAAAAACAAACGAAATTAATAATATGGTTAGGGGTGACATGCACAGGGTCAGCATGCAAATGTAGTTAGTGGCAGCATGCACAGTATCAGCACGCATAAGCACATCAAGGACGAATCACAATGACCGACTAAATGCTGTCCTAAATAGGTGTGTTTTTAAGTTCCTTTTAAATGTGGTCAGGTCAGGGGATGTTCTGACGCAGGTCGGGAGGGAGTTCCAGGCTTTGGGGGGCATACAAACTAAATGCACGGTCTCCAAAAGATTTAAGGTTTGTAGGTAGCATGTAAAACGAAACGCGCTCTAGCCGTCGCTGGCTTAGCCTGAGCCTATGCAGCCCCTGATTAACATGGGCTGGCTAAGCGCTGACGGAGAAAGGTTGGCTGCTTGCCGGCGAGCCTAGGGATATAGGCGATAAGAGTGCGATCGCTGTCGTGCAGTAGTTAAACTAACGTTTTGGCGTGGCGGCGAAATAGCTGGCCGCCTCGCCTTTAGCAGCCGCCGGTTCGGCCGCTCTGATCTGGCATGCCCTCTGGCGCCATGCTGCTAGAGTTCTCGATGCACTCAGCTCGTTAATCGCCCGATAGCTGCGATGCTCGCTGTAGCAATAACTCGCTGTTTATGGTTGGTGCTAAGTTTGTTAGTTTGAAAAATCGCACGAAACCCGCTGCAATAGCTGTTTTGAAAGGAACTTTCGTCGCATTTGAACTCAAAAAGGGACTGTCGTCAAAAGGTCCTGCATCGCCGAAATTTTCTTCTAGAATTGAGAAATGCTGGTGGAGCTCTAAAGTCAAAGCTACTGCAATTTTAGACCTCTCCTAACTTTTACCGCCAGCACTTCGGGTATTGTACTGATTGGCTAATGTCTTCACTCGGCGATGGGTGCTGCTGATTAGCCAATGTCTGAGCAGACTAGTGTGCTAATTGGCCAATGTCTGCACATGGTGGTGTGCGCCGATTAGCCAAT
This sequence comes from Cristatella mucedo, assembly GCA_009760855.2. Lineage (NCBI taxonomy): Eukaryota > Metazoa > Bryozoa > Phylactolaemata > Cristatellidae > Cristatella > Cristatella mucedo. The sequence continues at coordinate 34,309 of WPIO01000154.1, forward strand.
GTCGGCACAGGGTAGTGTGTGCTGATTGGCCAATGTCTTCACGGGGTGGGGGCGAATAATAGTAATAATAATAATTACAATACATTTATATTGCGCCCTCTGAGAGCCGAATCTCTATCTAAGCACTTTGTAGAAAGCATTAGCAGATGGTTGGTAGCAATGACTTTCGTCCCGACATTTTCTGACTTGTCCACATTTAAAAAACAAGAAACAAGAAACGTATCTATCACAGCATTTAGTGGGCCCTAGTGATTCGTCCTTTATGTGCTTATGCGTGCTGACACTGTGCATGCTGCCACTAATCACACTTGCGTGCTGAACCTGTGCATATCATCTCTAACCATGTTATTCTTGCTGTTTATTGAGCATGTTACCACCAACCATTCGTTCGTGCTTCCTTTGCAGCAAATGTAAAGTGCCCAGAAAGAGAGTGAGTTCTCTGAGGGTGCTACATCAAATGTATTATGGTTATTCTGGTGGAGCAAATTCCGAAGATTAGGCTTTCAACTTTCTGAGTGGCTAGCTTTGCCTGAAGCTATAACAATGGTTTGACCGTCAATAAATGGGATCAACCTTTGCTGCCATCTGAGGGCGAACAGTACAAGTTGCGAGGGAGCTGAGAGAATTTGAGGTGCTGAAAGGCTGGCAGAGGTAAACTCAGAGGCACAAGGAGCACGTCCGTGCAAATGGCAGCCTTGATGGGTTGAACAGCTATCGAGACTGCTTTACGTTTCTCACTAAATTCTGTGATTCGAAGTCTTTCAAATTCCATTTACGCACTCTAGCCCAATTCAGGAGTACTGTGCGAATGGTTGTGTCTAAGACAACCATTCGCACAGCCCACCTGAATTACGTTGCCAATTGCAAATTGGATACGTTCTGCAACTGCTGGGTCAGCAGAAGCACAACTTACTGTCCAACGTCCTGGAAAATAAGGGGTGCCAACTGCGGGACCGGAGCGGGACCCACGGTCGACCCGCGAATGTCGGAACTCATGATTGGACTTTTTAGCGACATGTGCAAGGGAAGCAGTAGTTTTGACATCCGGCGCGACCGCAGACGTTCTGCAGTGGGAATGAGTTGATAGCGCTGGTTTGGCCAAGTGGTTAAGGTGCTCGCCCCGATCAAGGTCCCCCCGAGGTCGTGGGCTCGAGCCCCATGGCATACGAGAAGCACGTGAATATAGATAAAGTTCTATTGTGGCGCTATACCATTGAATTTTATTTATTTACTTATATTTATAGCAATAATTTGTGGAGAGTGTGGTCTTTGTGGGGCTATGCTCGCGAGTCACGTGAGAGAAATATTCATCCGAGGTACAAAACTCGATGCTCGGAGGGGGCTTCAGATGGGATGCTAAAAACTGAATCACAGATTGACATACCTTGAAAATGACAAATAATCAATCATGTAATGCAGAATAAAAATGAAATCCCAAAAAATCATAAATTACCTCACACCTTGCTAGTAAGTTCCAGTCTGGCTTTAGAGCTAATCACTCCACAGAGTCAGCATTGCTTCGGGCATACAACGACCTACTTAGGAATGCAGACATGGGTAGAGTCTCTTCTTGTTTTGCTCGATCTTTCGGCAGCTTTTGATACCATCGATCACAAAGTACTTCTAGAGCGCCTCTCATCTCGCCTGGGCATCACTGGCACGGCTCTGCAGTGGTTCAGGTCCTATCTCAGTGGGAGACTCCAGAGTGTTGACGTGAATGGACAAAGATCATCTGAAGTACCTCTAAAATATGGAGTACCTCAGGGCTCTGTGCTAGGTCCGGTCCTTTTCACCGTTTATACTCTCCCTCTCGCTGATGTGATTGCCAAGCACAATCTAGGCTTTCACTTCTATGCGGATGACACTCAGTTGTACCTTTGCTTTGATCCCTCCCAGCCTTCGAGCACCTCAAATTCTTTCAACTCACTTGCTGCATGCATTGATGACATCCGATCATGGATGGCAGCAAATTTTCTAAAACTAAACGATGATAAAACTAACTTACTAGTTATGGGCAAACCTAGTGTTATTCAGAAATTGGAAAGGCTGACTTTCAAAATTGGCTCTGCCAGCATATCTCCAGTTGCATCAGCTCGAAATCTAGGTGTCATATTCCAAAGCGACCTCTCGTTAGACGACCACATCAGCTCCACAGTCAAATCCGCCTATTTTCAGCTTCACAACATTGCTAAAATTAGGGCTTGTTTAGATAAGGATACCACGTCCAAGTTGGTCCATTCATTCGTGACATCTCGTCTCGACTTCTGCAACTCACTGCTTACTGGCCTACCAGCATGTGCGATCAGGCGATTGCAGCTGGTGCAAAACTCTGCAGCTAGGCTTGTCTGTCGTGAGCGTCGCAGTTGCCACATTACTCCACTTCTCGCCGACCTGCACTGGTTACCAGTCAAGCAACGGATTGACTTCAAGGTTTTGTCGCTCACTTTTAGGTCTCTTCATTCTATGGCTCCAGCCTATCTTTCAGAGATACTACCCCATCAGGCAAAGCATCGTACCACTCGCTTTTCGGAATCCAACAGTCTAGAAATACCTCGTACAAACCTTAAATCCTTTGGAGACCGTGCATTTAGTTCGTATGCTCCCACAGCCTGGAACTCCCTCCCGACCTGCATCAGAACATCCCCTGACCTGACCACATTTAAAAGAAACTTAAAAACATACCTATTTAGGACAGCATTCAGTGGGTCCTTGTGATTCGTCCTCGATATGCTTATGCGTGCTGACACTGTTCATGCTGCCACTAACCATATTTGCATGCTGACCCAGTGCATGTAACCCCCAACCATGTTATTCATTTTGTTTGTTTTTCAAGCATGATTTTACTTACTATTCTATTGCGTATCACTTTGCAGCAAATGTAAAGCGCCTAGAAAGAGATTAAGTTCTCTGAGGGCGCTTTATCAAGTGCAATATTATTATTATTATTATATAAATTAGCCAACTCATATTGTGTCGGTGAAATAGGCTATATTTGCAGCCTGTTACTATTGCAACTATTATAATTGATTAATATTATTATGTGAAGGTATTATGATTACTTGATACAATTAATATTGTAATCTCGTTACTCGATGTGCTCACAGTACTATACTTACGTGCTGTTGTTGTATAAGCATATATGTGCATGTACACAGACGTACATCAATGTGCATATATTGCATAAGTTTTTACTACTGAGGAACTTTATTTAGTGAAGGCCAGGGAAATCTTGCGTTCGCACAAGCAGGAATAAACACGTAACTGTCGGTTATTAGCCCAGGAAAAAGGTGTGCTATCTCCACAAACCCAGGTCGTGGGTTCGAGCACTTCAGTAGGCGATTCTTTGTGGCCAACCGCAAGAGGTAGTAATAGTCGTTAAGGCTCTTATGCGGATAAATCAATGAGGCTATTGAATTAGCAAAACCTTAACTTTAAAGTTTTAGTTCCTTAAGGATTAGGAGTAGCATACACTTGGAGTTTGATGATAGTATGGAATTGAAACTGTAATTACTTAACCTTTTTCCAAGACAAAGATCACTGAAAAGCTGCGGCAGCATATACAATTTGGGCGAAAGCGATATGATAGAAAGATAATAATAATAATTATAATAACATATTCCTACAGTATCCTTAAGGAACTAGCTACTTTGTTTGGTACTTTACATATGTTAAACAAACTAAAAATACCGCTGATTTAGTGATAGTAATGTATCCGATTTCAGCACACGAATGTACATTAAGGATAATTCTCACGGATGAAGCAAACGGTGTTATTAGCAGATGGTGTCTAGCTCAATTTTAAATATAGTCAAGTCACGAAATGGCGAAATGATTAACACGATGGGACTTTATTAGGTGTTCATAACGGTATGGGCATTGTAGAAAGTAATAATTGGTCATTTTTACAGTACCCTGTGAGAATCAAGTCTCTATCTAAATACAAGTCACTGAAAGAGAATCGGCACCCAAAGGCTAAATACTTGCCCGGTATTCTGCTGAGACAAGCGCCAAAGCGAGCAGGTATTAGGCTCGCGGCAAACATGCGCTAAAGCACGGGAAAGAAGAGTCTCGGTGTCACCGGCTAGTGGGACAAGTCTGACAAGCAACGAGCCAAGATTCATGCATAGGTTAGGATGCACAGCACATGCGGGAGAAAAATGCAAAGTTCGCTCAAACAAGGGGCAAGCTGAGCGGAACAGGTGCGACTTCAGTTGAGCCTTAAAGGATGCCGAGTCATTGCAGGTAGTTACCGACGCCAGAAGTGAGCTCCAGACTTCATAAAAGTCTCACTCAAACTGAAGGCCCAATCACCGGTAGATTTCAATTTAGCTCGAGGGACGGCCAGACGACCGGAAGCTGAGGAGTGGGTGGTCGTAGAGTATATTGGCACGAAAAAGGGGGCAGGACAGGTGGGCTTGTGCAGGAGAATGAAGCGACCAGACAGACAGAGAGACCGACAATCGCGAAGTCAATTCTACATTTTACGAGGAGCCAATGAAGATTAGACAGAAGTGATGCTGGTGTGACTGCTACGCGGTTGAAGCGGCGACAGACCAGACAAGCTGCTGAGCTTTGCAGCAGCTGCATGCAATTACGAGCATCGAGCTGCTGAGAATCCTAAATTAAGAGATTTGCAGCAATCGTGACGCGACGTTGCATAAACGTAAGCTATTTTAGCTGCTGCCGCACTCTTGTCCAAAGCTGACGCCTATTTTAGCGATAATTACTAGCTCAAAGTAGACCGGCTTTACGTAGAGGCAGTGTTCTTATCCAATGACAAGTCGCTTTAGAATAGCATGCACACCACACTATCAAGCGATGCTAAAGGAAACGAACTCAAAGGTGAGGTCCTGCAAATTGAGAGTGACACTAGGCTCGTCCATAGTTGTTATGTTGATAAGATATGGGCGACAGGAGCTCTAAGCAGATGACATTCGGTGGCAGCCTGTGTTGACACTACGGACTTCAACTCAGTAAACATCTTCGAGCGAGCGCCGACTACATACTCCTCGGCTGGCTGTAGACACATGCCGGTACGGTAAAACCCGTTGCCTGATGACCAGACACTGCGCCGATGGCGAACTCTTGAGCTTGCAGATTGTCCGACTGCAGGATCGTATGATAGCGATCGTTTCTGCGGTGCCTCTCCGCGTGGAAGAGAGGTCTCCACTGGATATCCTAAAATCAGGCAGGCCGCAGCGGCTTAAGCAAGCCGCGTGACGTGGGCATGCTACGTGGCAAATCGGCCAGCTACGGTGTGACGGGTAGCAGTTCGCACACGGCGCTTAGAAGCAGAGATTAAAGCGGCACCGGGCGGTAGGTCTGCTGTAGGACGACGTCTGTTGGCGCAGGCAAACCTGGTTGCAGCACCTGGAGCACTGAATACAGCTTGGACTTTGAATACGCTGTAGGAAACTCTTCTGCGTAACAACCGCTTCGTCTAAGAGGCTTTATGGAGCTACTGGTGGAGGTATATATAACGTCACATTAAATTAAATTCCCTTAAATTAGAATATATAAGTGACGGATGCTATGCGAGTCATTCGATCATGCTGTTTTCGTGGACCAGTTTGCAATCACATCTTTTAAGGCTGCTGAACGACTTCTATAAGCGAGCATACTTTGAAAATGAATTGAACCTTGGGAAATACCTGTACAAAATACAAAGGAAGAGATATTTAGAAATAGGCAGCAATTTGGAAAGTTATAGATCTGTCCTTTTATAGCAACATCTTGCCACTAAAATTCTGAGAAATTGTTGCTTTTGAATTGGGGTAGCTATCCCGACTTCTTATCTGAGGTGCGAAAATGGCTACGGAAATTCTGGTATTAAAATAAAATTAATGCATTACGCCATCCATGCGATAAAGAATGTTGCCTCATAACTTTCAGTGCAAGTCGTGCGCTGCCTCGAGAGTATCATTGCTTCTATGTAGCCAGCGAAATAGTAGCTGTCGCTAAGTAAGATACAAATAGTCGGTTCTGGTTACTGCCAATCTGTTTTGAGTTACCGCTAATGTTAAATAAGAACTTCTGAGGCAGACTAGTTTGTAGACCGCAGGGCAAAAGAACCGGTAACTTTACCTTCACCTTTGAAATGAAAATTTGGCTGATGCAGCGCAGCAAGCCCTCCACTTTTAGTAGCCCAAGTTTCCACTAATTCGTCACTTTTGAGCGCTAAAGGTTTGCCAGACGCAGACCAGAACCGGCTTACGATGACCTTAAGCTCGGTTGTATGAGCAGTGAATGTGCTGCTAACATAAACATTATCAGTAGTGCAGCAATTGCTTGACAGCAGGTGGATCCTGGTAGTAGCTACTAACTGCTGCCAGTTGCAGTTCAGCCTGCTATCTGGTTATTGATGTTGGCTACTTACTAGCTGCAACCCACTGCCACCATTCTGTTTCCGTCAGATTAGGAATTATTTATTTTGACTTTTATATTAACAATTGCAATAAGACCTTCTTGCAGCACAATCAAACAACTGAATCTCTTTCTTTGCACTTAACGCAGCTGTTGTACAGGAAGCAGTGAACACCAGACTTCAGCCCTGAATGCGTGCTACCAGCCTTTTGTCAGCTGTTGAGCAAGAAGACCCGAGTGACACTATGTACACTTATTGTGCATTTGCTTGGTGCCCTAAGATAACTAAATCTCTTTCTGGGCATAATGCGTATGCTGCAGAGCACTTACGGCAATCTCTCAGTGATAAAACTCACAGTGTAGGTATACTTAAGCACACGACTAAACTCTCCTGCGTAGCACCCACCTAGTCTTAGGGGCTTTTTGGAGTTACAGATGGAGATACATTACATGACATTACAAAGAGCAATCACCAGGGACTCAGCAAGTGCTGTGAGTTGCTAAGTGCTGTGAGGAGGATCTGTGGCTTCTTTTTAAATGGCTTCAGGTCGGTCAGTGGCTTATGTGACGTCAGTATAGAGAGAAAGTGAGGGGGAGAGAGAGAGAGAGAGAGAGAGAGAGAGAGCTCCAGGCCTTGAGAGCAAACTAATAAAGAAAGGGTGTCCACGGAATTTGAGGTTTGTTCGAAGCAAAGCTAAACGCTAAATCAACTTGAGTCAGAAAAGCGGGTATTATGATGGCTAGCCTGATTGAGAAGTAGTTCGCATAGGTAGGCTGTAGCTAGAGAATGAAGGGACCTAAAAGTGTGTGACAAAACCTTGAAGTCGACACGCCTCTTGATGGGAAGCCAGTGTTTGTTAGTGAGAAGCGGTGCAATATCATGGTTTCGGCGTTCACGACAGACAGGACTAACGGATGCACCAGTTTTACGTGCGTCTTACCACGCAGAGAGGCAGACGTGCGAGTAGTCTGAGTCACGGAAGTATGTCTAGTCTAGACGGTATGTCAGAAAATAGAAGGACCTGCTTGGATGTGGTTTCCTTATCTAAGCAAGCCAGATTTTGCTGTGATGGATGGCTGAGAATAGTCAAACTTGACTGATGAGCTGAAGCGGTCATCTAGTGAAAGGTGACTTTATAACGAGATGCCAGATTACGTGCGGATTCTGCATGATATATGCCGGTCAAACGGATTATGAAGTTCGTCTTTGAAACTGCTGATAACCAAAAGGCTTTCCTGTAACTGTGAGTTGTTTTTATTGTCATTCAGTTTTGTAGAAAGTCTGCTGCCATGTCACTGAAAATGTAGGCTATATCTACTGAAAGGTAGTTGAGAAAGTTTGGCATTCTGTAAGAAGATAAAGGATAAAAGTATATACATAAATGTGAAATCTGTGACAGTTATGTGGCAATCAAAATAAAATTCTAGATTGTGCATAGAAATCATATCGGCAGGAGGATGTACATAAATGGCGAAAAGAAGTAAAAAAGTAAGCCCTGCATCTGGTCATGCTATCTTTATAATGCTGTAACTTGCCTGGAAAGAGATAAAGCTACCTAGGGGCGCTATACAAATATATTAGTAGTAGTAGTATAGCAGTAGTATAGTAGTAGTATTATCCATGGGATACGACCAGTTTTAAGGGCTCGTTGGATGACAGTTGGCGTTAGCAACTACACTCCGAAATCTCAGACTAAGCTACGACCTACACCGCTTCGGCAGTGGCGAGTTATCTACCCGTTTGCTTTGTAACATTTAGTATGTTTACATGCTACATCGAATCCTCCCCTGCATTAGTACAGCAGAGCTACTTCGTTTCCAGGATTTGTATGCTTCGAGTCCCGTTTTGATGGCGCCTTCTCAGGAATCGGATCTGACCTTCAAAGCCACAGAGGGTTATAGGCTTATAGGGTTATAGGCGTATAGACTTACAGGCGGTGATCCATAATGGCTCACTAGGTAAGGTGGTTGCTTTTCACGACCTCGCCCCGAGGCCATGGGTTCGAATCCTGTGGTGGGCGATCCTTTATCGCCACTGCAAGTGGTGGTGATAGCCGCTAAGGATTTTCTGTCGCTATACAAAAATAGGCTGTTAAATCAGCTAGTATTTATTTATTTTATAGGCTTATAGGCTTATAGCTTCTGCTCAGGTTCATACTTCAGCTCAAAAAAGGACTGTAAAGCACATCGCGGTAGACGTAATGAAAAGGTCGATGCAGCGAATAGATTCGAAGCATTTGCTACACTTTGAGACGCTATCTTTCATTTGCCATTCATACTGTCATTGCAATCGCCGAGTGCGCCCGAAAGCACCAAACCTGGCAGCTGTACTCGAAGCTGGTACACCAAAATGCAATGAAGTAGGCGTGGCCTTCAAACTTCCATCTCCAGCTGAGTACCACCGTGGACGAGTTGAGCTTTCTTACCACTATGTCGTCCACGGGCTTGACTGCAACGGCACATCGATTGGTGGCTGCACACGGCGACACGCAGCGACACCGCTCGGGCAGAGCACTGTTGTAGCGCATGCAGGACAAAGCAGTGCTCACCGGCATGCTCTGGGGGAATTGACAGCCTTCTAACGGTATGGTCATCGCCAGCACCTCCCGCTGTAGCTGGCCTAATGCTTATCGTCACATTGCTGTCGGCACGATGACAGTGGCTGAAGTTCTGAGCACTTCCTGCGATCACGTACTCTTCTGGCGTCGATGTGGAACTGTGAACTACAACCTAGAGTGATACAAACGCGTGTGAATTACAGGTGGGATGAACTGCTTTGTGACTTTACTTTTTTCTAGACAGAATTTGTGTTTATGTGGGCAATGCAGATTGGCGACTTTCAGTCATTCGATGAGATTCTACAGCTGCTCGTGCGTTCATTTAGGCAGGTGGAGAACTTTGTTGACATTCACACCCAGTTTCCCTCATAATCCCAGCAAAGACACTATAGCAAGAATTGGGAGACCAGCTAAAATCTATTAAAATATTGAACCTGGCAAGGTAATTCTACTCAGGACTTGGACCTAGTCACGCTGCTGCGTAGTCAGCACTTCTGCTAGTATTTAATTACCTTCTCAGGAATGTGAGTCTAGGTCAGTGGTTCTCAGCCTTCCTAATGCCGCTACCCTTAGGTAAAGTTTCTCATGTTTTGGCCACCCCCGACCATAAAATTGTTGTTTGGCAATGAGGAAGTGCGTGTTTTCCGGTGGTCTTAGGCGACCCCCTGTGAAAGTGTCGTTCGACCCCCGTAGGGGTCGCGACCCACAGGTTGAGAACCGCTGGTCTAGGTAGAGTCCTCCAGTTCTGTTGGACCTTCCGACAGCACTTGATATAATGTATCACTCAGTCCTTCTGGCGTGTACAACCGTTTCACCTTGATGTACCTCTTTCCAGTGCAATGCAGTGATTAGGCCCAACCCTAGCAGGAGATTTCAGTGCAGTCCGCGGCCCCCTTTGAGACCATACCTACAGTTCCCATGGTTCCGAAACGTGGAACTCAATCTACATCAAGCCAACCATTTACTCGACGAAATTTAAAAGGAAGCTCGACATCCGCCATCTCTTTACAGCCATCGCCGCTTTCTTGCGAATTGTACTGTGCTTCTTACTCGAGAAACTGTCATTGCTAATACTACTAGAGCTGTACCGACTAGTTAATTTTCGCTTTTTTTCTGCCGAATACAAGTAATTTAACATCTACCTATTCGGCTTAATACATGCAGTGTACAGAATAGATCTAAAGAAAAGATTAAAAATGTAAACTGTAAGCAAAATTTAATTTAATTTAACTTAATAAACTAAAATTAAGCAGTTATTGGCGAGTAATTTTGTGTCATTCACCAGCGAAATAAACCCGATATGTGTATTATGTTAATGAAAGAGCAACTTCAGTTCAGTCATTTTAGCACTCGCGTTTGAAGAAACAGCTGTCACGTCACCACCATTCGCATTTGGAAACACAACCACTATTATGCATAATACCGAATCGCTACTTGCCTCACTGCTCAGCCCCGAAGCGAAAGTTTGGAACAGCCCTAATTATTACTGATCTGTTAATGTGCTTCATTTCCAGCATATTAAAAGTATCTAGATCTTTTGCAGCAAATGTAAAGTGCCTAGTAAGAGATTTAAGTTTCCTGACGGTGCTATGCAAATGTATTATTATTATTATAGAGATAAAATATTTGTATATATATAATTTTACAGAATATTCAGCTAAATTCTTGTACATGCATTCTATACAGGTAGATGTACGTATATATAAGGCCTGTATACCTTCACACGCATACCTACCTATACACAAAGATATTTACAGGAGCACAGCTTAAACGTCTTGTTAGTAGCAGCCTAGGAGTTAAGATTGATATATATATATATATATATATATATATATATATATATATATATATATATATATATATATATATATATATATATATATATATATATATATATATATATATATATATATATATATATATATATATATATATATATATATATATATATATATATATATACAATTCCTTTGTATAACGCCACGAGAAAACTTAGCCTCTATTAAGGCGCTTTGAATAAGCCACGGGGCTCGAGCCCACGACCTCGGTCATCAACTACATTCAACTTGATCTCTGTCGGTGAGGGCGAGCACCTTAACTGCTTGGCCAAACCAGCTCATCAAAGACTCGAGGTCAGCTCGGATTGTTATGTGGTTGAATACCCAAAGTTCCTTGTTTTGCAGCCCACTCTCTCCAAAAAACCAACACGAGATGCGATTGCATAGTCGGAGCTTACTCAATCGGTATGTACTGTCTTTTATGTTTTTAGGCATTCTGAAATTGTGCGTATTGTCCCTAATCAATTGATATCCTTCATTTTCGGCATATGCAAAGTGCCTAGAAAGGGATTTGGTTCTCTCTGGATGCAAAACTAAATTATACTTTACTTATTACATTTCAATTTTGTCACTACTGTTATTATCACAAAATGTTTGATTCGGATAAGGAATTAGCTCGTTATATTGCTATCGTTTGACGCCTTCCGATATCAGAGCAGAGTCACGATCGCATAATGACTTAAATGGGTAGAGAAGCATATCTATACACCGTCCTATATGACGAAAATATTCAGTATAGCCTTAAGAGTTTTTAAGTTGCTAATCTCGGAAGTAGTAAGTTTTAAGTCCAACTATCAGCACATTAAGTAACTCTTTCTCTTTAGTGACGCTGTACCTCATAATAGTTTAGCACCATCCAGTGTCATCGTCAAGGACCGGGTCCTACACAAATCAGCATCATAAAATGCTTTGAGCAACAGCTAGGATTAATACAAAATCTCCAGTTGCCAAAATATTGAAAAATTTCTTCCTGTTCGAGTATCTTTTTAATTTTGCTATTCACTTTGAACAATAGATGAAGCACTTGGCAAGTAACCTCAGATGTAGCCTGTAGCCTGTAACCTCGGATCCTGCACCTCTAGGGCTCGCCACACGAGCACGCCCTAGAGGTTGTACATGTAAGTCCGGCCCGCCCAAATCCTGACATAGCTACAGCTGGCCTAATATGCACACCTAGAGGTTGCGCACCTAGAGTATAGGTGCTGCACATGCACATCCTGCACGCACCTAGAGATCGCCACACCTACATTGTGCACACCTGGAGCTTGACTGGCAGCCAGCAAAGCCGTCGGAGCACACGATGGTTTCAAACAGTGTTTGAGGCCAAAGCCAATACCTCTAAAAGAAACGACTTGCTCTGCCCTGTGTCAGTGCACACCTGTGATAGCATTGCCCAGCGTCCACTGGTGACAGTGTCTCACATTGCAAACGATTCACTGCGATACCCTATTCCCTAATTTTTCTGGTGAGTTTAAGCCGAAGGCTTTTAGTTTTCGAACTCGTATGTACAAAATAAGATATCTGCCGAAAGATTCATATTCCCTCATTCCTCTTAGCAAATTTAAAGCATTGCCTTTTCTTCCAGCATCGCGTTCTTGTATAAGTCACAAAGTTTCCTGCTTGCTTCTATTCAATCTAATGCACAGCTCGTGCTAAGCAATACGGTCTCAAATGTCGAAATCCATCACTTTGATTTTCCATAAAGTAGGCCGCACTGAATAGAAATAATATAGTTACAGCAATGCCCTACTGTTTCCTCTTAAAAGTGTACACGCAATCCAAAGCAAGATTGCATTTGGGTGACTCGTGTTGCAAAATAATGCGATGAGGTATGCGAGTATGAAAGCCTGTATGTCAAGTATGTTCTTATATATATATATATATATATATATATAGTTCATTTGTATATACCTTATTTGTATATACGCATGCCGGTATTGAAAAGATATTCATATAAGGGCACATTCACAATATATACATATAATAATAACAATAATAATGATGAAACACTTGATAAAGCACCCCAAGTGAACACAATATCTTTCTAGGCGCTTTCCATTTACAGCAAAGGAAGCACAACTGAATGGTTAGTAGTGGCATCCTCAATAAACAACAAGAATCGCATGGTTAGGCATGAAATGCAGGGTCAGCATGCACTGTTTCAGCACAGGGACCCACTAAATGCTGTGATAAATAGGTTCGTTTTTAATAGGTGCGGTTTAATAGGTGCGTTTTTCATATTTCTTTTAAAAGTGGTTAAGTCAAGGGATGTCGTGACATAAGTAGGGACTGAGTTCCAGACTTTAGGAGCATACGAACTAAAGGCACGGTCTCCAAAAGATTTGAGTTTTGTAAGAGATATACGTAAACAGTTAGACTCCGAAAAGTGGATGGTACTATGCTTAGCCTGGTGGGGGAGTAGATCTAATAGGTAGGCTGGAGCCAAAGAATGAAAGGACCTAAAAGTGAGCGACAAAACCTTGAAGTCGATGCGTTGCTTGAATGATAGCCAGTACAGGTCGGTGAGAAGTGGTGTGATGTGGCAACTGCGACGCTCACATATAGATATTTTATAGGTTCGTTTGTACATATGCGTGTGCATGTAATTATCTGTTCTATCTATGGATCCGACTGATAAAAAAAAGTTGTAGTATTGAGGCACCTTCTTCTGCTCTTCAATTGTGGCCCAAATTTTGTGTGCGAATCATTACCTGATATCGAATCAGTCGACACAAGTTTAGCCACTTTTCACATTCAAGGCTATCTACGGTTAAGCCTTTTTCGGCAATATACGCTATGGTCGCTAAGAATATATATTTATTTATTGTATAAGAATATTTATCTATTTATTTGATATCTATATTATGCAACCAATTCTTTCTAAAGCCTCTTGTAAAGCCTCCCGTGGCTCAGATGAAGTTGAAGACTTTCACGCCTCCTTTGACAAGACTTCTTTAAGAATCATTGGCTGAGTCTTTACGGCTGCGCGTATGAATACAGAAAGCGATGGAGCATCTTCATTCGCCAAAGCAGCTAAATTGACCGTGCTGCCAAGCTTTGCGGCCTTCCTTCTGCGTACCGAGTCCCAATACTTGTCTACTCGGCGAAGATTTTGTGAGCAACGAAACTACTTACTCTGTAATTTCCAAAATAGGCTCTCAGAAAATAGGAATTCTTTTTTGAGAACATCAACAGCTGACTATGTGTCTGGCACAAAAATTCCCGAACCTCCGGTGACCGACGCCAGCAGCAAGTAGTAGAAAGTGACAGCGTGGCTAACCATTCTTCCATTACTTGCATCAGAATTTTAGGAGAAATGGTAAAAAAAAATCTTCTTCTAGTTAAACCTGACACACTAAGGCACGAGATTGTATCTGTAACAGTATTGTTTTCTATTGAAATTCATACAAATCAAGCCTGTGTCTCTTTGGGTGATTTTTCGGCTTCCAGAGGAAAGGGTTTGACCTTGACAAATGGGGTCAGGAGAGGTGCTGGCGGGTTACAGCTCGGCAGCTGAAAGTTTGAAAGTTCTGGAAACATATTTAAGTCTCTTACTGCTCAATATAATTCTCTTACTGTGCTATAAAAATGGAAGATTATTAATTCTATTAAATTAAAACGGAAAAGGTAGATGGTAGTAATAAGGAATACATTCCGAAAATGAGTATCAGCCCTGGTTGTTAACCTAGAGCTAAGTAATCGCTCTTCACGACTCAGGTTGTTGGTTGGTTAGACTCCTGCAGCATGCTATTCTTTGGTGTCCACCGCAAGCGGGAGGGAAAAAATCGCTCAAAACCTTTCTGCCGCTATATAAACGATTTATCAAACCAGCTAATCTTGTTTGCTAGACATATAGGTACTTTGATGACTCTGCCACTCGTCCAATCTTCGATATCCATAATATTCACTAAACTTGGTCTCAAGATACAATATGCATTAGGTGCATACCAAAGAAAGGCGTGGTTGCTTACCTTATAACTAGTTATGACTCCGCCTCTCTTCAAAAGTAGGACTTCCTTCAAGCAAAAATAGCACGCATGTTTGCTAACAAAAACAAATGACAGCAAGAAACTGAGCACTGAATGCAAGTATGTGCTAATGTGCATGTTAATTTAGGCAAAAACTGTCATTCCTATGACAAGTTTTCCACCAGCATCGAAGTATGTACAGTAATTTTATATGCGCGTTCCGTTCTTCGCACGGAAACAAAAGTCGGCAGTGATTCGCTAGCCGGCGCTGACCAGTTGACGGAGAGCTCATGCGAATATAAGTGCAGTTGGAAAACTTTATTTCTCAATTTATGTTAAATTTTCTAATCAAGGGCAAAAGAGATCAATTGCCAGAAGTGAGAGAAAGTGTCACTCTTTGATAGCAATGGATCTGAAACAAAAGAGCGAGTAACGCATAGATTGACATGTGCTTGACTATCGCAAGGAGCAAAAGGAAAAAAATAACAACGGAGAATTTTTTCAAATTCGTTTTATGCTAAAAAATTAAAAACATAGCTGAAATTTTTTCTTTATTTTTCCTGTCGTCAAAACTGCTACATTAAAGAAGGACTTCAAGATGGCGCTTCAGTAGTAGAGAGGGGTCAGCTCACCAGCAAGGCCAGCGTGAATCTCAGGCACGCATTCCAAAGGAAAGCTTGAGCTTTCCATTAGTTTTCACGAGTTTCGATGACAGTTTCAAGTAATCCACGAATCAACGGATGCCACTCTAGGTTCCAGCTTGGGGCCGTGGCTTGCCGCATCCCAAGCATTCGAGGCGAGCCCAGCTACCGGTGCAGATGGACGCAGGCACTGGCGCATCCAGCTTCCGTCCATAAGTTAAAATCTCGCGCGCACGCTCGCACGCTCGGAGCTTCTCCTGTCGCCGCCATTGCCGCGGACGTTGGCCGCAAGTAGTGACTCACCCTCCAATACGCCGTCACCAGCCTGCATCTGAGGCTGAGGCTTGCATTGTCGCTGCGGCAGCCCCCTGCACATCCTGTTATGGTGAAGCCGCTGGGGTCTATCACCACTCCACCCGATGGAGCTGGAATGATCAAAGTCCTTTAACGGACCTTTTTTTCTCCGCGCCATTTAATGCGCCATCCTAGATACGCTAACATAAGTGCGAAACATAGCGAGTAAATGCACGCGAGCGAGCACCAGTCATAACTAAAATGTAAATATAAAATTTAATAATAAAATAAAATTTAATGTAAAATTTAGAGTGACCTTGTATGTTGTCACAAATGAAAGCGTGGCCGGTGGCCTATCAGGACTCCTGAAATTAACGGAAGTACTTGTCGGCCGCCTGCGGACAGAGTGCAGAAGTTCGCCGCCGTCGCCGTAAAAACTTAATGCAACATTTTAAGCAAAGATTTTACTGCGTTAAATAGAGGCTTCCTTGGACGTGGATACCTTGACCTTGATCCAGAGTCCGAGCGTCCCGCCAGATTGCAGGCTGTGCGACTCGGTGTTGTGGAGCCGATTCATTGGGCCACAGTGCATTTGCTCGCTTCGTGACGAAAAATTGGCTAGGGTCGGGCCACTTACGTAGATCTCGGTTTGTCGTTTAGACGCTGTTCCAACTTGATGTTTTTTTTACTTGCGCTTACTCAGAGTAAGGATTTTTAGAAATGCATAAGCAGGTTCTTGCTTTTTCCGACCAAACACCTAAAAGGCTACGCATTTAAATGTGGCTAAACGGTGCATGGAGTTTTTACATGGATCTACCAAATGCCCGGCAATATCTCGTATTGCAAGAAGAGAATGAGAGGAAAGCAAGATGGTTTTTTACTCGACGGCCTCCTGCCGTCACAGGCGTACTAAAAATTGGTTGCCTAGGTTACGTAGGTGCCCTTAACGCCGGCGGCCGGCTTGCACTTTCTGATGTGCCTTTCGCATTTCAGTAGGCCGATCTGAAGGTCGAGGTTAAAGCTTCATCTTTTTTTCTCCTCCTCCTTCACCTAAAAGCTTCGGCATCTCTAATAAAAATAATGTCTTTTCCTTTGAGCCCGTGCGACTACAATTCGGACGTAACTAACCCCAAAAATGGCGACCTCTCGTCAAGACGCTGGACGCACAGGTTTGACATTGTCTGTCAACGAGTTGAGTTGGCAGACAGTGGGCTGCAGCTGGAGCAAAGCAAGGGTGCGGCTTTTTGCGATTTTCTGCGCCAACTTTAAGACGCAGTAGGTCGCTCTCACTTGCCGACAAGCGTTCGATGCCAGCGAAAAGACGTAACGTGAATCGATTAAGCTAAATTGGTGCCGTACGCGCGCGAATATGACGGAGAAATCGTGACTATTTTAAAGTCCCGCGGGAAAAAATCACGAATTTTTCCTTAATATCTAGCATTTGACTTTGGAGTGCGACGAGATAATATTTTTGTTTTATTTCCACACAGCGATTGCAGACATTAGCGAGGCTCCGGAACGGTCAGCGCCAGCATTATCGAGAGCACTTGTTCACTCACGCACTCACTCCGTTTTCCGATAAATAGCTGCTGCTGCTGCTGCTGCTGCTGCTGCTGCTGCTGCTGCTGCTGCTGCTGCTGCTGCTGCTGCTGCTGCTGCTGCTGCTGGCATAAGAGCACGCACGAAAGCGAGGAGCTCGCCGACAGGCGAGCTCAGCAAGCCGTCCGGTGCTCACCGCTGTCGTTGGTCTTCAAACTGAAGGTCACGGCCGACCGGGCGGTGAATCCGTGCACGCAGGTACCCTTCACGCTGCCCTGCTCCATGATCTCGTAGGGGTGCGGCGCACGCTCGAGCTGCAGGTCGTAGCGAAAGCCGGCGTGGAGCGAGCTCAGCCGCGTCCGGCACGACGCGTGGCTGCAGTTCGTCTCGTACCCGCACGCCTCGCAGCTCAGCTCTTTGACCTACGACGGATTGGCCTCTGGATTGGAGCTACGAGCGAGAGAGGAGCCGTCGCTTGGGACTCGACACGCGCTCGCGAGGAACTCAGCGCGAACCCTTATGCCTCGACAGCGTGGCAACCGGGGGGGGGGGCCAGTGACGCCCACGGGCACCGAAAGTACCGAAGCACCAGCACTATTTGGAAAGCTGAAGGCAGCAGCGCTCGCGACACGTCTCGGGCGAACTTGAATTTCTACTGGTGGCGCTTGCATTCATTGCCCCTACTCTCACGTGCTCCAAAAATTAACGACGAAAGGTGCGAAAGGCGAGATAAAAAAAACTACCGGATGCGTTCGGTTCGCCCATAGTTTCCAAAAGCTCCTGAAGAGTGGAAGCTTTCATCTTCAATTTTTTGCTGCTGTTCGAAATAGTGCAAGCCGGCGGCGTTCTTTCGAGTAAATTCAGATTAGACCATTAGATCAATTAGACCATCCGCGTGCTGATAAGAAGAGTAAGCATTTCAAAAGTACGGCACTTGAGCGAGTCGTGCGAAATGCCAATCGCTGAAACACTGAGATTTGCTGCGACACCTCGCAGTCTCTCGCCTCCTGCAGCAGACGACTCGCAGCGAGCATCCGGAGACAAGCAACTCGCAGAGCGCGAGAGAGAGCGAGAGCGTCTTATCCTTTGGAGACGGTGCATTTAGTCCGTACGCTCCCAAAGTTTGGAACTCCCTCCCGACCTGCGTCAGAACATTCCCTGTCCTGACCAAATTTAAAAAGAACTTGAAAACACACCTATTTAGGACAGCATTTAGTGGGTTCCTGTGATTCGTCCTTGATGTGCTTATGCGTGCTGACACTGTGCATGCTGCCACCTACCACATTCGCATGCTGACCCTGTGCATGTCACCCCTAACCATGTTATTCATTTTGTTTGTTTTTCAAGCATGATTTTACGTACCATTCAATTGCATTTCACTTTACAGCTAATGTAAAGCGCCTAGAGAGAAATTAAGTTCTCTGAAAGCGCTTTATCAAGTGAATTATTATTATTATTATTATGTGACAGATAAACGCCTTGCTCGTGGGTTTACAGAGCCGTTCTGTCGACGAAACGAGGCTACCTGCGCGTACCTGCCAGTCGGCCGCATCGTCGCCGTCGAGCTTGTACTTCAGACGATATCTATACTGAATTGTTATGTATTTCAGGCACCACGGTAGGTTGAGGGTTGCATTATATACGCCCACCCTGTGCACGCACTGAGGATCATTCGGCAGGCGCACGCCCCAGCGAAAGTCCACCTCATCGTGGGAGCGCATCGTCACGGAGGGCGGCGAACCGTCCGCGGCCATGCTCACTGCAAGAGAAGAGTGAGTCAACTGCATGCGGTCGCGCGCATGCGAGCTGTGGATCCTCCGTTGCTGCTTGTTCTGCTGCCTGCTTCGTTAACTGCTGAGCCATGCAGCCATGACTTTCAATCAGGTTCTGCCTCATGATAAACATACCTAGTAAGCAAAGTCAAAGAATGAGAAACGTAGAACAGAGCTGAAGACTCACGATGAGAAAATGCTAGGTGTACTGCATAGCTCCGTGTCCAGTGTGTGGAAGCGACTCGAATACGAAGGTGTGGCCATCGATCGGAAAAGGAGTATCGCTGGAGTATTGAGACCATTTATAGTGCCGTGTGGGCTGTACTCCCGTCGTCAGATGAGCACGTATAGAAAGAAGCCGACTCACTGTGGGCTGAGATTTGCTTTAAAGTTATTAGCACTCATTGAAGTCAACTCACTTTCAATCACTTTCAATTTTGCAATGAATCGTGCGACAAAGTGGAGGCTAAAGTGGAACGAATAGCAGCAAAATATCCGCTACAAGAAATACTGGCTTATTTAGTAGCCTCTTTTTGATTCAGGCGCTCTTCACGTATGCCACCGGGCTCGAGCCCACGACCTCGGGCAGCCCTCAGTCTGGGCTAGAACCTTAATCGCTGGACCAAACCAGTGCGGATCAGTGCGATCCTTAAAGGCTATCACCACCACTCGCAGCGGCAATACAGGATCACCCGCCCAAGGGATTCAAACCCTTGACCACGGGACCGAGGTCGTGAAGAGCAACCTCCATTCTTCGGTGGGCCATCACGGCGAATATCACCGAAGAATATGCACAGCTTGCACTTTCAACTTTGAGCATCTAATTCTATATTATCTAATTCTATATTATATTATTAATTCTATATTAATTCTATATTTGAGCATCAAAAAGGTATAGAATCAACCTCAACTCGTATTTTCTTCTTTTCATTAACTGCACAAGCGCTAGACAACATGAGTGCTCAATTAGAGACGCCACTTTGAGGCTGGTCTGGGCATTTGCGAAATTCCGGTTGAACCCTCTTACTCACTGCCTTCAGGTCTTCCGGTCAGTGGGATAAGGCGCTTAAATTGTATGCCAACATCTTAAACCAGAATTTTCTGTCGTCAGTTTCGCATTTGCTACATTACTTACATTTGCTCGTTCCAGCCTGCATATTCAAGCTAGACTTCTTATTCAGGCTAGACATCCTACCTTCGACTACTCTGATTCTGATTATTTCTTAGAGTATTTCTTTATGCTAAGTGCATTACAGCCCCGCACATTTTTTCGTGCTTGAAAGCTGAAAGAAAACAGCTAGCAAAAGAATATTTTTTTCGTAATCTTGGAAAGTAGAAACTGGATCGCTTGGACGGTCAGCAAAAGCTGCATGCGATCCTTGTATTGCGTTTAACATTGCCTAGACTAGGTAACAATGGCTGTATCCGCATTCCTGGCAATATCAGGACTTCAATTATCACAGCGAGCATTATTTTCACAGCGATTGAACTCAATTGCCAGTTTACAGCACTAGAAAGCAGTAATACCGCATCTTCCCGGAAATACGACCTATACCGAAAATAGACCCCAGCATGCTAATCATGCAAGGAAAAATCTAAGCCCTTCCCCAAAAATATGCCTTATCGAAAACTTCGTAATGCAGCGGAGCAGCCGTTGCAGCCGTCTTCGGAGAGTTTGGTCACGTGGAGGGATAAAAGAGAAGACGACGGAAGGAGCCCGGACGCACACCTCTGGGTCGGAGTACATCAATGGGGGTCAGTACATTTTTGTTTAACCAAATGCTGACCCCACTGAAACCCAAGATTTTTGGGGAAATATTGTATTTGTTATTGAGCAAATGGTGCTTTTTTATTTTTTTTGGTGCAATGTAGGGAACATCCATTCCCCACATAACATAGTGCCCCCAAATTACGGTATGTGTATTCACATATGTGTGCATGTCCTGTATTGTGTATTGGGTACTACATATATACGATATGTGAGGGCACATAGGAGAATGTATTACCGGTAATATGCGGGGCCACATGTGGGGACACGGTATTGTGTGGGCGCACTCATTTCTTTCTGTGGGGGGGGAGCAATCAAGCATTTTGCTGGAGGGCTCGGCGATTTCTTAGGTAGTTACGCGTCTGGCAACGTTTGACAGATGAGACGAGTCTCGTTGTCTCTTCTCGTCTCGTCTTGTCTCGTATTACGTGTTTCTTGGTTCGTTGTTTTCTCGTCTCATTTGGCATCTCGACTCTGGCCTCTGGTGAGAGTCATCGTTTTTTGTTGCCACCCACTGTCTTGTAAGTCTTAAACTATGATACGGTAACACTTTATTTAATTGTAGATTACATGGAATAACTGTTTCGGCCCCCCCCCCGACAGTATGAGTACAAAGAGAAAGGGCTGTTCCTTCGAGTACAAAAAAGAACTCGTTGAGGACTCCCAGTGCAAGAATCTGACGGCTTTCCATAGAGAGAAGTTGGATCTTCGAATGGTTCGAAAATGAAGAGCAGAGTACGATAACCTCAGTCAGCAGGTGTGTGAGGGCAATGCTAAGAAGCGCAGGTGTGGATCAGGTCGGCAACTATTATTTCCTGAGCTGAAAGACGTCATCAGTGAATGCATTGGTGACAGGAAAGCAAAGACTCTGGCGCAGGGCCGATAGTCAAGCATTTGCACTTGCAACGGCACCCTAGCTAGAAATATTCACCGAATAATTCAAAGCATTCAAAGCACCACTGGATGGACGGTTTCCTTCAGCATTGTGTACTATCTCTAAGATGACCGAAAGCACCGTTCAAGCGGGAAGATATCAAATTTGCTAAACGTGCACTTGGATTCAAGTCATTTGTTGTCGGCATCAACTTTTCCATGTACATATTAGCCTATTGATTTTGATGGTTGAAAATGATGATGAACATGATTGCGAAGAATTAAACTACAGTGTTTATTAGCCAAAGTTGTTAAACGACAATTGGTCAGATGGAAGCCCCGTCAACCTCGTCACCACTCCACTGGTTACGAAAGTTCGCGTGTTACCTTTATTTTGGCAATTCGTCAGGATGGAAAGAAAGCCACGCCTAAAATCGTCAGTAAGGGCAAGAACGATAAGATTGAATGCGTTTCAGGCGTTTATATTCTTGAAACCGAAAAAGCCTAGTGCACGACATCACTTATAAGGAAGTGAGTCGATGTAATGCTTCCACTTATTTTGAGAGGTGACCAAAAGCGTCTACTGCTTAGTCTGGGATTCAGCCAGCACAGCGCACTAAAGACATGAATAACTTCCTTGGAGAGAGAGAGAGAGAGAGAGAGACAGGGAGAGACAGACAGAGACGACACAAAGAGAGGCATAGATCAATTAATGATTCCTGCTAGAATGACTGCCTATCTGCAGACTCTTGATTTTGCAGGGAAAAGGGAACCATTCAAGAACCATTTGCACATCGAAATCAATGACTAAATTGACATGAGTGACCGTGGAGAGAAATCAGCGTGGAAATGTTTTTGAAGCCTGGCCTGAAAGAGTTCTTTTCTTGAGGGACGAATTCGTGAAATAAAATAACTGACAGTTGTGTTGCCAATGCACTATAATCAGGCTACATGGACAAGAATTGCTCATTTAAGGAGAGTTCCATTGCTAGACATGAGAAAGTGAGGTCAATGATTCTATAGGAAATTATTTCGCTAGAAATTCAGGCAGGAATTAAAGGTTTTGCAGATTTAAGACGATTTTCCAGAAAAACATGACATGACTATATTTGAATAAAAATATAAATTTGGTTCATGAATTTGTACACGAGTAAGAACAGATTGTTTTCCATGAAAAAATAAGACATCCCCTAAAACTAAGTCCTAATGCGATATTCAGAGGTTAAATTAATATCAGACCTGTCCTATTTCGGAGAAAAACGTTGAAAATAATAATCATATTTGTAAAGCGCACTAAGAGAACTTCAAAGCCTGGAACTCACTTCCGACCTGCGTCACGACATCCCCTGACTTGACCACAATTAAAAAGAAACTTAAAATGCATCTATTTACCACAGCATCTAGTGGGTCCACGTAATTCGTTCTTTGTGTGCTTATGAGTGCTGACACTATGAACGCTGCCGCTAAACATGCTTGCAAGCTGACCCTGTGCATGTTACAGTCATGTTAAGCGTACTGTTTAGTGGGCGTGCTACCTCTAACCATTCAATCATGCTTCCTTTGCAGTAAATGTAAAGTGCCTAGAAAGAGATTAAGTTCTCTGAGGGTGCTATAAATAATGTGTTATTATTATTCTATTACTATTAGCATTGTTATTATTATTTAAAGGCACCTTACATGTGCTGCAGAGGAAGCGGGTCAATTGGTAAGTGAGAGCAAGTAGTGTCAGCACACATTAGCGCGAAAAGAATAATTTGCATGGACGTAGCAAATGCTGTGAGTAGCGCGTGCGTTTTCTAACGAGATAGGCGCTGACAAATTACGCTGAGTGATTCTCTCAAGTCATCTCAAGGTGTACAGGCAGCGAAGTCAACGCAGTGGGCTAAGCAACAGTCATTAGGCACCCTCTTTGTGCATGTAAAACGGAGCACGTAGAATACTAAATGACTCTATAGCCATATCTCGGTGTCGTCATTTGGCGCTGCTGGCTACAATGAAACAGCCGCGGCACACGATTTGACGATCAGAGCAGAAAATTATTCCTTGCCATTACCAACAGAATTCCTTGAATCCACGCAGTAAGATATACTTTGTTTCCGACCTTCTGCGAGAGTAAAAACAAACTGAGGGTTGAGAGCAGGTGCGAATGCACACTCGTCTTCATTTAATTCAGGAACGGTGCATGATATAGAGCTGTTACTCGTCGCTTTGTTTTGGCATTCGCAACTGCAAATAGAAGATACAAGCTGTTCGCTAGTTAATAGGCATCGCTAGACCTAGAACCACTAATAAACTTAAAAAGTATATTAAACAGCATAGTAAAACTTGGTAAATTTCGTGACCCTGAGTTAAGAAGTTTAGTAGACGATGCAATGCCCACGATCATGATTTTTGAGCTTGGCCAATGACTTTGAACTGGAGATCACGTTTGACGTAGCCGCCAAAGAAGCAGGCATTTGTGCATCATTATACTTTCTTATATAATCCAATTTACATGACTTCCGACCTAATTGACCTACAAGCAGAGAACCTAGCTGCAGAAGCTCTCTTTGAGACGACGGCCTGTGGCAGTCGGATAGTTGTGGCTCTGAGCGTTAGCTGCTATATACTTGTATTGAGTCTGAATGACATCGCTTACCGTGCCAGCTAACGTACAGGAAATTCTTTTATTTTATTTTTAATTAACACTGCGTTCCTTATGGCGCTGTTGGGGAATGGCATAAGCAGTTTAAAGTCAGACTAAATTAGAGCTCAAATTAATAAATAGAATGCTTCTCCTTCTGTGACTCGACGAAGCTGATTTGGTCCAGTGGTTAAGGTGCTCGCCCCGATCAAGGTCTGGCTGAGGTCGCGTGCTTGAGCCCCGAGGTATATGTGAAGCGCCTGAATAGAGATTAAGTTCTCTCAGGGCGCTATACAAATGAATTATATAATTATATTATATAATGAATTATATAATTATATACATTATATACAAATAAATTATATACTATATAATTATATATAATTAATTGTATATAATTATATAATTATATAAGCTACTTAGGCTACCACATGGATGTCACGTGTGGTGTACTTGGGCATGTCATGCTGGATAGCTTTCTAACTGGCCAAATTCAAAGCCCGTCTGGCTTTCGGTTCGCAAGCAAAAAGGCCTACAGACTTTATATCAAACAATAAAGAAAGAGAGAGAGAGAGTAGCACAGCTTAGTTAGAATGTCAATGGAGGAAGTGACTTGCATGGCCGCAGAGGCGTAAGGCGGCTAGAAAGGATGTGCCGGTCAGTCGACAGTTTGAGAGATGTCATTTCGTACCATGTTAACGTGGTGAGTGATGAGCCTATGAGGCCTAGACCTGCCGGAGAACCTCTTCTGCTGCCAGATGAAACCTTGCAGCGAAAGAAGGGAAAAGAAGGGAGCAGCTAATTTATTTACTTATAATTTATTTATTTATCTATTGTCCTCGGAAAAACCGAGTGCATCGAGGGGTTGAAACTATTGCTGCAGATCAGCTTGATATGGGCAGGAGCCAATCCACGGCACGTCTTGCGAGTCAGAGTTCTTTAATGTTCCTCTGCAGCCGTCGATCGTCCGGGCACACGCATCGCTGCTCCATCAGCAAAGGAGCCGCAGGGCTGAGCCCTTTGGATCTTTTGACCAACCCCGCATTCATCTCTGGCTGTGGGCGCCTAATTACACTTTTCGGTAATCCGGCCAAAACTGAAAAATAGTAGTCCAGCCTAGACATGACAAGACAGCTAGTAAGATCTTAGCCAGCCACCTTGGTAGAAAGTTCCAAATGTTGCACACGAATCGCACGTGATAACTTGTTTCGAAAGCAATCTTATGAATGAGAATTTCAAGCACCGAAAAGATTTCAAAGAGGACAGCTAAATTCCGAGCACACGGCGACTGTCACAATTCAGCAATTCACTAAATTAAAGAGAAGCTGGTAGTTCAGTGGCACGCTTAGGCTGTCATGTAATAAAGTGTTAAGAGTTTGTTTTTGTCATCGTTTGTCATCAAACAACTGGCCAAAATCCAGGATTGAACGTCTGCAAGGGAAGCATTCAATTTTTGGTCAGTCCGTGAAAAAACGCGTTGAGATAACAATTTATGAGCGTGACAATACTTCTGTTACTAGATTAAAGATATTTCTGTAATGGGGCTGCCTAAACACAACACACTTATATTTTCGTTTGGCCACAGGAGTCAGACATTTCCCGCTATTAAAAACTTCTAGGGCACTCCCTACTTGATCGGTAATTGACGACAGGCGCAAAAAGCGTTTTTCTCGTTGTTTTTTTTACATCATCGACCTGAGTTTGAACGTCTAAAAGCTCCAGGAAACCAAAGCCCAACCGGTACGATCAGCGAGACGATCAGCAGAACTTTTTTCCGTCTTTCTCGTGGCTATTTATAAGCTGTTGTTTCCCTGCCAGCGAGCCCATAGTTTTTAGAGGAGAGCGAGAAAAGCGGAGAAAGGCGCCATTTCTTCGAAAACTGCCATGCAAATTTGGCACGCGGTTAAAGAGCACTGACTGTACGCGCTCTATGCCCACAGTGCAGTCACGAGAATGACGACAAATCCGAAGCCCCGAAGAAGGCCACATAAGTGCGTGCCTGCCCTCGCGGTGCATGCTCTCGCCCCCCCCCCCCCCCCCCCCGCTCGCTCGCGCTCGAATGCCCTTGCTCCGAGAGGGAGTGCCCATGGGAAAACACCCGCCTGCTGAAGACTCCCGACGCGGCCACACCTCGAGACACGCCTATTTATAGCAATCAGTCAGGCGGCTCTTTGACGTCAGAACAGGAAAGGACATTCAACAACATCGACCTGGCAGGTGAATGCAGATCGACAAGACGTCAGCTGCAGACCGAGGCTAGCGATGGAGCTCGACCCGATCGACTGCAATACTCCTCGCCTCAATCCGTCCTTGACCTCGACCAGGCCGCGACCTCTACCAGACCGTGACCTCGAGATAATCGGCCATCCTAGAAGAGCTCTGGTTGGCTGAATGTGAAAAACAAGCACGTGCAGCAAAGCTGACCAACAACCTGGTCAGCAGCCATCAGCAAAAATCTTGCGACGAAAAGACTCGCGGCTACACCTTACTAGCAACAGTGACAACTTATGACAGGTGACTCTCCGTCCTCTGACTAAACCTGCGTTTGCATGATTCCTCTAGGATTGCCATTTCACACAAAAAATGCACCAGCTGCATCAAAAGCATGGACGGCTTGCATGTGCATCGATAGGTCGGCGGAAGTCATAGATAGAATGAGCGAGTTCTTGGTAGATCTGCGTCTTAGTCCTCTGACTGCGGACGGCCTAAAAGCTGCATCTTTACGAAAGCATCATCCAGCGACCCAGATAATTACGCTCCTATTATAATATACTCGTAGGCTACGCACCAACACGAACGCAGCAGGTATCGTATTCAGACCTCCTTGGCAGTAGCACGGGCACTCGCTTGCACGTAGAACTGGAGTTTCTCGCGCGAGTGACGCTGTGCCCATGACGTTGTGAAATCTTAGTCAGACGACCTTTAACGGAATTGCACTCGCCGTGAGAGCCTCACTCGGTCGTCACTGAGTAAACTTTGATTCTTCGATCAACTTTGGACACGTTGACCTGTGATCAACAGGAAACTAGTTGATGGAAGATATTTTTGCCCAGGCAGAGATGCCTCAAGCAAATTTGATTAGACCAGCTACTCTTTCTAGGACTCGCAAAGTGCATTTGATGAGATTTAACTCTCTTAGGGCGCTATATAAGTATGTCACTATTGTTACAAGCTAGTGACAGGCGGTCATCAGCATTGTGAATTGCATGTCAATTAGCGTGGTTCATATGGACGATTTGGTGTAACTCCCGCCTCTGATTCCGCGGTCACCAGTCTAGCTTTCAAGGAGAGTACAGCCTATTCTTGTTCTTTGCACCGCTAGGATAATAAGAATAGTGCACTTGATACAGCGCCCTCAGAGAACTTAATCTCTTTCTAGGCACTTTACATTTGCTGCAAAGTGAAATGCAATTGAATGGTAAGTAAAATCATGCTTGAAAAGCAAACAAAATGAATAACATGGTTAGGGGTGACATACACAGGGTCAGCATGCAAATGTGGTTAGTGGCAGCATGCACAGTGTCAGCACGCATAAGCACATCAAGGACGAATCACAGGGACCCACTAAATGCTGTCCTAAATAGGTGTGTTTTCAAGTTCTTTTTAAATTTGGTCAGGTCAGGGGATGTTCTGACGCAGGTCGGGAGGGAGGTCCAGGCTTTGGGAGCATACGAACTAAATGCACGGTCTCCAAAGGATTTAAGGTTTGTACGAGGTATTTGTAGACTGTTGGATTCCGAAAAGCGGGTGGTACGATGCTTGGACTGATGTGGGAGTAGATCTGAGAGATATGATGGAGCCATAGAATGAATGGACCTCAAAGTGAGTGACAAAACCTTGAAGTCAATCCGTTGCTTGACTGGTAGCCAGTGCAGGTCGGCGAGAAGTGGAGTGATGTGGCAATTGATACGCTCACGACAGACAAGCCTAGCTGCAGAGTTTTGCACCAGCTGAAATCGCCTGATCGCACATGCTGGTAGGCCAGTAAGCAGTGAGTTGCAGAAGTCGAGACGAGATGTCACGAATGCATGGACCAACTTGGACGTGGTATCCTTATCTAAACAAGCCCGAATTTTAGCAATGTTATGAAGCTGAAAATAGGCAGATTTGACTGTGGAGCTGATATGGTCGTCTAACGAGAGGTCGCTTTGGAAAATAACACCTAAATTTCGAGCTGATTCAACTGGAGATATGCTGGCAGAGCCAATTTTGAGAGTCAGCCTTTCCAATCTCTGAATCACACCGGGTTTTCCTATAACTGGTAAGTTAGTTTTATTATCGCTTAGTTTTAGAAAATTTGCTACTATCCATGTGCGGATGTCATCAATGCATGCAGCAAGTGAGTTGAGAGAATTTGAGGTGCTCGAAGGCTGGGAGGATATCTATATGGGCTGCTTAACGCTTTAGAAATGCCCGCACTGACGGCTTAGCTCCATAATAGTTTACCCTGATATATACATATGAGGGTGCAGCCACCAAACCACAAACATGCTAACATACATACTCACACACGCACACACATACACACACACACACACACTCTACACCACACACACGTATATACACGCGCACACACGCCCACACATTCGTGACCCTGAGCATTAGCCTGACTATGGCTGGACAATGTTTTGATGTTTCGTGCTGGACTCGAGCTCAAACTGAAGTGAACACTGCTTGACATGTAGCTTACCGGATTGGCATATTCATAAAGCGCCACAGCACTAATAGGAAACGCGAAAGAGAGAGAAAAAAGATCGCATATTGTTGTTCTGGAAAGCTGAGCGCATGACTCTACACCCACATGTTGACATTGGATTGGCATACTTCAACACCGTCATAGCGCGAAAGAATCCGGCAGCAGTTGGCCTGCAATTGCATAGCTGAAACTCGTGACTCGTCACTTCATCCGGTCTCCCGGAGCTCGCGCCTGCGGGCTCATTCCGAGCAAGCTGAGAATGCCTTTGGGCTTCAGCCAAGATCCGAAGCAAGAAATTCTTGGAAGCGGTGTCAGGTTTAACTAGACACCCGGTAAGATACACGCACACGCACGCACGCGTACATACACTAAGACGGGCACACACTTGCGCCCTCGCGTGCACACACACACTCAAATAGATAAGCTCCTAGAGCAGCGTTACAGACCAGGATACGGTAACTTTTAACGTCACCCAGCACACAAACGGCAACGGACAATGCTTATAAGACATGCATAAGATTGAACGAGCTCATTGCAATATCGCATGCTGCCTTGCGGGCTTGAATATTGGGTTGACATGCTTCCCGCAACTTCTACGGACTGGATCGTCTCCAGCAATAAACGGGACGTAGAAATTATTTTACGAGTAACAACTTTGAACTAGTCGTGCCTATATGCACGTGCTAGCGCGATCGGTGAAGAGCCCGGATACCGAGAGTAAACGCCATCTAGTAAGTAGAGGTCGATGTCAAGTAACGGGCGAGAGATCTAACCTTTACCTTTTTGTCGAAGTGTAGGGGTAAGTCAAGTTGTACGTTACGTTCAGCAAGCTACTGTCGCAGTTCTTGAAGTACATCGTGCACACCAGTTGAAAATGATTTATTTTCAAAGGCCGCGGTATGACACATGCCACGGGTTTCGTGCCGAGTGAGCCTGCAACGAAAGGTAAGCAGATTCGTCCTTTACGTGCTTATGAGTGGTGACACTGTGCATGCTGTCACTAGTCATATTTACATGTTGAACCTTGTGCGTGCCACCTGTAATCATTGTATACTTGTTGTCATTGATCATGCTACCACTAACCATTCGATCGTGCTTTCTTTGCAGCAAATGTAAAGTGCCTAGAAATAGATTGAGTTCTCTGAGGGCGCTTGATTAAGTGTGCTATTATTATATTATTTTTATAAAGGTCGGGAAACATCAAAATCTCTCCTATTGAATGACCCCAAACAACTTACTTGCTAAGGGCAAGCCTAGTTATCCTCAGAAATTTGAAAAACTAAATCTCAAAATGAGCGAGGCTACCATATCTCTTGTAGCAAATCTGCATGCCACTCTGGCTGCTCTGTGACCTCTGACATCCGTGACCTCCTATGCTGACGAGATTAAAGCGCTCTACAGTAAAGTCTGCCTACTTGCAGCTGCGTAATATGGCTCAAATGTGGGCTTGCTTAGGCAGAAATAGCACCACCGTGGTTGTCTGTTCTTTTGCGACATCCCATCTCGATTTCAGTGGCATCTATTTCTGCCTATACTATAAGGTGGACCATGGACATGCTTCTGAAGCAGCGGCTAAATCAGCAAGACTGTGACTGATATCCATTACTTGCGGTTTTTGAGTTATAACGACTAGGAACCGATTATACGAAGTTCTCTGGCTAATGCAGCATAAAAGTCGTAGCCGTGCTAGAGGCTTAAAGTTGGGTCCTTGACAGGTTCACAGCAGCACCGACTGTAGCTCACGCTGAGCATTCTGGCTCACTGTCAGTCGCAGCATATTGTTTATAATTATAACAACACATTTTTATATCACCCTAACAGAACTTAATCTCTATCTAGGCACTTTGCATTTGCTGTAAAGGAACCATGAATGCACGGTTAGTGTTAACAGGCTCGTGTCAACATGCATAATGTTGGTATTGGCCTACGCAGCGTCAGTACTCAAGGAACACCACAAGGACCCACCAAATGCTGTGAGGAATGGATGTGTTTTCAACGTCGTATTAAATGTCATCAAGTTCGGGGATGTCATGACGTCAGTTGGGAGTGATTTCCAGGCCTTACTCAGAGTATACGAATCTAAATGCGCAGTCTCCGCTCAAAGCGCAGCTAAGCGATTTGACTCAGAAGAGCGAGCGGTACGTTGCCTTGTCCGGGAATAGTTCTGATAGGTAGGCTGGAGCAAGAGAAATGAAGGGGTGACCTAAAGTAAACGCTTTAATTGGCGTCACTGTAGGTTGAGAATTCACCGTAGATTAGGACCAGACCCTTTCCCGCATCCAAGGTCCTGAAGTGAACTACCAACTTCAGAGGGACGCATCATCCTCGCTTCAGCCGGGTTCAGCTACCATCGGCTACCGTCGGTTAATACCGGCGATTCAGTGCTACCATCTACAGAATCTATTCTCTGCGCCACGCAGTGCGACCGTTTATACGATACGCACTGCGTTAAGCACTCGAAAAGTCGGACCAGATTAGCGTCTACGGGAACGCTCAGGTGCAGACTCCCGCAGTCAGTGCATGTCACGTGACCTCTGTCGTCGATCGCTCCTCACTCGCTGCCTGTCGGTCGGCCTGTACGACAGACGCCATCTTTCTCTCTCCCTATTTCTTCTACATCAAAGCCAGTGACCAGAGGCGAGGAAGTAGCCGGAAGCAGCAATTCGCGAGCGACTAACGTCAGTCACATGCATGTACTGACGTCAGTCACGTGAACGCTACTAACTGTCCTAACTGCTAGGCCTCACGCTCGTTCATTGAGGGCGGGGTGATTATACACCGTCGGGCAAGTCTTATTTGGGTATTTGTCCTCGCTCAGCACAATTTCTCGCGAGCTCTACAGTGAGCCTAGTGTCTGCAGAAAAAGTGTCGCAGAGGGTTCGGACGAAACTGCAACGAAAGCGCCGTGCAATGGGGGGGACATCCGCCACAAAAAACATAAAATAGTGGATAAAATAGTAATAATAATAATAATAGTAGCATTATTGTAATTCATTTGCATTAGACGCTCATGTACGAGGTAGGCATGAAGAGCGGGAGTAGTTAGTTTGGTTAAGCGGTGAAGGTGCTCTCGCCCCGACCAAGGTCTGGCTAAGGTCGTGGGCTCGAGCCCTGAGGCATATGTGAAGCTCCTGAATAGAGATTAAGTTCTCTTAGGGCGCTATACAAATGAATTATATATATATATATAATTATATAATTCAATATATATATATATATATATATAAGAGCGGGAGAGGGAGGTAAGACGGCGGGTGAAGATCTGGCCAACCGGATTTAAGGAAGATGGAATTTCGGGATGCAAAGCTCTGGTCATATGAAAAAGCCACAAGCTTAGCTGATAAGTAATAAAGAGATACAAAAATATATCCATAATCTCCTTTCATTCAACTTTCAGAAGGCCAGCAGTCTTGGCCCGATTGATCGTCTGGCTCCTTCATCTGAAAGCTCTGGTCAAATGAAAAAGTCACAAACTTAGCTGATAACTTGGGGCATGGACAAGTGGAATAGATGGTGTTTCAGGGTGGCACGGGAACCGCGCAGCCATGCTACCTGGAACATACTGAACGTGTGCTTCACCTCGACAGCTGTGACCTTGTTTTAAGCCGAGATGACGCAGTGAAGGCCAATTTTGCATTAGTATAGTAGAGCTGGAAAATCTATAGCTTCAATTTTACTAAATTTCAACGGACGCCTTACTTTTCACCTAAACGAGCTTACGAAAGCGAAGGCGCAAAGAGAAAGCGCATGCTCGCTGCTAGAGTGAAGAAGCGTCGTCGACGACGGTCGTGCAGCCGACGACGACGCTTCGTGGGATAGCATGGCTACTCACACGCTGTGCACATTGATGCTACTGCCACCGAAATTAGAAAGCCCAACCGCAGTCGTAGCTCTACGTTGAAACACGACATGTTGAGCCGTCGGTGTCACAAGGTCTCTCCTATTCCCTGAAAAGAAACGACATCAACGTCCTCAACGGAGCTCTCGATACGGCTGAGAATATCAGCCAAGGTAAGGGTCAAGGTCAATGTCAACATACGCACCTGCGGTTGAGGCAACGACCGTGGGAAAAGAGCCTGCAACGCGAAGCCTAATATGTCGTGCTCAGCAAGAAAGCAGCGAGACTGAGCGAGACGAGCCAACCGGCAATGCATCCACAAGCTAAGGCTACTTTGACGGAAGTTTTTTCCGACTGCACGTTTACAGCGAATCAATCAAATCCTCAGTTCAGAAAGTAGCCGCTCTAGCACTCCAATATCCACTACTTCTCCGCTTGATTCGAGACCAGATGACCGGTTTATTTTATAGTATCGTCTCATTTTTGGTATGTGTTACACGATCAACACAAAGCACACAGCTTATACAGGATGAAGGCTGGCGCCAGCTAACGAGCTTTCAATAATTAGCTGGGGGGGCAAATGAGAATGGGCGGAAGTGGATCTGCGAAATGGACTGCTTGCTGCCGACGGCTTGGCATTCAGTACTTAGGCACTCAGGCAGCCTACAGCAGGCCGACTACTGAAGAGTACAGGAAACGTCAGCGAAATCGTATAGGGTGACCGCCACAGCCCCTCTGTCGTAGTATGCCTTGTTTGAGTACTGATCCAATGGCGATTATCGATCATCTGGCCTCCCTTCGACAATACTTTACAACGATTTAATGTTAAATATGTAATGTTAAATATATAATTTTAAATATATATAATATATATTATCAATATATATATATATATATATAATATTTATCATGTTAAATATATATATATTATATCATGTTAAATATGTACTACGCGATCACGGATCTGAGCGATCATTGAGGATGCGAAACAACGACAATTGCATAGATATAGATTTCCTTTGTATTCCTCTGTGAGCTGACACTGTGTGCATAGAGTGTCACAGACCTATTTACACTCCTCCTTCCAGCCGGCTGAGGAGACAGCGTCTGCTTGCGGCCCAAGCGATGGCCGAGGCGCGAGCGAGAAGCGTCACGGTAGCCCTTTCCTGGTCAACAGGAAACCGAACGTTCCGATGTCGGCCCACATCCAGCTCTCCCAGCACGAGCGGAGCACGAGCGGCGCACGAGCAATCGGGATCTGCCGCCCGCACCATCGCAGGGGGGGTCACAGCATCACAGACGGGGTCGCAGTATGACGGTCCAGCAGTGATGCCGACCCCAAAGCCGGCATCCATCCCTGCTCTCTCCCGCCGCTTTGGCTGAGAGTCCTAACTCTTCTCTTTGTACGGTCAGCCAGATCAGACATTGCCACCATTCTTCCTCAAAGGGCGAATTATTATAAAGCACTGAGAGCCCAACATACTCGTCACTCTAGCCCCAACTATCCGCTTTCCAAGCTCTCGTTCGTCAACACACACATACACACACACACACACACACACACACACACACACACACACACACACACACACACATACACACACGCTACTCGCCCTCCCGATCACCACTCTCTCTCTCTCTCTCTCTCTCTCTCTCTCTCCCTCTCCCTCTCTCTCTCTCTCTCTCGCTCTCGCTCTCTGACTCTCTGTTCCTTCTAAGAAATCGGGGTCTGATGCAGATCTAGTCAATTTCAAAGACTTCCTTCGAGTTTACGCCCTGAAGCTTAAAAAAGCCAAGGCTTCTTTTTTCACTCGAAAACTGAATCCCTGCCAGATTGACCCAAAACAGATTTATAAGACAGTAAACAATATACTGGCTAATGCTGGGAGTTCTGACTCCCCAGCTATTAACGGCTCAACCAAAAAGTTTTCAGCCTTCTCTACAGACAAAATTGTGCAGATTCGTGCCTCCATAAAGCTCCCTCCGAGTAAAGCATTTGCGGAATCACAACCTGCGACCTTCCTTAAAAGGTTTGCCGAGGTTTCTGCAGGCCATGTGGATACCTTAATAAGGCCTATTAAAAAGAGCTCGTCTCCTGAAAACCCTATACCATCATCTCTGTGATCTACACTGGTAGACCAACTTAGCCCTGCCATAACCGAGATTTGTAATGCTTCTTTGGAAAGAAGGGGTCGTACCTAAGTCCTTCAATTCGGCAATCGTTAGACCCATGCTTAAACAGCTTGGATTAGATACAGAGGTCCTTGCAAACTATCGCCCAGTTTCCCTTTTTTCTTTCTTGTAAAACATTCTCGAAACATTTTTCGCTAAGCAACTGGTTGCACGAACTAAAAATAGGGTTCAAGAGGCAGCACTCCACTGAAACTGCTCTCCTCTGTGTTAACAATGATACTCTATGTGGCAACGACGACGGGAATGTCACTGCCCTAGCTTTGCTAGATCTATCCGCTGCCTTCGACACCATTGATCACGATGTCCTACTTGAACTATTGAGAACAACGATCGGTCTGGCAGACGAGTCACTGGCGTGGTTTAAATCTTACTTGTCTGATCAATCCGTCATTGATCATGCTCACTTGTTCAATCCGCATCTTATGGGAGTCAGGTCTCACCCACGAGACGGGCCACCTGTGGAGTCCCTCAAGGGTCCGTCCTCGGTCTCTAGCTGTTCTCCATTTATACTCAACTTCTGGGAAAAGTGATTAAGGCCCGTGGAATAGGATGTCACTTTTATGCTGACGATACCCAGCTGTATTTGTCATTCAAACCGTCGTAAGCTGCAGCAGCAACTGATAAACTGAATGCTTGCCTTGCCGACATTCGATCCAGGACATCAGAAAACTTCTAGAAACCAAATGACGATAAAACTGAACTGCTGCTCATAGCACATCCTAAGCATATGTCTGGATTAGAAGGCTTTGCTCTTCTAATAGACGATGCTGTTGTGCGACCATCACCACGTGCTCAAAATTTCGGTGTCATTTTCGACAGCTGCCTAGATTTTGAAAGCTTTGTTCAAAAGGCTGCTTCTACAGCCATCCATCACGTCCGATGCCTATCTAAGATAAGGAAGTGTCTTCCATGGTGGCTTGCAAAACATTTAACTAAACCGTTAGTTCTGTCTCGGTTTGATTATTGTAATTTCTTTATGGCTGGGCTACAAAAAAAGCAACTAGGCCACAGCAAATAGCTATGAATGTGGCTGCAAGGCTAGTTTTTTTAAGTCCTAGAGGTTTGACCGCGTGTCTCCTTAGCTAAAAGAGCTAGGAAGGATGCCGGTTGATCAACGGATACAGAGCCAAGTTCTTACGCTGGCCCACAAGGCCCGCCACGGCTTGGCTGCTTCGTGCCTAGCTGAACTGCTGCACGAGTTTCAGCCTGTTCGCGCCCTCAGGTCCTGTGTGGGCAATAAATTAGCTGTCCCATTCCTTCGCTTAAAGACCGTTGGCGACAGAAGCTTTAGCTCTGCAGGTCCTAGGCTGTGGAACTCGCTTCCACAATTCTTACGCAATGACAATTACTCTTCCGCTGCCGACTACGGCTCATCCTTTTCAGCGGTCCTGAGTTGCTAATTCCATACTACTCACTACCTCAACTGCTCTCCTGACTCTGCTATGCTTCCCACTTTCTCTTTGTTGCGTGAGATGAAGTCTGTTGGCTACAGAATGCGAACCGAAAGCCGCTTAGGCTGTGAGTGCTCTATACAAAACTCTCCTGCGTAACAACACATAGTTTTTGTGGCTTTTTGGAGTTACAGACGGGGGGGGACACTACACTCCATTACTTTTCATATCAACCCCTTTAACAAGCTAGGCTTGTCCGTACGTCCATCACAGCCATTGTCGTCAAGTCTACATTTTGTCATAGGCGTGATATTTAAACCACTACCACTGCTACGGTATAGCGAGGGTTTGTGTCGTGGCAAATATTTTCTTGCAGGATAATTTGCTCATTTTTACGTGTATTCTCAACGTTTAAAATGTCACGTTTGAAATAAGACATGCCTTGCATCGCCGCGAGTAGCTCTTTGGTAGCAATGCACATGCATAAATCGAATCTTACTGTGGTTCTTCATGAGGGTTTACTATATAGTTGATATCAATTTAAAGACGGTCTTCGCATTTGTACTTTTTGTGCACGCAACTTAATGCTGATTCGCTACTCGGCGCTATTGAATGAATTTTATAAAATTAGATTAATCTTTGCACTAAAAGAAATCATTAAATATAATATTTCAATCGTTTTCATTTTCCTCCTATACAGATGCGGATTTCGCTCCACAACAAGCAACTCGACGCTTGGCAGTCAGTGGGGCGGGCTTGCTAGCTAGGTTCGCGGACACTTGGGCCACCTTCCGAAGAAAAGTCGGAGTTTCCGTGATTTTTTCTCTTGGGTACAATCTTATTTCCCCATGAAACCTGTGGTTTTGGCCCACCATTGGGGAACAGGAAGTTCTCACCGCGATAAAATTGGGAGCAAAGGGGAGCAAAGCCAGTCGAATATCTATGCGTACCTACGGCAGGCAGCAGCCAGAAGAACAGGCAGCGAAGGGGGCCAGTCAGTGTCGCACTGTCGAAACTCAATAGAAATGTTGCATACGAAAAACTGTGTCACAGGAAAATACCGGAAAAAAACCAATGAGCGTCCTGCTGTCAAAGCTCGGCGAACGCCTCACTAATTGCAAGACTAAAACTGGAAAGAGACTGAAGGTACAATTCGACCGCTCGACCCGGATCACGTGGTATGGAGTCCTTGCCTGACAGTAGGCCGGGCTGACCAGCGAGGTGGGTTCTCTACTAGGTCGGCGGACACTCAGGCCCGCATTGTAATGCAAAGCGAAAGTTTCCAGTGGCTTTTCACGGGCATAAGCAAGTATACACATGTATATAAATGCATATGCATATTTACGTATATAGATGTATATATTTAGGTTCTCGTAGGGGCGCGTGTGTACGTGCGCTCGTGCGCTTGTGGGTGTGCACGTGTGAATGTGTGTGTGCGCGTGTGTATGAGTGTGCTCGTGTGTCTGTGTGTGCGATTCTGTGTGCGTGCGTGTGCATGTGTGTGGGCGTGTGAATGTGTGTGCACGTGCGTGAGCTATTTGCCTGTTTTCGCAGTTACTGCGGCTACTTTTACTTAGAGTTCATTGAGATTACTTAGTCGTGCCAAGGGCTGCTTTTTAAGAGAAACACTCACTGAATGTTGATCTGAAAGGTAATTTTTTAGAAACAGTCAACGGTTTCAAAGCACCTGATTTTGAGAAAGAGCTGCATTTGAGCTCACACGGTTCGAAGCAATGAAGATCCTACGAGTAGCAACGATCTTTCAAGAGATTTTTTGAATAATAATAGAATTAGAGAGCAGAGTAACAAATTACTCCATTTTTTGCTCATGTTATTCTAGAGCATTAAAGTTCCAAAATTATCCTTAAAACCATTATAATTGTAAAAAAGCGAAGGCTTGCTTGCTGCTCTCGCAAGGTATTTTTAACAAGGCTGTCAATGTTCAACGATCCTTTGGGTTTATATTCCGAGAAAGATGCAGCGTTAACATCGATTTTATGGTGTACTTGGCATATGAAAACAGCAGAAGTACACTAACCTTCGAATATTGAAATCCTTAATTCCAAGTCTTACTCTTCAAGTACACACCAAGCGAATTCTGACAAGGCTATGCATTCTCAGAGTCCAGACCGCTTTCAAACATTGATTGGTGCTGAAGGAAAGCCTTAATATTAATAATAATAATAATAATAACAATAATAATAATGATAATACATTTGATAAAGCACCCTCAGAGAACTCAATCTCTTTGTAGGTGAGCCCAAATTTCAGCAATGTTATGTAGCTGAAACTAGGCAGACTTGATTGTGGAGCCGTTGTGGTCGTCTAACGAAAGGTCACTTTGGAACATGACACCTAGATTTTGTGCTGATTCAGCTGGAGATAGGCTGGCAGAGCCAATTTTGAGCATATGACAAGCCTTAAAATTGAGCGAATGGCATGCCTTGACCAAACGTCGAAAGCTTTCTATCTGAAGAAAACCTCTGGCACGTCTAACTAATTTTAGCGTGCAAAGGAGGAAAACTACTATAAATACAAGCATTC
The DNA here is from genome assembly GCA_009760855.2 of Cristatella mucedo. Taxonomy (NCBI): domain Eukaryota; kingdom Metazoa; phylum Bryozoa; class Phylactolaemata; family Cristatellidae; genus Cristatella; species Cristatella mucedo. Next base: position 73,208 of record WPIO01000154.1, read on the forward strand.
TGAGAAACAGCCACAGCGATGTCTAAAGGCAAATGTGAAAGACTTTGGAGCTGCAAATCGGCTGCTGATTTCCACGTATTTGAACCATTGCAAGCACTTCTAGTCAATGGTACGTCATTTGCTCCTAATTTTCATTCGTGTAAGTGACTTTGTGAAGTTACAAACGGAGATTATATATATATATATAATCTAATTCCTCTGTATAGCGCTCTAAGAGAACTTAATCTCTATTCAAGCGCTTCACATATGCCACAGGATTCGAGCCAACCACATCGGTCATCAAATACATTCGCAGTGACCTCGGTCGTTAAACGTGGCGTTTATGTTAACCGCTGGGCCAAACCAGTTCGGCATACATTAAATTTGTGGCTGCCGTGGCCTTAAGCACCAATTATTGCTGCAAATGCAACTATGCAGTCTGCTGCGGATTCCAAGTCGCGTCCCATCAAGTAGTTGCAACTTTGCATTATCGGATTGCAATTGATTCTTGTTAGAGGCGCATTCAGACATTCCCATCTTCGTCCCATCATTTCTACTTGTTTTTTCCCAAACGTTCTGCCTAAGTCATCCGGAAGGTGCCTAAAAGCTAGCAAGCTGGCAGGAAGCAGCGGAGCACGGGAGCAGTCAAGTTCAAGGTCTCGTCACTCACTTCAAGGCCCCTTCATTCTCTCTCTCTCTCTCTCTCACTCACTCTCTCTGTTTCTCTCTCACTCCCTCTCTCTCTCTCTCTCTCTCTCTCTCTCTCTCTCTCTCTCCCACTCTCTCTCTCTCTCCCACTCTCTCTCTCTCTCTCTCTCTCTCTCTCTCTCTCTCTCTCTCTCTCTCCCACTCTCTCTCTCTCTCTCTCTCTCTCGTTACGGTGTACTTGTCTGAGCTACTTCCTCACCAGCCTTCGGCAAGTACCGCCAGCTGCCGCAAGTCGATTAGCTAACCACGAATCCCAAACGCAGTTGCGGTTGCGACATAACCACTTTCCATGACTCGACTACATTTAAAGGAAGCTTCAAACCCTCCACCGGCTCCTCAGACCGTTCGGTCCGTCCTTGCGAATATTCCTACGTGACCGTAGGTAGATGTGCTGGGGTGATTGCGTACGCTGCGTCGCTAGATCGGTTACCTACGCGGCTCCTTTCCGGCATGTTTAAAGAGAGCCTATGCGTGGCGTGGCCTGCGCGTGGCTCTCTCTCTCTCTCTCTCTCTCTCGCGGCTGCAATTCAAACGTTTCATTGCTATCACCATCAATATAAAAAACATATTTAAAACTTTTAAAACACGTATTTTAAAAACATTATTTCGGTCATCCGCCTTTTCGACGGCAGCAATTGCTGAGAATCGTTTACAGGCAGTCTCTTACGGTTTCGGCGAACGACCTTGGCGACGAAATGACGAACGGGGCTCTCGCGGAGAAGGTTTGCGAGCTCCGTTGTATTGACGCGTAAGCTCGCTGCAGCCGCATCGGCTGTCCTTTGCAGCGAGTGGACACCGTACGCTCGCGCGACCGCGCGACTCTCGCAGCGGAAGCAAGGCGGCGGCGCGCGCACTAAGTGACGGCGAATTGCCCAAGTCACGCGCGCCGAGTATTCTGAGTTTCGAGAGTAATTAGACACGCGACGAAGCCAGCTTGCCAGACGCCGCCACCGCCACAGCGAATAAAGGCCGCGCCCCGGAACGTGCGGCTGCGGTCGCCCGAAAGCGCAAGTTGGCACCCGTCGGCCTGCCGGCACCCGTCGGCCTGCCGCACCGCCGCGTTAGCTGGCCGAATCTCGCGACGTTCGGCGACGTCGAGGCGGCGGCAGCCGGGGGTGCGTGTGAAAGAGACAAAGGCAGCGGAGATAGCAGGGGGCGCCGATAGCAGAAGCTGAGCGAGCGATGAGCACGAGAGCGATGAGAGAAGCGGATCTCTTAGCACGCGCGCGCTCACCGGAAGCTGTCCAGCGTCCTAGTCATGACGTCCGTCTTCGCTCCGCTCCATCGAAGCTCGAGCCGAGGCTATAAGAGTGGCGTCAGCGTGCACTGCAGCGCAGAGAGCGAATTCTCGACCGCCAGGCTTTCATCGTCTGATGCTGGCTCGAGCGCTCGCCGAGAACGACGGGACCGAAGAGGCTCGCACGCGCTTCCCGTCGGCGGGAGAGCATGCGGGTGCCCGCGCGGACGCGGCGGCGAGGCCGCGCCTCTCATTCGCGGAAGGTATACCGCGAACTCCCGCGTTACCGTCCTGCCCAGTCCCCCTCAGCCGGAACGCTGAGAGTAGCGACGATCGTAACTGCGAAGTGTGCACCCTGCAATAGGGCACCTGCTCAGACGGCCGCAGCCGCTGGGTACTCCTCCACGTCCGATTGCTGCGCACAAGAGCCTTACCTTCCTTCAATTTCTCCCCTCTCTCTCTCTCTCTCTCTCTCTCTCTCTCTCTCTCTCTTTATCTCTCTCTCTCTCTCTCTCTCTCTCTCTCTCTCTCTCTCTCTCTCTCTCTCTCTCTCTCTCTCTCTCTCTCTCTCTCTCTCTCTCTCTCTCTCTCTCTCTCTCTCTCTCTCTCTCTCTCTCTCTCTCTCTCTCTCTCTCTCTCTCTCTCTCTCTCTCTCTCTCTCTCTCTCTCTCTCTCTCTCTCTCTCTCTCTCTCTCTCTCTCTCTCTCATTCACTGCACTACACTTGAATCGCTTGGTGGAGCAAAGTAAAGTAAGCAGGGGGCATCTGATTCAAAAGCCGGCAGAAAAGTCTTAGCGGCAATCATCCTGCCTGCAGGGAATTGCAATGGATTGCCTGCAGCAGGCCTCGAACCCCCGTCCGGCTCGTGAAGTTTGAGCACCTGCTTACTGCTGATCTAAGATCCCGATGAGGGGGCACATCCGGCATACACTCTTACACGTTCCTCACATTCCTTCTCGGTCCACTCGGCCACAAAACTCGGCCACAAAACTGCCTGAACAAAAGCCGAAACAGCCTTGCCGGCGACTTTCCAATGGAAAGTCCACACCGAGCAGCGCCGGCCAAATTCTGCTGTTCGGTGACTGCTGTCCATTAAAGCGCCTGTCAACCTCAGGCGCGACAGTCGTGCTCATCTAGCAAGAAGCCACCACTGGCGAGAAGCCGTGCAAGTGTTTTGTCACATTAGTCTACGTAGAGAGCTACCAAAGTCAACCGCTGATGCCATAGGGTGTGTGGACCAACTTGCCTTCAGAGAAGGTTAGACCTAGAATATTTCCGCCTGTACTTCGGGGGGGGGGCGCTCCACTCAACTCCGCGGCAGCAGATAACGCGCCGTGCGCTTGGTGGTCGTCTGCTTTGCGGCACTCCTAACTTGCGTCGCAACATCCCCTGACTCGACTACATTTAAAAAGAAATAAGAAACGCGCCTATTTATGACAGCATTCAGTGGGTCTCTGTGATTCGTCCTTCATAATAATAATAATATTATTGCACTTGATAAAGCGCCCTCAGAGAACTTAATCTCTTTCTAGGCGCTTTACATTTGCTGCAAAGTGATACGCAATAGAATAGTAAGTAAAATCATGCTTGAAAAACAAACAAAATGAATAACATGGTTAGGGGTTACATGCACTGGGTCAGCATGCAAATGTGGTTAGTGGCAGCATGCACAGTGTCAGCACGCATAAGCACATCGAGGACGAATCACAAGGACCCACTAAATGCTGTCCTAAATAGGTATGTTTTTAAGTTTCTTTTAAATGTGGTCAGGTCAGGGGATGTTCTGATGCAGGTCGGGAAGGAGTTCCAGGCTGTGGGAGCATACGAGCTAAATGCACGGTCTCCAAAGGATTTAAAGTTTGTACGAGGTATTTGTAGACTGTTGGATTCCGAAAAGCGAGTGGTACGATGCTTTGCCTGATGGGGTAGTATATCTGAAAGATAGGCTGGAGCCATAGAATGAAGAGATCTAAAAGGGAGCGACAAAACCTTGAAGTCAATCCGTTGCTTGACTGGTAACCAGTGCAGGTCGGCGAGAAGTGGAGTAATGTGGCAACTGCGACGCTCACGACAGACAAGCCTAGCTGCAGAGTTTTGCACCAGCTGCAATCGCCTGATCGCACATGCTGGTAGGCCAGTGAGCAGTGAGTTGCAGAAGTCGAGACGAGATGTCACGAATGCATGGACCAACTTGGACGTGGTATCCTTATCTAAACAAGCCCAAATTTTAGCAATGTTATGAAGCTGAAAATAGGCAGATTTGACTGTGGAGCTGATGTGGTCGTCTAACGAGAGGTCGCTTTGGAATATGACACCTAGATTTCGAGCTGATGCAACTGGAGATATGCTGGCAGAGCCAATTTTGAAAGTCAGCCTTTCCAATTTCTGAATAACACTAGGTTTGCCCATAACTAGTAAGTTAGTTTTATCATCGTTTAGTTTTAGAAAATTTTCTGCCATCCATGATCGGATGTCATCAATGCATGCAGCAAGTGAGTTGAGAGAATTTGAGGTGCTCGAAGGCTGGGAGGGATCAAAGCAAAGGTACAACTGAGTGTCATCCGCATAGAAGTGAAAGCCTAGATTGTGCTTGGCAATCACATCAGCGAGAGGGAGAGTATAAACGGTGAAAAGGACCGGACCTAGCACAGAGCCCTGAGGTACTCCATATTTTAGAGGTACTTCAGATGATCTTTGTCCATTCACGTCAACACTCTGGAGTCTCCCACTGAGATAGGACCTGAACCACTGCAGAGCAGTGCCAGTGATGCCCAGGCGAGATGAGAGGCGCTCTAGAAGTACTTTGTGATCGATGGTATCAAAAGCTGCCGAAAGATCGAGCAAAACAAGAAGAGACACTCTACCCATGTCTGCATTCCTAAGTAGGTCGTTGTATACCCGAAGCAATGCTGACTCTGTGGAGTGATTAGCTCTAAAGCCAGACTGGAACTTACTAGCAAGGTGTGAGGTTTCGATATACGAGTTCAGCTGGTCTGCCACGACCCGTTCCAGTGTCTTTGATAGGAATGGTAGAAAGGAGACTGGGCGGTAGTTGCTTAAGTTCTCTTGGTCTAGTGTAGCTTTCTTGAGAAGTGGCCTGACTACAGCTTTTTTGAAAGGTGCTGGGACCTGACCTCAGGCTAATGACATATTAATGATGTTGGTTATGCATGGCAGCAGCAGATCAATGCAACGTAGGAGCAGGACAGTGGGAATAGGGTTCAGTGGACTTGTTGTCTTCTTTGATTGAGATACGAGCTTTAGGACTACATCACTAGTGACCTGTTTAAATGCAGACATTCATGTGCTTATGAGTGCTGACATTGTGCACGCTGCCACTAACCACACTTGCATGCTGACCTTGTGCATGTCACCTCTAACCATGTTATTTATGTTGTTTATCAAGCATGATATTAATCACCATTTAATCACGTTTCCCTTTGCAGCAAATGTAAAGCGCCTAGAAAGGGATTGAGTTCTCTGAGGGCGCTTTACCAAGTGTATTATTATTATTCTTATTACTTAGCGTCGGTCGCTGAACGACACCAACAATTCAACATTGGCCGCCGTTTGTCGTGAGTAGCCCAGTCGCCGCCAAGCCGCTTTCGGCCGGCGGCGCCATCATCTCACTGCAGGGACTGACTGGCTATACGCAGCACCTGGTATTAGTAATCTAAACGCATGTACTGGCATATACTCGTATATACGTATAACCCTGTGTGGCGCGCCCGGGTATTGACTCGCTGTGCACGCCTGCAGCTAAACCTTCTGAGCTTTTCCTTCGTTAGTCACTCATCGGCTCAGGAGGAATCAGCTGCCGTCAGCAGCCCTCAGTGCCCTCCCGCTCGCGCCCAGCTGGATGCCAAGCTGATCAGCCAATGGCAGCTGGCCAAAGCAGCCAATGGCAGCCAGCAACTGCGTCACGCGACCTACGTGAGTCATAACGGCCGCGCGACGCCGCTCATTCGTCAGCGAAAGTATGCGTCATCGCAAAACTCTTGAGTCCCGGGGGGGGGGAGGGTTTCTGGCGACACCAAGTGTCCTCTTTGCTCTGCGAATGCGTTCTGTACACAACCCACAATCCGCAGGCGACTTCCTGCTGACTGTCGCCGAAACGCTTGCGACCGACCGACGGAGCGACGGAACGCTCGACCAACAGTAAAAAAACGCCCGCCGACTAACTGCGACCGACCCAGCTAGTACTTCCGCGAATTTCCGGCTCCGCCGGACCTCCTGACCTCGCCTATGTCACTCGCTCGCCTCGCCTCGCCGACGGCGCCCACACGGCCTGGCTACTCGCCGTACAGCGACCGCTCTCTCCATCCCTAAAAACACACCTATTTAGGACAGCATTTAGTGGGTCCCTGTGATTCGTCCTTGATGTGCTTATGCGTGCTGACACTGTGCATGCTGCCACTAACCACATTTGCATGCTGACCCTGTGCATGTCACCCCTAACCATGTTATTCATTTTGTTTGTTTATCATGCATGATTTTACTCACTATTCAATTGCATTTCCCCTTGCAGCAAATGTAAAGCGCCTAGAGAGAGATTAAGTTCTCTGAGGGCGCTTTATCAAGTACATTATTATTATTATTATTATTATAAGCCGCATAGCGTCGGCACGCATGAACGTAAAAGGAGATTCTAGCTGATTTAACAGCCTCTTTTGTGTAGCGACAGAAGAACCTGGAAGGCTATCACCACCGCTTGCAGAGGAAATAAAGGATCGCCCACCGCAGGATTCGAACCCACGACCTCAGGGCTGAGGTCATGAAAAGCAACCGCTTTACGTACAAAGGACAATTGACACGAACCCGGCAAGCACATTAACCATCGACTGACTGGCGCTCGGCACTTTCTGCCTGTCCGTCGACTGGTAGATGTCACATCGTCACATCGTGCTTCGCTCGCTGCCTCACTGCTCGCTCTAAGGGAAATTACTGCCGAGGATTCTCAGGTGCCTTCATTGATGCCTGGCGTTTTTACTGCACAGTGTTACCTTGATTTATGAATCGCCTAACGAATTGGTTTTCGAGATACGAACCGTCTCTCAGCCGATTTTTTGCTTTGATTGGGGAGCTAAAATTCCTGTTTACGAGCTTGCTTCAGATACCCCATTCCTAGTTGGCTCAGCGATTTCGGCAGTGAGTGCCGGAACATCCGCCCATATCCGCCCAGCGTCCTGCGCCGTTCACTCGTTCGCTTTAAGCGGTTAGCTCGCAGCGGAAGGATCGGTGCGGTGCTCGCATTTGTGTTGGCAGTCATTTTGCGAAACTTCCTTTTTCTACCTTTAGATCCAAAGAAAGTGAGTGCCAAGGAGAAAGTGAGTGCGAAGGGCGGAGTGCTGAGAAGAAAAAGAAGTAGCAGCGGATGGTGTGCATTGAACTAAAGAAAGAAATTGTCTAAAAACATGACCTAGGTTACGCGCCGCGCTGCTGACTTGACTGACTGACGCTCGCAGCTCGGCTCGATCTACGATCTGCACCGCGCACTGAAGTGGAACGAGGCAAGTGAAGGCCATAACGTCAGCCAAGAGCTTTAAAGTAATTTCGAAACAGCGGACAACCATCCAAGAAAATATCGAGATGCTAGTAGCTTGATGCGGTTGACGAAAAAAGCAACTCGAGCAAGAGAAACCGTGGCGGAGGCGGAGTAATCTGCGAAGAGGTACGAGCTGCTTGCGCCGATTGGCTGTAGCAGACCCCCGAGTGTACTTCAGTGGACAAGGCATCGGGCGAGCCGTTTATAATAATGATAATAATAATAATGCACTTGATAAAGCGCCCTCAGAGAACTCAATATCTCTCTCTCTCTCTCTCTCTCTCTCTCTCTCTCTCTCTCTCTCTCTAGGCGCTTTACATTTGCTGCAAAGGGAAATGCAATTGAATGGTGAGTAATATCATGCTGGATAAACAAACAAAATGAATAATGTGGTTAGGGGTGACATAAACAGGGTCAGCAGGCAAATGTGGTTAGTGGCAGCATTCACAGTGTCAGCACGCATAAGCACATCAAGGACGAATCACAGGGACCCACTAAATGCTGTCCTAAATAGGTGTGTTTTTAAGTTCTTTTTTAATGTGGTCAGGTCAGGGGATGTTCTGACCCAGGTCGGGATGGAGTTCCAGGCTTTGGGAGCATACGAACAAAATGCATGGTCTCCAAAGGATTTGAGGTTTGTACGAGGTATTTGTAGAATGTTGGATTCCGAAAAGCGGGTGGTTACAATGCTTGGCCTGATGGGGTAGTATATCTGAGAGATTGGCTGGAGCCAAAGAATGACGTGACCTAAAAGTGAGCGACAAGACCTTATAGTAGTTGGGGGGTGCTGGTTCGATAATTTTAAAAAGAGGACCGGAATTCACTCCATCATCAGGCGCTGTTGCGGTTCGGCAGCGAGCGGGTGTGAAGGCAACCAGGGGCGGGGCTAGGATTTTCAGGTTGAGGCACCGGCTCCAGGCTCCTTCAGATATAATGGGTAGTACCATAAAAAGTATTTTATGAAAAAATTGACAAATCTATTCGACTCGTTCCTTTTGCGTCTTTATGCTCTGAAAACGGGTGATTAATTCGGCTTTGGAAACGGTTTTTGTGAGATCCCGCTTAACGGATATGCGAATTGCGTCATTCAAGTACTCGCCACCGATTGTTGTTTACAGCCTATTTTGATCCACTTCAACGCGCTAAATATCCATCGTTGCTGCGAATAGGTCGTAGGAATTCCTGTATAGGTCGACGATTCGCTCACGTAGAATACCGGTCAAGACTTCATTGAAGCGATGCACGACTGCCAACTGCTGCTCCTTTATCCTGGCATCACGTGTCTTATCCGCCATTGCGAAAAAGCATGCGTCGCCTTGTTTAGCATCCAGCAGACGATCTTCAATGAGGTTAGCGTACGCGTTGATGACATCTTTCTGAATTGGTGAACTAGTCCATATACAGCGCTTAGAAGCGTTCTTGAGTGCGGCAGCATTCAGCTCGGCGTCTCGTTTACAGATGACCTTTAAGAGCTCGAGGTAGTAGCCGCAGTTATTGGAATCGTCTATTTCATCGTGCCTAAGAGTAGCCAACTTGGTTAATTTTGACACGGATTCGTGTCGAGTGATCCTTCCAAATGAGTGACTGTCACCAATTTTCGTCTCTGTTTGCCTTGGGAAACCATGTTTTCCCAAAAGAATTTTTGTGTGTCTGCTTTGAGAAAATCCCTGTACATCTGTATCGTCCAATTATTGGAAGATCAAATAGCGCTTTGGTCCTCCGGAATTTTGAAATCATTGCCGCCTAGTTTTTTTCCAATTTGAGAACCCTTCAGTGATGAATGAGTCAGAGCTTGGGGATGGAAGCTATTGTCTGGGAACAGAATGCGATAGAAGCAGTACACTTCCTCAGTTTTGAACGAGCACTACAACCAATCTTATGTGTTGAATCAATCTTTCTGCGGGCGAAAATGGACTTCACCAAATGCCTTTGATGGGTAAAATCCATTGTCAGAAGGACGTGGTGTTGGAACGAGCCGGCCGCTCTGGAGGTATGATCTACGAATCTCATCAAAAATCTTTGAATGGTACGACTTGATCGCTGCTCTTGATCGAGGATTCCGATCAATTCTGTTTGATCTTGGTACCGCCAATAGCTTAATTTTTGGTTGAGGACGGATCTCACGCACAATCGCTGAGTCTAAAGTACGGGAGGTGATGATGGAGTATTCTGAACGACAACGACAGAATCAGATATTGATGTTTGAATCGCCGATTCAAATTAAAAGTGACAGTACTTGACCATCAAATACATGCTCCGCTGACTCTGCAGTACATGGCTCTTCACCCACGTGACCCATCATTGACGCCGGACGTAGTACGCTGCTTGATCATCAAGCTGTCATTCAGCTGTGGACGTCGCAATGTTGATGGCACATGATGAATTTCAATAACATCACCTTGAAGTATGACTTGAGGCCGGCCTGAGCGAATTTTCTCTTCACTGACCGTTTTCCTTGGAGTCGCCGATGAATTAGTTGCTGAATAAGTAGAATTGAACTTCGATGACGAAGCGGAGGAACTCAATTTCTCCTGATTGGTCAGAAGTACAAGAATTTCGGTCTACCATCGCTTGATGATCATGTTTGAACAACGAAGATCTCACTGAACTTCTCGATCTGATCGAGAGAGACAGAGAGAGATAGACAGAGAGACAGGGACAGAGACAGAGAGGAGAGAGAGAGAGAGAGGAGAGAGACAGAGAGAGAGAGACAGAGAGAGAGACAGAGACAGAGAGAGAGAGAGAGACAGAGAGATAGACAGAGACAGAGAGAGAGAGAGACAGAGAGAGAGACAGAGACAGACAGAGACAGACAGACAGACAGACAGACAGATAGAGAAAGAGACAGAGCCTGAGAGTCGAAGTGTCTTTTGCTTTCCTGTCTGCCTCACAATACCCAAGTAGAGTATGCAGATCCGTGTTGAGATTTTCAGCACATTCGTCTTCGCTCCTCTTTGATATCTATGATTGAGAATTTGAGAATTAAGAACCGGATGAAACTGACATAAAACAACTCGCTGCAGGCTGCAGCTCAGGCGCAGCTGTCCTGCGGACTTCGGGCAAAAATGCGAACATTTTTCCGATTGAATGATTGAACGATCGCAAGTGAGCGGTGATCGGGGTGAGCGGGGATGAGTCAAGTTACACTGCTCCTGCCCCCTGGGCCCGGGGAAATATCCCGCAGGATAAGGGTGCTTCTCTCTGTCTATGTCGGGGCGATTGCCCCATTACCCCTGGCTTCGCTCCTGAAGGCAGCTGAGGATGACCTCGAAGCCTTTGTTGGAATTTTAACCGCAGAGGGATGCATCCTCTTGTAAATCTTTCACTGTGATGAGACAGGACTCTTCTTGAAGAGGATGTCAAAAAGGACTTAAAAATGTATTTCTTTTGTATAGCGCCCCAAGAGAACTTAATCTCTATTCAGGCGCTTCACACGTGCCTCGAGGCTCGAGCCCACGACCTCAGCCAGACCTTGGTCGGTGCAAACACCTTAACCGCTAGATCAAGTCAACTCGGCGACTTATATAACGGCGGAGGAGAAAGGAATGCCAGGCCACAAACCCGTGAAAGATGGGCTCATCCTTGCACTGTGCGCCAATACGAACGGCGACTGCAAGATTGAGTCGTGGCCAATTTGTCATTCTCAAAGCCCTAGAGTGCACATAAAATTCTGAAAGGAAAACTGCAGGTTAACTTGGAAAGCAAACCCGAGGGCGTGGTCCACCGAGCAGTTCTTTGTGAACTGGGTTAATTTGATCGTTATTCCTGACGTTAAGATATATCTCCAGCAAAATAACCTGCCCCTGCAATCCCTTCTCGTCCTGGACAATGCACCTGTTCACCCTCCTAGCTTTGATGATGACATCCTCGAAAAGTTAAAGTTTAAATAAAGGTTCTCTACCTTCGACCCAATACAACCCCTAACCTGCAGTCAATGGACAAGTATATGATTTCTAATTTGTAGATGCTCTTCACCAAGCACCTGCTCCGCATTTGCTTTGAAGTGATGGAGAGCACAAACCTCGCCTTCGAGAGTTCTAGAAGAGCCACCGTAACATCTCGATGTGCCTCAGAATTATCAATGGCCTGGCAGGGTGTTACAAAGAGGACCATAACCTCTGCGTGGAAGAAGCTATGGCCTGAGATTTGGTATGAAACGGACTTTGAAAGATTGTAATCCGAAGCAGCAGAGGTCGAGAAGATTGTATCCCTCTGCAAGTTCATGGGCCTGGACGTAAATGAGGGTGACATCAAAGAACTCATCAAGGATCTCAAATCTCATCCGAGGAGCTGACAACAGCGGAGCCTAAAGAAAGTGACAGATGCAGTCGCACTCGGAGGTTTGTAATGTAATGTATCTCCGTCAGTAATTCCACAAAGTCATAAAGACCATGTGGGTGTTACGCAGGAGAGTTTTGTATAGCCCACTCACAGCCTAAGTGGCTTTCGGTACGCATTCGGTAACCAACAGACTTCGTCTCACGCAACAAAGAGAAAGTGGGAAGCATAGCAGAGTCAGGAGAGCAGTTGAGGTAGTGAATAGCATAGAAGTAGCAGTTCAGGACCGCTGAAAAAGATGTGCCATAGTCGGCAGTTGGAGAGTAGATCTGGAAGTGTGTGACACGGAGGAAGTTATCTCTACAAGTAAAATAAAGAAAATGTTGAGAATGTGGGAGAAACTTTCGGACAGACCTAATTAGACAGGTTGTTATCAAAAGTCCATGTGGTTAAAAGTTAGGAAAGCGTTGGGAAAAGGACAAAAATCAGTGAGTAAGATTTAGTTATTCATTTCAGCCTTTCTCCTCCAAATCCTTAGGCATCTTCAAGTCGTCTGATCTCCAAGGTAAACGCTTTACATTACACTTAATAAAGTCAGTTTATCTCAGTACTCTCTATTGTGTTGTATACAATATTTTTTATTTACAAGTACATTTCTTAATTGAAACACGCGAGACAAAACATCGCGGTGTTATCTGGGGTCCGGAACGAATTAGAGGCGTTTCAATTCATTTGAATGGGGAAAATTGATTTGGCATAAGCGTAATTTGACTTTCCAGCTTCGTCGTGGAACGAATTAGACTCGTAAGTCAAGGCACCACTGTGTCTCATTAGACGTCCAATACGATCTCTCAACACGAATACGAACTCTCATTTCGGAAGACTCGCTCGAATGTTCGCTGTGTCACCGCTTGCTGTTTCCTACTTATATGCTTTAGCGAACGCGCCGTATCGGCTCCTGAGCTCAAGTCCTATGCCACAAGCAAAGCGCACACAGCAGGTGCTAGTCCTTGCAGACGTACGATAGCACATAGCAGATGCGAGCCCTTGCAGACGCGAGGTATGGTACTGTGGTGCAGACTGGTAGGTGTGGCGACCGCGATACCAGTCGTCGGCAATCAAGAAGCCGCAGCTTAGTGCTAACTCCATGTCCTTAACATAGAGCTGTATATTCCGAAGCCACAGAGTGGCTACGCGTGTGCACGGAATCGGCCATTACGGATAACTGCCTAGTCATTGCTTCCGTATTCTTTTTATGCTCTCTGAGGTATACTTACACGGAAATAACAATGCATTTGATAATGCACTTGATAATTCACTTTACAATTGCATTATTAAGTGCATTATTATTATTATTATTATAAATAAAGAATCGCCTGCTGCAGGACTCAAACCCATGACTTGGGCAGTCAATGTCGGGAACGCCTGAGCTAAGAACCGAGCAGGGCCAAACAGGGCAGAGCTGGAGCTGTCCCATCGAGTCCCTCTTTACATCGATCAGCAGTCATCACTTTCATGGCCTCTGGTGCATACTTGATTTTTTTTACCCCACTTTCCTTTTTGCAAACCACATTTCCACGAAAATAAGAGCCAGCCGGAAAAGTATCCCTAGCATGATTTTTTCAGGATCCTCGTAAGACAAGCCCCATGCTAAAGTATGAGCCCCTGTTAAGGATGAATGTGAGCATTCCAGATTATCTCCGGTGGTGTTTTCATGAAGACGTGCACAGATGGCCAACGAAATGGAGGAATTGAAACGGAACTTAATACAAGTGACGATCAATTAAAGCTTGATTTAATTGTTGATTTAAATTTAATTATACTTTGGCCCCCAGACGACGTGAGTGCAGAAAGAAGGAGCTATTCCGTCAGGTTCAAAGAAAGGAATCGCCAAGGACTCTAGAGGCAAGATTCTTGCGGCTTTCTGCTAAGAGAAAACATTGAGTCTCTGATTTTTTCAAAAATGGTGAGCAGAATATGATGGGTCAGCATGTGGACTAGGGAAATGCTAAGAAGCGCGTGCGTGGATCGGGTCGGCAAGAATAATTTCCGGAGCTGAAAGGGATCACGATAGCCCAGGAGCTAAGGTGCTTGCTCCTCAAGACCGAGGTCATGGGTTCGAATCATACAGCCAATGATCTTTGACAACTGCAAGCGGTGGCGGTAGCCTGCAAGGTTCTTCTGCCGCCATAAAAAAATGTGGCTGTTAAATTTAAATAAGCTAGTATCTAATTTGTATTAACGGCATCATCTGTGAATAGATTACTGGTAGGAGAGCAAAGGCTGTGGTTGTGAGCAGGGTTGATACTCAAGAGTTTGACCTTAAAGTGGCACCACAGCTAGAAATATTCAGAGAATAATTCAAAGCATCGCACTACTGGCTGGATGGTTTTCTTAAGTGACATAAACTTTTCTGAGAAGATGGACAACACTGTTTAAGCTGGGAGATACTGCAGTGACCAAGCGTGCAGCTGCACTCAAATCCTTTGTTGGTAGCATGGACTCTTCTAAATACGCTAATCTTCAAATCTCTATCATGGTGAAACTTCAGTAACTATTCGCCAAGGATCTCAAGCAACAATTGATCCGAGGGATGACTCGTGAATCTAAACTCCCTCTACCGTAAAATGACGGCGCTAGCTAAACCAGCCCATCTATGGCTGATAATCATTATTCGCGGATATGCGATAATCTATCTGTCAGATATACTACCCCATCAGGCAAAGCATCGTACCACTCGCTTTTCGGAATCCAACAGTCTAGAAATACCTCGTACAAACCTTAAATCCTTTGGAGACCGTGCATTTAGTTCATATGCTCCCAAAGCCTGGAACTCCCTCCCGACCTGCGTCAAAACATCCCCTGACCTGACCACATTTAAAAGGAACCTAAAAACACACCTATTTAGGACAGCATTTAGTGGGTCCCTGTGATTCGTCTTTGATGTGCTTATGCGTGCTGACACTGTGCATGCTGCCACTAACCACATTTGCATGCTGACCCTGTGCATGTCACCCCTAACCATATTATTCATTTCGTTTGTTTTTCAAGCATGATTTTACTTACCATTCAATTGCATTTCACTTTGCAGCAAATGTAAAGCGCCTAGATAGAGATTAAGTTCTCTGGGGGCGCTTTATCAAGTGAATTATTATTATTATTATTATTACGGCCGCGGCCTTACAAAAAGCCGGCGACATGCAATAGGCGGGAAGTTGGGATTCCAGACTCGGCATTGGAGCTAATTTGAGCTCTAGGTCACAGAGCGTCGATGTACGTCACGGCCGCTGTTGAACGTCTGTAACCGTTTGTTGCAGTCAACTAGACTTGTCTGCATTATGGATAGGGACTTGATATTTTAATGTATGTCTTTGTTGCTGCCGCGTCCCTGCTACCGTCGGCGCTACCTGCGTGCAGGTGGTGGAGCACCTGCAAGTCGCTAGCCGTAATGCCAGGTTCAGGCGTCTCGCGAGTACCGTCTCGAGTCGGCTGAGACTGGCGCCGCCGCTACGAGCGCTCTGTTTTCGGCGAAAGTTCGAAGCGAACGTGGAAGCTGAACAACGCATTTGTGCGACAACTTTTTTTTTATAAATTGCACGCGTTACCTGTATTTTTCTAATTTGTCTGGCCGTAAAGAAAGCTCTGCCTTTAATCATCACTAAGGGTAAGAAAGATAAGATTGAACCAGTACCGAGCATTTATATTCTTGAAACCAAAAAAGACCAAATGCACTCAATCAGCTATAAATTAGTGGGTCGATTTAATGCTGGGTTCTTGTGATTCGTCCTTCCTGCTCTTGTACCTGCTTACGCTACGCCTGCTGCTTACGCTACGCCTGCTGCTTACGCTACGCCTGCTGCTTACGCTACGCCTGCTGCTTACGCTACGCCTGCTGCTTGCGCTACGCCTGCTGCTTGCAGATGCTGCCTCCAAACATTAAGTAGTGCTTTATATGCAGCTCCTGTAAAGTGCCTAGAGAGATATTCAGTTCTCTAATGGCGCTATACAAATGTAACATTATTATTATTATTATGCTGCCACTTGTTTTGCTAGGTCACCAAGGAAGTCTTCTAGTCTGGGATTCAGCACAAGCGCTCAGCGAGCATAAATTACATAAAGAACTTCGTAGCTGAGTGGAGCACAAATCAAATAATGATCCCCCTAGGAATGATTGCCTATCTCCCGACCTTTGATATTGCAATAAACAGACCATTCAAGAAACATTTGTGCAATGACATCTACTCTCCTGCTGCCGACTACAGCACATTCTTTTCAGTCCCCCTGAGCAGCTACTTCCATGCCACTCATTACTTCAACTGCTCTTCTGACTCGGCTATGATTCTCGCTTTCGCTTTGTTGCGCGAGATAAAGTCCGTTGGCTGACGAATGCGTACCGAAAGCCGCTTAGGCTGTGAGTGAGCTATACAAAACTCTCCCGCTTAACACCCACATTGTCTTTGTGGCTTTGTGGCTTTGTGGAGCTACAGAAATAAATACATTGCATTACATGGAAATCAATTACTACGTCTCACCTGGCTCTCAGCGGGCAATAAAGCCTGCTGCCGAACTCGAACCCGTCACCTGGGCGGCAAAGTTCGAGCACATCGTTTCCGGGTTAAGACCCAAACAAGCTATAGATGAACGTTCTAAGCACGCTAGCGGATCGTAGCCGCAATGTGCAGATTCGCAGACGAAGAGAAGGGCGTCCTATCTAGGAGCAAAACAAGCATGTCCGCACTCCGGCGCCCCATTATTGAAATCGCAACAATTACACATCTTCGAGATCGCGGTACACTGGGACGCGGCACCTCGCGCTTAGCGCACGCGCTCCCGGTGCCGAAGTGGAAGCGGGAGGCAACCCATGGGAACCCAACTAGGAGGTGCGCGGTTCGCAAGGAGGCGCGTCGCAGGGCGGGTCTTTACCGAGCAAACCGTAAACTGTACGGCTCCAGTCAAGCCTCATTTCGCTAGAAATACAAGTACCCCCTACGCCTCTGAGCGAGCCCCCCCCCCCGGAATCCTCGGAGGCCCGATAGCCCTTCACCGGACGTGCAGGGGTGGGGGGCCACCGTGTGGCCACTGTGCGGGGGGGGGGGGGCCACCGTGTGGCCACTGTGCAGGGGGGGCCCACCAAGTGAGCGGTACTCGAGGCTACAAGAGAGGCAGCAGAGGACGCTGAGCTTTTTCCTCATTTCAGAAAATCTGTCGCTCTTTCCTCATTTCAGAAAATCTGTTGCTTTTTCCTCACATCTCGCTCATTCGGAGGGTTTCGGCGGTGCGTCCGGCTCGCAAGAGTACAGGGGTGTGCAAGGGTCGAGAGTCAGTTTCTAGAAATGGGGTGGGCGCTGTCGCGATTGTTTGATTGAGTGCAATCGTATTTTTAGAATTTCCGAGGAGATAAACGGTGGGGGTACAGATCTGTTTTCTTTCTTTCTTAGACCGTCTTGCGAGTGCTTCTTTGACGCGCAAAATTGGGTCTAGCTTCCAGAAAACGTGGCTTCCAGAAAAGGCTGCAATTCCTTTTTTAGAAGAAGCTCAATATTTCTTTACGGACGGTACGCTAACGAGGCGAGCAGCAGCCGGGCAGCAGGCCTCGCCTTGACACACAGCCTGACGCTCGACAGCCGACGGCTGTCGTGGGGAAACACGAACTTAAAGGATTCTACAAAGTGAACTCGTGCGAAGTCCTTTCCTTGATCAAATTTCAAGTCGGTCTCTTTGGGGGATGTGACAGCTCTCCGCACGACCTGTCGCTCGTCTGGCTGGGTGGCGCGATCGAGCAAACGAGTCTGCCGGCTCCAACACCGAGCACTTTATTCAGAACCCACGCCCGCCGATCCCAGTCTACGCACTCTAGGCAGTTGCCGGCGTCGAGGGATCGAGCCCTCCCTCTCAGAGCCTCCTCTCTCGTTCTCGTCCTCCTCCGGCTGCCCTTATATTCCATGCATGCATTGTTTTTGCACTGTCGAGTCATTGTTCGCTCCGAACCCGCACGACAGCTGTCGGGGCAGCTTGTGGTTGATGGGTATCCCCACAGACGCCGCCAGCGCATGAATTTTGGCCGGACTGCCAAGTCGTCTGCCAAGAGTCATTGTCCGCCCCTGCACCGCTCGAGAGCCGGCGGCTGCTTAGGCAGTCTGAGCCATCGTAGGGTCTACGCCGCCCAGTGCTCACAGGCTCCTGAGTCGTCATGCTCCATCACGGAAGGGGGGGTCGTGTTGAAAACCGTCATTTAAACCAGCTCAGTGCGATGCTAAACTGCGACCAGGCCTACGGGCATGCCGCCTAAGGACGTTAAGACATTCAGTCGCCGGGTCGGCCCGTCCGCTGCGGTCCTCGACCACGTGACCACAGTGCCGCTACGTGAGCAGACGATACAGGTATCTGTTGAGCCTCTAAAAAAAAAATCCTAGCTGATTAAACAGCCTCTTTTTGTATAGCGACAGAAGAGCCTTTACGGCTATCACCACCGCTTGCAGTGGCGATAAAGGATCGCCCACCGCAGGAATCGAACCCACGACCTCGGGACCGAGGTCATGAAAGCAACCGCCTTACCTAGTGTGCCATCACGGCTCACCACTAGCACCCTCCTCCCCCCCCCCCAGCATCTCCACCACCCCCCTCGAAGAAAGCCAAGCAGCCTTTGCCTCGCGGAGATCACATAGTGACTCCAGGCGCAACGCGAATACGAGCAGGAGACTAAGCAAGCAGCCCCCCCCCAGCTCCCTGAATTACAGCTGGCGAATCGCCGCCCCTGCACAAATCTGCCTCTAATCCACGAAGGACTCACTCGGAAAGTTGTATATTACGAACGCGCCAGCCTCACTCGGGCCGGCACGCTACTGCCAACGGCCTTAGCACTCCTGCGTCGGCCTTTATATACATTACCCTTATCAGAGGACCCATCCATAAATGCACACCAAAGAGGCAGGCCATTGACACAGACATCAAATGGACAAGACATCAAAGGGAAAGTCCATAGATAGACATCAAAGGGCAGTAGACCAAACCGTAGTAGGCCACCTAAAATTCAGTGGCTCGCTCGCAAGCGCACATTAAAAAGCCGTCGATTGGCCAAAGCATAAGCATCAAGCCACACCAGATAGGGGTCATGGGGATAAGGAACTTTTCAAATCAAACTATTTAATATATATATATATATATATATATATATATTTCATAGCAGCTCTGCAGTCTCGCCTGCTTCGCAGATTCCAGACGCTTCTAAAGACGTAAAGCACCAAACTTTACTTGCGGGCTGCTAATATGGCGCCTACGCCTTCGACGCCCCGCTTTCCGTTTGACCTCCATATCGCCGCTGTTTAGCTGCCGTTGTAATTTTAGAGTTTGCAAATAACAAAAAGTCTTTTGTATAGCATCCTGGGTGAGGTTAATCTTTTCTCAGTTGCTTTACGACTCGCTGCAAAGGAAGCAATAAGCAATAGTTGATTAAAAGCTAGGGATCCTGTATAGGCATGCACGCAAAAGCACTCAGCTATTGTGCTAAGACTAGCATGCATAAGCACGCAAAATAATATTAATAATAATGCATTCATTTAGCGCCCTCAAAGAACTTAATCTCTTTTCTAGGCACTTTCCATTTTCTGCAAAGGAAGTACGACCGAATGGTTAATGGTAGCATGCTCAACGTTAGCATGCATAACATAAGACTCGTGGCAGTGGGTTAGTAGGACTCCCGGCTATCGACACTCACGTAATCGTAACCAAGAAAAAAAAGCACACTGGTAAAGAGACAGGTCTACTGGAGTCCAATGTAAAAGCATATTGCGGTTGCCCTAAGACACGACGCACACAGTTCAATAAGGTACAGCCACGAACAGAGTGAGGAACAGTTTACTCTGGCAGAAAAAAAGGAGATGTGCAACAGGTTGCTTTTCAGCCACTTATTTAACGTCGTCAAATCGTGAGATGACATGATGTTAGATGTCAATCTGTAGTGAACTCCAAGCCCCTTGAGAGAACAGTAACTGATGGCATTGTCTCCAAGTGTATTTAAGTTAGCTATGGGCGCAGGTAATCTACCAGAGCCAGTAGAGCGGGCATAAAGCAGACTTTGACGCAGAGAGCAGGCGGTGCGAGGCAGGTAGGTCACAGACCGGAAGTAGAAAGTGGAGG
Source organism: Cristatella mucedo (assembly GCA_009760855.2). Classification (NCBI taxonomy): domain Eukaryota; kingdom Metazoa; phylum Bryozoa; class Phylactolaemata; family Cristatellidae; genus Cristatella; species Cristatella mucedo. The sequence continues at coordinate 93,091 of WPIO01000154.1, forward strand.
GACCTATAGGTGAGTGACAGGATTTTGAAGTCGACACGCTGCTTGATAGTCTGCCAGGGCAGACTGGTGAGCAGTGGCGTAATGTGACAGTTCTGACAGGTAAGCATAGCTGCTGAGTTGTGCACCAACATTGCGTGCGTTACAAGAAGTGAGCCACAGAAGTCTAATCGGGATGTCACGCATGAATGGACCCTCTTGGCTAAGGTGTCTTTATCAAAGCAAGCACAAACTGCTTGCATTGTTACGTAGGTTAAATTAAGCAGACTTTACTGTGGAGCAAATGCTTGACATATACTCTCTGAATTATGCAACTGAGATAAGACCTGAGCAATTGCAGCACAGTGTCTGCAATGCCCAGGCGAGACGGCGGGCTTTCAAGAGGTATGAGCGATCAATTTGCATCAGAACGCTGCTGAGAGATCCAGCAGATGCACGATCCACCGCTCGGGCGGCACTCCTCGGTAGGTTCTTATACACTGGCCAAAGTGTGAACTCTTTGCACTGTCTTGCTTTAAAACCTGATTGCAACTAACTTGCTAGGCTAGAAGTTGTGATAATGGAATGTAAGTGGTCTGCCAATGCAAGTTACTGGAAACAGCGGTTCAATTTCGACGAATTTAACATGGCGCGCCGCCATGCCCAGGGGTGCAAACTTTTTTTTGTTAGTGCGTTCGAAAAATGTGTTGTCGCTGCCATGCCTTCGGCTAGGAGCGAAGGGAATTAAGCAAATAGTTGAAATGGCAAGTTAAAAAGAAATGCTTTCGATCAGATTTTGCATGAAATTCTTTGACCTTGGGTCACGCCTCTCATCGCTTACTGTGAATCCCTTCGTCATGAAATATCCTTGGTTAAAACGGCCTAGACCACTTTATACCCCGGTATTAAAACGGCCTAGGCGGCTTTTACCCCAGGGCTAAAATGACCTAGGCCAGTTTATGCGCGGGGTGCGAAAGAGGCTAGACCAGAGTGTACGTACCACTCCAGGCCAGAATATACCCTGTCTGAAAGACAGCACAAATCATGGCATCTTTAACTACAGCTAACTCGTTTCACCTTTTTTTTTGATTTGTGTATTTTGAAGCTTCGAAAGCAGGCAAGCGATAGTGCGGAAACACTGAGTGTCCAAGAACCGCTGCGTATTTGGGCTCGGAGCGCGGCGGCTAACGACCGTTCCCTCCTGCGCCATGTAAGGGTTCCCGCTGCCGCCTTCTTTGGAGCTTCCCCTCAGTGGGAAGCCGACATTGCAAAAGCGAAACTACAGACTGTTCGGTGACAATTATTAAACGGAGAACATTCGCAATAAATTCCCGTTGACAGCCGACAATGAACTTGCACTGATATCGAAAAAGCGTATAATAATAATAATAATAATATTGCACTTGATAAAGCGCCCTCAGAGAACTTAATCTCTTTCTAGGCGCTTTACATTTGCTGCAAAGTGATACGCAATAGAATAGTAAGTAAAATCATGCTTGAAAAACAAACAAAATGAATAACATGGTTAGGGGTTACATGCACTGGGTCAGCATGCAAATGTGGTTAGTGGCAGCATGAACAGTGTCAGCACGCATAAGCACATCGAGGACGAATCACAAGGACCCACTAAATGCTGTCCTAAATAGGTATGTTTTTAAGTTTCTTTTAAATGTGGTCAGGTCAGGGGATGTTCTGATGCAGGTCGGGAGGGAGTTCCGGGCTGTGGGAGCATACGAGCTAAATGCACGGTCTCCAAAGGATTTAAGGTTTGTACGAGGTATTTCTAGACTGTTGGATTCCGAAAAGCGGGTGGTACGATGCTTTGCCTGATGGGGTAGTATCTCTGAAAGATAGGCTGGAGCCATAGAATGAAGAGACCTAAAAGTGAGCGACAAAACCTTGAAGTCAATCCGTTGCTTGACTGGTAACCAGTGCAGGTCGGCGAGAAGTGGAGTAATGTGGCAACTGCGACGCTCACGACAGACAAGCCTAGCTGCAGAGTTTTGCACCAGCTGCAATCGCCTGATCGCACATGCTGGTAGGCCAGTAAGCAGTGAGTTGCAGAAGTCGAGACGAGATGTCACGAATGCATGGACCAACTTGGACGTGGTATCCTTATCTAAACAAGCCCGAATTTTAGCAATGTTATGAAGCTGAAAATAGGCTGATTTGACTGTGGAGCTGATGTGGTCGTCTAACGAGAGGTCGCTTTGGAATATGACACCTAGATTTCGAGCTGATGCAACTGGAGATATGCTGGCAGAGCCAATTTTGAAAGTCAGCCTTTCCAATTTCTGAATAACACTAGGTTTGCCCATAACTAGTAAGTTAGTTTTATCATCGTTTAGTTTTAGAAAATTTGCTGCCATCCATAATCGGATGTCATCAATGCATGCAGCAAGTGAGTTGAGAGAATTTGAGGTGCTCGAAGGCTGGGAGGGATCAAAGCAAAGGTACAACTGAGTGTATAGGTGAAAGTAATTTCAACTTGGTCAATTAAAAGTACTAAAAGTGAAAGTACTTTCAATTCGGTCAATTTAAGCATTTTTTTCAAAGGCTGCTTTCGTGTTCTGCTTCGCGGTGAACAAAAGAAAAATATGAAAACATCAAAGCAGTTTGTGGATTTAAAGCCGCTCAACGAAAATCCCGCACCGGCAGGGCGGACTCAGGCGGCCATCCTTATAACCGGAAAGTAGTTAATGCTGGGTTTTCGAAGACTCCTCCTTAGATCGAGGTCCGCTCAGAATTGCGCAGCATGTTCACGTTTCTCCGTCTGTGATGGCACAGAGTCATATTGACTAGGCGCATTGCTACGGTAGAGAGTTTCCTACAGCGTAAACGGAGCCCGAGGGCTTTCAGTGCGCCAACGGTAGCCAACATTCCGATTTAAGAAACAGTTTTGAGAAAAGACGAGGCATCTGAGAGATCGGAGTCAAGAGTGAATTAAGATAAGAACGGGAGAGCAGAGAATGAGGTGGCAGGGTCGGCGCCGTTGCCGATTTGCGAGCCATCGCATCAAGATTAATGTGTGTGTCGCTCAAGACTATTGATACGACGGGGTATAATTTAGCCTCGAGAGCCATAAAGTGACCTAGGCCGTAATGCACCTCCGGGGTATAATGTGCCCTAGGTCTTTTTAACCCCGGATACAGTCCGGCCTGTAGGGAGGGAGGTATACTCTATCCTTGTGCACCAGGTCACGTGGGCACGAGCGTTGTGGCATAATAAATGCGCCTGGATCAACGTTAAGTCTCTTTAGGGCGCTCAACACATGGATTTTAAATTCTGTTTATTCCTTCCTCAGGAAATTTTGGTCACTGGGCCCTCGCCGATTTCATTTGCATTAGCTTCTTCTGAATACCATTAAGTCGGGGGGGCTGTCGTGAGGTCAGTCGGAAGAGTCTCAGACGTTGGGACGACACGAACTAGCGGCACGGTCTCCAAAGGATTTAAGGTTTGTTCGAGGCCCACCTAAACGACAGTAGTCGGAAGAGCGACGTTCGATGCCTAGCCTGACTGGAGAGTAGCTATCCATGATTGGAGGTAGGCTGGAGCAAAATAATGAAGAGACCTTAAAATGAGTGACAAAACCTTAAAAGTCGATACGCTGTTCGATGAGGAGACAGTGAGTGCTACGCTGGTTGATCGGGGAGCTAGTGCAGGTCGTGGGAAGTGATGTAGCGTGACAACTGCGACGCTCACTGCAGACAAGCCTAACTGCAGAGTTTTGCACTTCCTGCGAGTGCCTAATTGCACAGGCCAAAAGACTGTGATTATTGAGTTGCTGAAGTCGAGACGCGACGTCGCAAATGCATGGACCAAACTCTGCGCGGTATCCCCGTCTAAGCAGAACCAAATTTATACTCTCCCTCTCGTCGACGTAACGGCAGAGCACAATCTGGGCTTTCATTTTTATGCAGACGACAGGTGATAGAACGTGTACATTAATTAATCCTCTTATGAATTCCAGCACGTCGAACACTGTCAACTCTTTTGCTGCATGTATAATAATAATGGTGCACTTGATAAAGCACTCTCAGAGAACTCATTCTCTTTCTAGGCGCTTAATTGCTGACACTGACACATGGATGACAGCAAACCTTCTCAAATTGAATGACGATTAAAGCAACCTTCTTGCCATATGCAAAGTAATGCACACTAAGCATATGCAAACGCTCGACCAGCCAATCATCACCTTTGGCCTCGTCACGAAATCTTGGTGTCCTCCTTCATAATGACCTTTCATCATTAGATAACCACATGGGGCCTACTTGGACAAGGAAGCTACAGCCAAGCTGCTCTGAGCATTTGCGACATCGCGACCCCACTTCTGTAACTCTACTTGAACTCTACTTCTGTAACACTACTTGAAGGTCTTCCTGCCTGTGCAATAAGAGGCCGGTGTAAAACCAGGCAGCTCGGCTAGTCTGAAGTCAGCGCTGCAGCTGCCAATTAGCAAAACTCACCGAGTTGCGTTGCCTCCCCAATAAGCAGCTACCCTTCAAGATGCTATCACTGACTTTTAGTTCACTCTTTCCCCTTGCTCCGGCCTACTTCTTGAAAATATTTCCTCGGCAGGCTTCACACACAGCAGACAACCCTCTTCTGACTCGAGTCGTTTAGCTGCGCTGCAATACCACCAAAATCAAATTCTCGGGAGACCGTGCCTTTAGTTGGTACACTCTATTAGCCTAGAGCTCACTACCGACTGACATGATGACATCGCCTGACTTGACTACGTTTAAAAGGATGCTAAAAACCCACATGCTCCACGAGCGTTTGCTTCAATTGCGTGCGACCGTCTTTTTGTATGCTAATGCCTCGCTGACGCCTTGTTTGTTATCACTAACTAATTGGCGTGCTTCCCTTGGAGCACATGTTGGGTATCTAGACAAATTTATAACTTATAAGGTGTTATACGAATATCTTATTGTTGTTATTAGCTCGGTACTAACTGACGCCACGACATCCCCTGACAGAAAAGGAGCTGAAAACATGCCAGTTTGACACAACATTCGCTCCAGCCGTGTGGACTGTCCTTTGTGATAATGCACCTCGAAACTACGCATGTTATCAATAACCAATTGACGTGCTTACTTTCCAACATATTCAAAGTCCTTAGAAAAATTTAGTTCCCTTATGGCATTGCACAACTTCCTGTTAGTTGTTATTACCACATTGAGTCGATCACATTGAGCAACTACGTGGCACGCCGAAAGCGCTAATGTGTGTCTGCAGCCTCACAAGCTGGCTTCTGTATTTCTGAGCCTATTTCTGACACTGGAGCTAGGTATTTTAAAGTGCGAGCCGAATATTAACTGGGTCTGTAAGAAAGCTTTTGAGATACTCGTGAGTTCATATTGATGTCACTTATCGGTCACATGAATAACTTGTTAGATGAACCCACAAAATCAAGTGCCACCATAATTCTACTCATAATATACACTCGAAATTTTGCTTTGAGTCACCTATAGAACAGAAAGTTAATACTGCTCATGCGGCCGAGTTCATTTCAGTTACAGCCTGGTCTCAAGTAAAGTTAACAAGCCATTGCTAGGCATCCATACTAAACGTGATCGGTAGCAGCCTGTATACGCGTACTAGCTCATACTTCCGAAAGCAGAGAACAAGATAAAGTTTGGCCTCATACCGTTGCGCAGCAAAATCGACTGCTGCCAGCCGTCGAGCAGTGGCCAGCAAACGGGCAGAGAGCAGAGAACCAGCGTCTCTTTTCAGTACCGCCTGCTGCCAAAGAAGGCTCCTTGGAAAACTTTAACAACGCGACAACACGCGATAACGTGACATCGAGGCTGTGCTGTAGCAAAGCTGTTGCACATATGTAGGTGCACATGTCGATTCGCAGATTGTGCTGCCACTCGATTCAGAGCAGCTTGGCCGCATGACATACCGAGACAAGTTATGTCGCAATGGCTTGCGGCAGGCTCCTCGCAAGGCCTAGCTCATAGAGGCTGATATGTCCCTTACTAGTTGGTGGCTTGGAAGAATATGCCTATTACCCATAGGAACTGAGAGGAGGCATGAGGCATGGTCGGCTGACTCCTCTCATGCATGCAGTCGACTTTATATTTCACCCCTTAATTAAATGCACATTCACTTGCATCGGCAGAGCAGACGCCCTTTCGCATGTGTTAAGGGGAGCACCAGGACCAGCACCAGGAAGCAATGCGTGTGAACAGGCATTACTTCCTGGTGCTTCATACGGGCGTGAGCCTTCTCCTTATGAGTTTCGTTTCTTGGGCAAAAATTGCTCAAGGGTGGCGATGAACCAGGGCAACGTCACTGCCTTCACTTCAGACGTTTCAGATTATTTATGAGTAGCTGTGGGAAGACAGTGGACACAGAACGGCCAGTCTGCAGAGGAAATCTTGATGCTTGATTCGGCCCACGAGTGCCGCCATTGCTCAGCAGAGTGCCAGTCCATGCTACGAATACGAAGTAAAAGTTTTTTACATTACTTAAAACGATGAGGATGCGACCAGATGTTAAAAGAACCCGGATGGGCCATTTGCAATCGCAGTGATTTATAGGTACGTTAATAATAACATGTCGCTATGTCTAATTAAGAGCAACTCAACGTTACAAAAGAAATACCAACAACGGTTCTATCTTATGCAGATGGCCTATCTTATGCTGATGGCCCCCTAGCCAACTGACTACCCGTTATCTGCATATCGTTGTGGTGACAGATATTCTTAAAAACATAGCTTATTAAAATAGGCCACTCTTGGGATAACCTTGAGCATTTGGAAAACAGCGATACTCTGGCAGATTCGAAAAGAACGAAAGTTCAGCTTATCTTTGACGATTCCTGTGGATGGCATGGCTTTGATCACAGTTATATATACACATCGCAAGAAAATAGCCCTCTTCGATATTTATTGCTAATTGATGCATCATTCACTAACGGTCGGCAGAGGCAAAAAGAAAACTCGGGATACGTCGCTTCGAAGCGGTAGGGAATGACGACGGACGACGTCAGAACGGACGATACGAATAGACAGACTGGCAGAGAGAAATTAAAAGAGAGAGAGAGAGAGAGAGAGAGAGAGAGAGAGAGAGAGAGAGAGAGAGACTGCCCAAAAAGGAGTTGTTACTACGTGCTCGAGCCAATCTTTCTCAGGGCCGCCATAGTGGGCTATAAAAAAACTTGCAAAATATCTTCACGTGACACTTTGCTGAAAGGCCGGAGAAGGTGCATGGTGCAGACTCTGGCCTTTTCTGCTGAAGAAGCCACGGGCCAACAGCCCAGACGCAGGCAGCAATAGGCTGACGTCACGGAATACGGGAACTCTGAGCCAGAAGTTTCTTGACTTGACTGCTTGTAAGGCTGCTGCTGGCGGGTGCAGCTGCACGGCATTCTCACCGCTTCTCCAGCTGCTTGAACTTGGCTTCTAAAACGGAACGAAATCAGAGTGGCAGCATGCCCACTACGCAGCACCGGCTGAGGCAGTGCAATCATGAAAGGGATGATTATTTCTCATAAAAAGGACGACACAAAATAGATGCAAATACTTGTGTTGACTTCTTTCCACGGACAGCTTGCAGGTCAAATGGTACAGGGGTGGCAGCTGCCATTGACTCTCTATAGTCTTAGCATTGGACTCTGAAGATGCGCAAGATGGTGGAAGAGGGTAGAAGATGTGCATCGAGCTTCAATTTCTATTTTTATGGAGCTACGTTGCATTTGATGTTCGTCTCTACGGCGTTGCCACATCCAATGCTGACTGACTATAGGGTAATGCCGGCTCTTGGCTTTGACATGTCGTATATTGGCTACTCAAATGGGGGAGACAGAAAGCAGGTGTGTGTCCGTGTGTGTATCAGTGCAAGTGAGTCTGTATGCATCTTCGCCAACGTGTGAGTGACAGATAGGCATAGTGACAGAGAAAGAGAAACAGGCAGATCCGGAAATAGCAGAACAGAAAATGAGGTTGCACGGAGTAATGGACAGAGAGAGAGAGAGAGAGAGAGAGAGAGAGAGAGAGAGAGAGAGAGAGAGAGAGAGAGAGAGAAGTGAGAGAGAGAGAGAGAGAGAGAGAGAGAAGTGAGAGTGAAAAAGAGAACATAGAGAGAGCAAGAGAGACACAAAGACTGGTTGATGGAAAAGAACAGAGAAAGCTTAGATGAAAGGTGAACTGGTCTCTTTAGAATCATTACGACAGGGAGACCCACAGAAAGCAGCTGCAGCCTGCAACATGCATCACAAACATCGAACAAGGAAAACGGCCGAGAATTACTCATCTAAAGTGACTCTTAGAACAAATGGTAGCTAGCATGGCTCAGGGCGGGCCAAGAGTACAGTCCACAGAGGCTACATATACAGGTATGCCATAAGAAAGAGTGTGTGCAAGATTAGTATGAACGAAATCAAAAGCAGGTTGGTGACAAGAGGGTGGCTAAAAGTCATAGTGAACGAAATCTTTCGGAGCTGTATGCAGTGCAAGCAGGATGAAGCAACCATGTCGCAGAAACTGACCTAGTCTCTTCGAGTATGCATCTAGCTTGTATGCAGCATCTTCCAGCTGTGTGACACTGCTGTCGATGTCATCGACAAGCTTCAGGTAAGGTGCCAGTGCATCGTCTGCAACGATCGGCGCGTAAAGTTCGCTCACGCTCAATACATACACACCGATAAGAATACAGATTAGAACAGACGATAGTATAAGTGTATTCTATTTAAACCAGATGGCCAATAGCTCCCTCAGTCAGCAGAGTGGCTTATTATACCATGTTTGCACTCGTTGCCGTAATCCTTATCATCGTCGTCATCATTATCTTCATCATCGCCATCGTCAATCATACCGCCAGCACTTAGCATAAAAGAGCTTGAATAATAGCCTTTCACCAAGAGGGTCGGTTCCCACCTGGCAACAAAATCAAAGTGCAAACCGCTCGTCCAAGTTTCCCCCCCCCCCAGGTCAGCCTGTCTAATGACAGGTCGGCCTGTCTTAAGCAAACACATTCTTATAGATCTAACAACTCGATCATCAGAGCTGCAACTATCAAAATCATTTTGAAAAATCATATGTCATTATCTGGACTTCAAGACTCCATAAAAATCAGTGTGACTAACCACACCCCGAGAGCCAGCTTGCTATGCCAAGCATACATTACCCCGCTGAGCTACTGAAGACTGTTTATGTGTTTTTACACTGCGGCAGCTGAGCACACTTCGGCTCTATCTACATTACTGGAACAGCAGCTTTAACGCACCCTCAGAAAAAGACAAAACCTCACAACGTTTGTGGATTTTTTTGAAACCCAGACAGACAAGCACCACCAAAGCATAGGATTTTTAAGAGGCAGTGATACTTGTGGCAAGTAATACAAAGCTAGCTTAATGATTTGTATACCAGACATTAACAACATGCCAAATGAGCCTGATTGTTTCTCTCTCTCTCTCTCTCTCTCTCTCTCTCTCTCTCTCTCTCTCTCTCTCTCTCTCTCTCTCTCTCTCTCTCTCTCTCTCTCTCTCTCTCTCTCTCTCTATCTATCTTGGCTTCCAATGCCTTTTGTTGCAACACCAGCATATCAGTGCCAAGCAAGATGCACTGATTTTGTAAAGCGTTATTGGATGTGAAAATACACTCAGCACCGGTGTTGGACACTTCTTCATGAAAGGTCGGAGTTTGAGACATAAAGTTTTACAGGCTGGACATGTAATATAATGCATTTCCGTCTATAACTTAACAAAGCCACAAGGACAATGTGGGTGTTGCACAGGAGAGTTGTGTACAGCGCCTTCAATGCTTAAGCGGCTCTTGGTGCAAACAAATTTAACCATAAGAGAGGAAAGGAAAACACCCAACCGCATTTACTGATAAATAAGTACTGTCGCCGGAGACTTACAGCGACGCTGAAGCTCCTCCATCACGTGACTCGTGCTTGACGTGGCTTGCTTCATGTCTGCGTACTTGGCGCAGGTGATCCTGTTCATCTTCTCCAGCATCGCGTAGTCCTCGAGAGAGCCTGCAACACGATGCGCGCAGCGGCACGTCGATGCACGATGCACGCTGCTTCGGCTCCAGCACATTACAGAGACGCCTAGAAAGAGACTTGGCTGTCTTACGGTGTTTCTTGCGTAACACCCACAAGGTCTTTATGACTTTGTGGGTGTTACAGACGGAGATACATTACATTTTACAAACGACAGAGAGACAGACAGATGTAGATAAAGAAAGAGAGAGATGCAGAGATATCGTTATTACACTTGCCACAAAGTCTGAAATTCCACATCTACAACTCGGCAAAATCACAAAGACTAAGTGGGTGCTATGCAGGAGAATTTTCCATAGCACGAATGCTCAAAGCACGAGCAGCTTTCGGTATGCATATCGTGGTGCACCATCACGGTGAGTCGTGACGGCACACTAGGTAAGGCAGTTGCTTTCACGACCTTGGTCCCGTGGGTTCGAGTCCTACTGTAGGTGATTCTTTATCACCACTGCAAGTGGTGGTGATAGCCGTAAAGGTGGTTCTGTCGCTATACAAAAGAGGCTGTTAAATCAGCTTGTATTGTTACTATTATTTATTACTGTGCATTTGGTAGCCAACAGACTTTATCTCAACAAAGAGAACGTGAGAAACACAGCTGAGTCAGAAGGGCAGCCGAAGAAGTGAGTAGCGTGGAAGCAGCAGCTCAGCAAAGCTATAAAGGATGTGCCACAGTCGGCAGCAGGAGAATAGCTGTACCGGCCACGTTCGACAACGGACCGTGACTAGAGATTTTCCCTATACAAACTAATTCATTTTATTACTATTGATTTAGACTTCCACAAGAAAAATGAACGGTAGATGCAGCAGCACGTGTCTGTTACCAGGAACACGTGACTAACACGAGGACCTCGGGCCTTCTTCTGTGAGCCAGCCTACTAGGGTCATTGTGTAGGCTGTTGAGTAAGCCGACCTTTACTTTTTTTTTACGTGGCAAGCCGGACAAACACACTCGAAAGGAATCTCGGGTCCCGGGAAGAGGGAGATGAATCATTCGCCTGGCAAGCTGGGACGCTCGGGAATCGTTTAGGGGCGGCCCTGGGGAGCTTAAGAAGCATGTCGAACGTTGCACTGCCTGGAACCGCTAGCTGAACCGCGTGCTAGCGGAATCGCAACAGCAAAGAATGGCGGGTCGATTCGACCTTGGTTCGGTTTACCGGCTTCACGTTCGGCCACTACTGCCTGTGCCGACGGCACGTCGTGTCACCTGGCAAAGCCGAGACTGACAGGAAACTGCTAGAGGTGGAGCTTTGCAGCCAGGCATGCCGTTCGGGCTTTTGCAAAATCGCCACGGAATAACTTTGCACCACACATGGCAGACCATCGTACGGTGAGCACTCAAAGTCACTACAAATAGGAAGCTTTTTTTAAATAATGAAAAAAGCTCTCTAATGAAAATGTGTTAAAAAGTGTCTCTAATATATAAATATATATATATATATATATTTAAAATATATATTTAGTGATATGTATATATATAAAAATATATATATATGTATATATATATATATATATATATATATATATATATATATGTTTCGTTCATTTCATTTGCATAACACCCAAAGAGAACTTCTCTCTAGCTTTGGTAGGCCACAGGGCTCGAGCCCACGACCCTAGCTAGTCGTATTCACGACCCAGACTCGTGGTCGCTAAAGATGTGCCCCTTACCCCTGGGCCAAACCAGGACTGCAATAAGGACGACTGCTTCTGACAAATATAAATTTTTTTAAATAATTCATTTGTATAGCACCCTAAGAGAACTTAGTGTCTATTCAGGCGCTTCATATATGCCCAGGGGCTTGAGCCCAAAACCTTGGTCATCAAATACATTCACCTCGACCTTGGTTCGAGACAAGCACCTTAACCAGACTGGGTCAACCAGCTTCACAGTGGCAGATATGACCGATGACAAAGTCATGTGCCGCCCTAGCGGAGAGCTTGGCCAAGGAGCTGGCCTGCGATACAACTTGGCAGAAAATGAGCACGCAAGGATGCCTAGCACACAAAGGATGCACAGCACACAGACGGGTGGCAACACGACAGTTACACGTGCCTAACAAAACCGACACAGTAGATCGGCCATGCATAAACCGGAGTGAGAGAGAGAGAGAGAGAGTGAGAGAGAAAGAGAGAGAGTGAGCAGCAGCAGAAGCTGCGACTTCAGCCAAACGTGCTCCGCGACCACAAGCAACGCGGCCCTTGCCACTTGCCTACAAATCTGTCCGCGAGGAGCTGCATCAAGCAGTCAGCACTCCTAGGCAGTCAGCCCAAGGCAGTCAGCATCTACGGCTACTGCAGCTCACCTACTGCTTGTTCACCAGGAAGACAGGCACTCGCTAAAACCTTGTCGAAATGCTAAGCACTTGCCCCACAACCCTCGCAGATTTTTCCAGCATCATCACTGAGCAAAGCGTTAGACCCGTAGCTCGTTTCAAGATTGTTTTGCCTCTGCACCCGGCGAAGCCACCGGGCTCTCCCCTCCGCTCACTCAATAAATAAAATAAATAAATCCTAGCTGATTAAACATCCTCTTTTTGTATAGCGACAGAAGTGCCTTTACGGCTATCACCACCGCTTGTAGTGGCGATAAAGAATCGCCCACCGCAGGAATCGAACACACGACCTCGGGACCGAGGTCGTGAAAGCAACCGCCTTACCTAGTGTGCCATCACGGCTCGCCACGCTTCGGCTCACCTTCCAGCTCCGCCGACGCGTATTGAGCAATCTTTTCAAAGGCGATCTTGGCTTGGGCCTCTATTTCTGGCTTGGCCTCACCGGCACCTGCAAAAGCGCACAGACGGACACGACGATGAGACTCGATCGAGCAGAGGCGTGCAATCGGGATGCAAAACAGTAACGGTGCTTGGGCCGCACTATCATTTCAAGGCGACACGTTCTTTAGTGTTCTCGATGCTAGATGAATGTCACGATCACTATAAAAACTTATTCTCGACTATTAAAGCCAATCAAACCAGGCAATGAAGTGAAGTCGCCCGGAGAACCAGTAGATCTATTGGAATTTGCACCTGGCTGCAATCTAGGATGGAATCTGCATTCCGTAATGCAGGTAGCGGCACAAATCCTTAGTCAAAGGTACACACAAAACCGCAAGGATTCAAGCAGACAGGGCATCACAGCTCTCCGAAACATTACAGAGCTCGGGCCACGAGGATGAGGCATGATAAGTCAGGCAGAGAGTAGAGGAGAGTGCTCAGAGAAAGCCTCATGAGGAAATCGATGAAGGTGAAGCTAAAGGATAAACAGCCCTAACATCAGGCAATGCGAGCAAAAACCAGAACAAAACGGTGGACAAGAAACTCATCCCTTCCCCTCTGCTCTACACTCCTATAAAAAGGCAAGCATCTACTAAACGCCAATTTTTAGGAATCCGTCTATATGAACAGGCTTTAGGAAGCTTGGCAATCCTGCAAGGCTAGCGGCACACAGTGAGAACTTCAACAGCTGGCTGTCTGACGTTGGCACTTCACATAAAACTCGGCTTAGGTCTTGCCAAAAATAATCCCCGTGTGACTTTTTCAAGTTTCAAACCAGGTTTGAAGCAGATTAGAGCATGTGTCGTTCCATGACACTCGTGTGAGATTCAATACATCGCTGCTTCTTGTCAGCTTGAAACAAGACGGATCAGAAAATAGAGTCAACTACTCATTTCCATAAGCATCCCACCCCAGTCTTCGAACTTGCAAGTTCCCTTCCACGCGGCTTCATCAAAAATCCCACATTCAGCTTGGCTACAGAATATTTAAAGGGCCAGCTCTGCAAAGCTGAAGGCTGAAATCTTTAAAGCTGCTTATGTTCTTCTGCCCCATAGAAATGAGACGTGTTGAAAAAGCAACTCTGCCATTTTTTTCTCATAGGCACGAACCTCACTTGGCCACCACTGTTTCCCCATATGGCTCGCATGCCTGAGAACAGTTTAAGTGCTCAGAATCCTTTTTCAGTAGCAGCCATGCTACTCACTAGAGCATAGTGGCTATTGCACTCTGACGAATGAGCTTGCCACAAAAGAGATAAGGCATGCCTCAATTTGGTAATCTGTCTCGTGTATTCAATGCTTCGGCTTGCAAACATAACTAACACTCTGGGACTTTTTAGAACAAAAAACGGCAGATGCAATGAAACCAGTTTTAAGATATTTGTTTGGCCATACAGCCATATTCCTCTGAATCATTTTTTGCGAAACAGACGGCAAGCAAAACTACAAAGTATGAAATCCTCTCCCGTCCTAAAAAGAAATACGATTAAGTACCGAATCTGTATCGCCAAGCGGCACACAAGCTAATGGCAAAGCGACTTTATGCATGCATACACTCGCATGCACACACACACACACACACACACACACACACACCATTAAGCGGCTGATGGACTTTTAGCTAGGCGCTAAAGCACGAGAGTAACTATTAGGAGCCAGCAATATGCCGCATCAGCTTCTATTTTTCTCACCTAGCCGTGGTTCTACAGTTGGGAGCAGACACGGTTACGAAAGGGCCAATTTTCAGCTAACCACTTCATGGGTGATAACCTCTGCTCTCCTCTCAATTCAGGCCGAGTCAGTAGATAGAGCTTTCAAAACAGCATTACGAATGCACTGTAGCAGCTCCTGAACTAAACTCTTGATACAAGGACAGCTCATGCAAATGGTGTGCAGCCAAAGACGCTAGCACATGATGACTGCCAATATAACATTAATAATAATAATAATAATAATTGGTTTTCGTATAGAACCCGAAGAGAACCAAATCTCTATCGAGGAGCTTCCCAAATCACCGTAAGAGAATCAATAACCAAAGGTTAGTAACATGCCGGGTATCAAGAATGCAAAAGCAACAAGTATTATGCTTAGGCCAACATGCTGAAGCACACACGAAGCACACTCGCGTCTACTGGTTAGTGGGACCTCAGGGTAGTAACAGCAGTGAATAATGCAAAGGTATAAAGGTGCACACAAACCACACAGCAATTATATTAAAGATTGTAACAGCTTGTGCAAGCAAGCACAGGCGATGTCCCAACTGTATTTGAATAACCCTCAGTATATTCGGCATGGGTCTGGTCCGGTAATTTATGCAGGGCGAAACACCTGCATTCGGTAAGTTTCCCCTGTATGGTCGCAGACGTCTGATTCAGTTTTGTTTAAGCATCAAAAGTCATTCTACTTTGCTATCAGCACGTCCAAGGGGAACTGCAACTTTTAGTTTTACAAAAATCGTAGGAACTTATGCTGGCAGGGGAGTCGACGCGTGGCCCGTGAGTGTACGAACCATCCGCGAGACAAATGCAAATAGCAGCCACAGGCCAAGCCAAAGCCAGCTGAGCACAGCACCTAATGAGCAGTTACTATAGAAACCGTCAATGCCAGACTAGTAAGGAATGTGCAAAGCTATAAGCTTCGGAGAAATGCTCATTTAAAGATTTGCTGCTTTATTCAGCGACCGATTGTGAGCGTTCGAGGAATGGAATGCAATCATTACACTTGAAGAAAATCAAGAATCCAGACCATTATTATACAGGAAGAAGCTAAAATGGGTACAAAAATGGCCTTGGAAAAAGCATGCTTACAAGAGTTACGACTCAAGACTCAAGTTGAAAAACGTCAAACAACGAAACTAGCACCACCAAGTTTAGACGTGCGTTTAGCCAGCCCAGGGGGGGACGGTGCTCACCTTTAACGACCAAGGTCGTGAGCTCGAGCCTTGCTACGTATGTAAAGCGTGGGTAGAGATTAAGTTCTTGTTGGGCGCTATACAGATGAATTATTTTGTTTTACTTTTTAGGGCCCTCAGCAATTACCGCATTTCTGACACCAAACGTTACAAATTCTCTTATGGCGTTACTGAAAAAAAGTCCTTAGACCACAAACACAGCGCACATAACGGTGCTAGTCCCTGCAGATTCGTGAAAAATACTGGTGGAGCTGGTGCTTCGAAGCGTGACTAACAGTCGCGGTTGCTGAACAATACATGCGGATATGTCGACGATAGCAGCGCATGGAAGTAATCAAGAGCCTCCATACAGTACTATTAAATGCACTGTCGTTAATGTAAAGCAGTCAATCCGAGAGCCACAGAGGACGACAACTGTTCAGCACCAACCATTGCGTAAGGCTCACTAGCTCAAATCCGAGAGCGAAACTGACTAACCATCATTGTAAATGGCTTTTTATGATTTCTGGACCGTATATTATAAAATATCTGGTTCCTAATCACCATATTTCAGGAAACGCTAACAATCAAGTATCGATATAGTCAGACCGATTTAGCAAAGACAAGTGCCAACCCCCACGGTCGACATCTCAGGACGCTTTGCCAAACAAATATCTTAATATTAAATGCACTATACCGACTATCACGCGAATAAAATTGAATTACTAAAGTTATATCGCCACGATCTCAAGAACCGCTACAATAAATAATAGCTTAAAGGGGGAGGGGCGAGCCGATTCAACCTCGACCAAACACAAAATGAGGAAAAGAAACTTAGATAAGACCTCAAAAAATGAACTTTAGGTTTTATAGTTTGAGAATTCCATAAAATTATTTCAAATTCGACGAAACTAGTTTAACAATGCGAAAGAGAGTTCAATTGAGTTGCTTACCAGCTGCAGCTCCACTGGCAGCAGCCATGACAGAGAAGTACAAGGTCAATGCCATACATCAGCAGGCGCCCACCCCTTGTGAACATAGATATGCCAAATGTATCTAAGCTCGTACCGGTGTATCACTTAAAAGCAAGCAAAAATCCTTCAGTCTAATAAAAAGATTCACAGGCTAGAGCAAATATTTTTATTCAGCTTTATTATTCTACCTGGTTAGGCTGTCTTAGCATAACATGAGCGATTGACCGTGTCCATGGCAACCCCACAGCCCCTACCTCGCGCAGTCGCCCGCGGTTGGACCGCCTCACGGTCTGCGGAATCTGCTCCAAGCGACGCTCACGCCAGGTAAGCTTCAGCACTGCCATTTTTTTCACGACAGATTCCGAGCATTCTATAGTTTCCCGTGGCTTGCCATCCCTTATGGCATAAAGCCGCGTTTCTTGTGAGTGTGAGTTGCCTGGAAGCTCGTTTCATGTGAAGCCGGTACCGGAGTCGCGCTCAGAAGTCCCCCTCCCCATTGCGGAGCTCTCATTACGGTACGGTAACCACGCGGCATTAAACGTATCCCCTGCCATCTTCTTCTGAGCCAAGCGTGTGGTCAGTAATCTACGGTATATTTGCTCCAGGTAGCGATATTACAGCCATGGTCGCAACCAGCCTCACGAAGGACTCGATAGAAGATGCGATCCGGACTGTTGCTCTGACGAAGAGAATTAGGCCTTCAGAATTCTTCCTGGATTACGACAGGCTGAGGTCTGGATTCGTTTCAGGTAATATTTTTGCATGCCCTTCCCCAAAACACTAAGCAAGCAACCAGCGTCCGTCGATGTTTCAGACTGTTGCACGATTTAGCTCTACTTTAAAGTTTCGCTGCCTTAGTTACATCTCCGCGCTAGAAGCGCTTTCAAATAAGTGAGAATGACGCAATATACGCAATAAATATTTAGAAACTAAGGCATGCAGTATGCACGTTGCATGGAATAGTTCAGTAGACCTCCATTAAGATTGCAAGTGTTTTCAGCATCTTGAAACTGGTGCATTATATATAGGGAAAATCCAATTTCACATGCGCGCACGCTGCATTTCCTTATATGCTGACATGGCGATGATGAAAAAGATAATGGAGAATAAAATTACTAATACGTGTTTAGAGAAGCATTCAAAAGCGTACAAAAGGGCACTCGGAACCGCTGGTCGACAGGACCACGGGTTAGTAACATGAGCTATAATAATAATGCACTTGATAAAGCGCCCTCAGAGAACTCAATCTCTTTCTAGGCGCTTTATGTTTGCTGCAAAGGGAGACGCGATTGAATGGTGAGTAATATCATCATGCACAATCAGTCACTTAAACTAAACAGGAAGAAATGGCAAAAAAGACAAGTTCGTAGTGGCTCTGCACATTACCATGTCGCTTCGTCTTAGGTTGACAACGTGCACATTTTTGTTGCACACGAGCATACAAAGAAATGAAAAGAATAAAAAGTTGTATGCAGCTTCCAAATAGAAAATAAATTTCTTACTAGGCACTCTATATGTGTTGGAACAAAAATTCTATGTATAACCTTTACCGTGGGTTAGGGCTAATTATTTACTTGTGCAGAATTCAGTAAATTTTATTAGCCAGGAGTCCTACTAACCAGCGGTCATGAATGTCTTCCTCTGTGCTTTTAAATGCTTATCTTGATATGATACTTGAGTGTGTGTGCTTATTTTCTTAACCAGGATTCCTTTCTAATCAATGACTCTTAGTTATTTAATTTCTAGTCAATAAATCATAGTTATTGCTTCTCTTTCTGGCTCAATTGTAAAACCCAGGCGCATTTCTCATGGGGCGCTCTACAAAAGACATGTTATTTTTACTGTAATTATTATTCATTTTGGCCAGATTTTATACCCTAACTTCACGTCCACTCTGAAGTTGAGATCAACTGGGTTAGAGACTCGATTAGAGACCACTTCTCGTCTAGCTTACATTCACAAAGATGCTTTTAGCGTCGTCATACCTTTGCCGCATAAAAGAAGAGCCACTGCAGCTAGTTGCGCTGGACAACCAAGATGGCTGCGTGCACGCACCTGAGACAGTACAAGCCTAAAGTATGCCAACCTGCCAAAACTGCGTAAGCTGCCGTGTTACTTGGTAGTTTTGCTTTTTTTTTAAATTTCTTCCTTAATCCTTTGCCTTTCAGCTTCAACTTGATTTCGGTGAATGTTGTTCGACTGCAGAGTGCGCTTATCGCGGCCTCGCTATTAGGTATTCGCATGTATCAGATATCGCATCTCGGGTTTGAGGAGCTAACGGGCATGGCGGCGTTCAGAAGCTGTGACTATCGTGATACCAATTTAGTGCGAACAGCATGCTACCGCTCACTTTAGCTGAACCGGAAATATGTTTGAAGCCATGCACTCACAGCGAGCATGTCGTGTCCGTGTCATGGCATTGCGTGTCGGATCTCGCAATACTTATCGCTTACTGTCACCACGCAAGTCATTCTATTTGCGTCGCAATTTCCGTGATCTTCTACAGCGACACAGTTCTTTCGGTGCTTGTGGGTGAACCTTGGCTTGAAGTTTACGCCTGAGGAGGAGCGTCTTCTGATCACCGTGTACGATGCCAAGGGGAACGGTCGCATCAACTGGAGGCAATTCTCCGAATCCATCGAAAAGCATTTCAACTCTTCGGACCTCGGCAACGACCCGACGGGACAAAAGGTCGACGCTCCGGAATTGTAAGTCCGCCATAAAATCTTCGGTATGGTCGCGATTATCGGCGCTGTTGATAAAACCGATGGCGGCCACAAAGTTGCCGCCACGCCACGCGCCAGTAACTTGCGCCTCATCAATCCAAATGCGGTCTGAATCTCTTGAAGACCGCTGCTTTTGATCGCGAAGCAGCTATAGTGGCAAGAAAGTCGCCATTGCCGCGCCACTCCTTGCAGCCTGGGAACTGAGCGGACGATAAGACCGCTAAGCGCAGCGTCGGAAAAGAAGATTGAGCAGACGCTTATTAAGCTCATCAAGTGGTTCCGCTACCATGGCATCAACCTACGAACATGCTACGAGGACTTCGACGTGCATCACATCGGCCGAATAAGTGAAAGCCAGGCACGTGCTTGGATCGAAGGCCAGCTGGTCTGCACGTTTCACCCTCCCGCTAGAGAAGAATTTGATTAAATAAGGCTCTTCGCTGGACGTTCGTACTTTTAACCGTCACTTCCTAAGTCAGTCTTCCCACTCTATTTCTCGGCTACCATGAGGCTATTAATAATCCGCTTGCTCTACCTTTGCTCTCCCCCCGTTCTCTTTATCCTCGTATCTTCGTCCTTCGCTACAATCTCTGCCGTCTTTCCGCTCTCTACCTTTTACGTACACGCATGCTCTCTCCCTCCCTCCCTCCCTTCCTACCTCCTCTCTCTCTCTCTCGCTCTTCCCTCCCTTTCTCTTTTTCATTCTGTTTCATTACGTTAGCTTTATTTCGCTCTCGCTCTCAATCTTTTTAATTATGCCGCACTCTCTCTCTCTCTATATATATATATATATAGAGAGAGGATATATATATATATATATATATATATTCTCTCTCTCTCTCTCTCTCTCTCTCTCTCTCTCTCTCTCTCTCTCTCTCTCTCTCTCTCTCTCTCTCTCTCTCTCTCTCTTTCTCTCTCTCTCTCTCTCTCTCTCTCTCGCTCTCGCTCTTCCCTCCCTTTCTCTTTCTCGTTCTGTCTCGTTACGTTCGCTTCATGTTGCTCTCGCTCTCTATCTTTTTAATTATGCCGCACTCTCTCTCTCTCTCTCTCTCTCTATATATATATATATATATATATATATATATATATATATATATATATATATATATATACCTTTATCTATGTCGGTGAATCTTCACAGATTGGGCGGCGCAGCTATTAGTCGTCCAGCGACGTCACGCAGCAAGCTAAAATGAAGTCTCTAACTGAAATACTGCGTTCGTGTCTGCAGTTTTACCGCGCGTTTCCTGGCCCTGCGGACATCAGCGAAGAAGAAAAAACTCTGCTCGTCAGGAAGTACGCTGACCCTAACGACCCGGCTCTCATCGTATACCTGAACTTGCATCACGACATTGTCGCACTGAGTCAAAACCTCGGAGAAGAATACTCTCTACTCACCGACGACCCGTTTGCTAAAAACAGTGGCATACGACAGGATGTAAGTCGGGACTCGCACTGTCGCCGCTCCATTTTGTCCAGCGTCGGCACCTGATGCTGCTCCATTCGGCGTGTATCCCTCTCGAGTCCACGGCAGTGTGACAGCAGCTCGCCTTTAGTTGCTGCAGTCCTGACGGCATCTCTTCTTTGAGGCCGGAAAGCGGGGTGAAGGACGCGATCAGTCCGCTCGTTCGGATTATACTAGCCTGGCTGCGTGCTCGGCCCTACTGTTTCAGCGCCGCTTGCTACAGCGGTCACGGGCTCGCCGGCGAACGACAAACATCAAAGGAAATGCCCCCGATGCTTTGCCTCGAGGCTTTCGATGTCCACTTAACTAGCTCTGCGCCAGTCTGTGCTCGGCTGCATTTAACGAATGCGTGCGCTTTCAATCGAGCCGCACCCTCTGAGCTCGCGCCGGCGCACCCGCTTCGACGGAGCTGACACGCTTCCGCGTGCTGCTCGCCCGCCGAACCCAGGTGGCGGCCGAGGATCCGACGCTGCAGCAGATCTTCGACAAGATCCGCGTCGCCGCTTTCAAGAATGGCATACGCACGCCCGAGTTCTTCAGAGACTTTGACAGCCTTCGGTCGGGCGTCGTCACGGAGAACCAGTTCATTTGCGGCCTGTCGCTGGCCGCCGGAAAGGAGGCGCGCCTGAGCCGCGCCGAGATTCAGAAAGCGGTCGAGTTCTACAAGCGCTCCGATGGCAGAGTGCGCTACAGGGAATTCTGCGACACGATGGAGAATGGTGAGACAGCGAGCGAGCGAGCGAGCGATCGCCCCGTCGTCCGCGTCCCCGACGTCCTGCGACCCCGTCTACGACTGCCACCCCGTCCCCGACCCCGACGTCCTAGGTTAACGCGCTATCGCGCCTTCTTACGGCGACGACTACGCCGCCATGTGAACTGCACTCTCTTCGCACGCTTTTACAGCCTTTAACTTGCCCGATCTTGACAAGAAAGCGACGCAGACGCCCGTGAGACCGCCGGAGGGAGCCTTGAACAGGGTATACAGCCGTATGGACGTCGGCGCGCCACCGGCTCGTGTGCACGAAGCAGTTCCGGCCGCTCGGTGACAGCTGCGAGTCTCTGTCTCTGTCTCTGTCTCTATCTCTGTCTCTGTCTCTTTGTCTTTGTCTCTTTGTCTCTGCCCCTGCCTCTGTCTCTGCTTCTGTCCGCCTGACCGCCGGCTCGCCTGCGTTTTGTTGGCCAGACGCTGCCGTCACTTGGCGAAGCAGATGAGATCCGGCTCGACTCGGCGCTCGCCGAAATAAGGGACCAAGTGAAGCGGCGACGTCTCGCGATGTACCAGTACTTCAAAGACTACGACCGGGTACGAGCGACTATCTGAGAGTGAGAGAGAGAGAGAGAGAGAGAGAGAGAGAGAGAGAGAGAGAGAGAGAGAGAGAGGGGAGAAAGAGAGAGAGAGAGAGAGCGAGAGAGACCCCGGCTCTTCCGGCCGCGACTCCCGCCCCCCCCCCCCCCCCCCCCCGCCGCTGCAGCGGCAGTGCGCATCCCTCGCCACTCGTCGCTCGCGCCACCCCTCTGAAGTCTGGCTATGTCTCGGCTGGCTCGCGAGACAGCCAGACGTCTCTTTAATAAAGCCGGCGCCCCCCCCCCCCCCCGCCCATGCAACAGCAGCCGGCAGCGCCCCTGTGCAGATGGGTTCTCAGACTGCCGGGGCGCAGATGGCGTTCGGGAGCCTCGAGCTACAATGGCGGCTTATTATTATTATCCGAACTCGAGCGACCGCGCTTTTTCCGTGTACAGAGCCGGGCGTACACGAGGGTGATGACGGCGTCGCAGTTCCGACGCATGCTGCATTTCCTTACGATCAACGTTGGCGAAGAGGACTTCAAGCTGCTCTGCAGAAAGTTCGTGGACGAGGCCACCGGCGACATCAACTATCCCGCGTTCGTACAAAGCGTCGACCAGGGTAGGACTGCGAGGGCGCCCGGCGGCGCACGCACCGCGCCGATGCAGCAGGTCCGATGCGGCGGCGGCTCGCGCCAAAGCCGATCAAGCCGTGAGCGTGAGCTCATAGCTTTCGGGCCGGCGAGAGGGCAACGGAACGATGCGCGTCGGGCAGCTACCTACCAGTACCGGTGGTTAGCCAGCTTGCTAGCTGGCTTACGGCAGAGATCCATGCTGCCCTTTCAGCCAGCGCGCTCGGCCGTGCTACATATAATTATATTATAACATTATTTAGTTTGTATTTATAATATTTATATTTATTTATTTTAATATCATTTATTATTAGACTATTATAATCGACGCTCGGCCGCTCTTCCGGAGGCCGAGTGCCGATCCTAAGCGCCGCGACTTTCGGCCGACTGAGCGTAGCCACTTTCTTAGTTCTCTTCCCATGCAGCTCGCAGGCCTACCCCAGATGACGATGCTCGTCCGGCGGCGGCAAATAATCTTCTCGTCGCCTGACTTAAAGGCCAAGGATTTTTCTAAATGGCTTCAGCTGTCTGCGCCAGCCTCGGAAGTCAGCCGCAAAGTGCCCGAGCGGCGCGGTCGGCAGCATCGCTCCGCTGGCGGTCGCCCTAGTCGCTGCTAACTTTTCAATTTTCAGAGTTCGTCGGTTTCGCGGTCGGCTCGGGCCAACCCGACGACGGCCCTCTACCGGGCACCGATGGCGGACGCATTACGCTCTCTGACGCAGCGGTAAAGCCCATCAACAAGGGGGCGCCGACCGTGCCGGCCGGCGATACGTCCAACATGGCCGACCTCATGGCCCGCATACGCAGCCACGTGCTCGTAAACCGACTCCGGGTAAGCGGCGTGGCGGTGCATTCTAATGTATCTGTCCGTAGCTACCTGCCGCTTTTCAATTGCACAGTTCGAATGTATACTCTGTAATTGCGAATGTTTCACACGGTCAGCGATCAGCACTTTTGCTACCGTAGCCCATCGATGAAAACGAGCAGAAACGCTTCCGGAGATCCGGCAGCAGGCACCGATCGTCGGGAGCGAGAACATGGCGGGATGAGCCAGCGAGCATAGAGAGTGATGCGAGGGAATTGTCGGAATTATAGCCACATTGTTTAATTGCTCATTGGGAATGTCAGAAGTGCCGATAGAAATTACTCATTGGTGAACGCACTAATATTCTGGATGCCCCCAACGAATGCCGCTTGGGCTTTGAGTGCGCCATAGAAAAATCTCCTGCGTAACACCAACTTACTGCTTTTGGCTTTGTGGAGTTGCCGGGATCAGGGGCTTAGCATATGAATTCGTGGCAAGCATGCCCTATTCGGCTTCAGCTGCCGCGGTTGTAGCTAGCTCAGATCTCAATTCCCAATTGTCAGCACACACATTCATGCGAGAAGCATGCCGGGATTCGGCAGGAGCAAGTACGTGGCAATTTGAAAGCCGTAACTTAAAAGCTCTACGTCGATCGTCCAAGGAAAAGTAGTCTTGAGAAATGGCTCAGTTGCTGGAGAACTGGCCCAGTTTACCCACCGGCTCTTTGTTTCGGCGCCCAGTGCCACGGCCGACGGCCTCTTGTCCCTTTGTATTTTAAAATTACTTGGCAAAGTATCCACTTAGATTTATGATTTAATATTAATAGTGATAACAAATGTATATGGCATCGTCAGAGAACTAAGTCACAACCTAGGCACTCTGCACTTATGCTGTAAATTTAATACAGGAAATCTCTGGACCAACCAGGAAGGTTGTCCTGTATTAGGATAGAGGTTAGAGGTTATGCTCGGAGCTACAGTGCCCTAATATCAGCTGATTCAACAGCTTCTTTTGTACAGCGATAGAAGAGCCTTTACGGCTATCACCACCGCTTGCAGTAGCGATATTGAATCACCCACCAAAGGATCCGAACCCACGACCTCGGGACCGAGGTCGGGAAAAGCAACCGCCATACCTACTACTCCATCACAGCCTTGGATGAGATATAACTTAAACTGAATTCATACGAGTCACCTGCCAATAGGCAATCAATGCTAGTTTAATTCAGCCACTTAGTATTCAGAGCTCAGGGATATCCATATTAACATTGGCGGAGTCAGGGGTGAGCAGGGGGCAATAGCCCCCTGCTGGAGTAGGGTGAGGGCAACGACCTGGGCCTCCCCCTACGCTTAGCTCCAGGCAGTCACCAACGACGAAACTACCTGCTAATTCCATCCGAAGCAACCACAGAGCGATTGCTAAATAAGCACTGCGATTGTGCGAAAGGATTTTTCAGAAATTGCGGGCTTAAATTGACCCCTAAATGAAAATCCTGGCTCCGTTCCTGCATATTGTAATTCTCAGTTTTCGAAAAATGCACTTGAAATAGTTTAGCTTGAATAGAATATGTGTCCTAGTTCAATATTTTTAGTGTTTGCGAAGTACCGAAAATCAACGCAAACGAACGACGTGACTCGATTAAAATCTGAGCCACGCGGTCAGAGCAACCGAGCAAGGACTTGCTTCGAAGCGATTGATACGGTCGCGCGTGCGTTCGTCAATCAGCGAGGTTCTTCTGAATATGGCCGACTGAGAAGCGAACTTGTAGTTCAAGTCCAAGCTTCCGTACCTGCGCGTAGTTTGTGCTGAAAATCTTTTTTTTGAAGCGCAGTTGAACTGCATGTACCACTTCGTTCGCCTCGTGGCTCTTTGGACAGCAATTGTCACACGTATGTAGCGGTTGCACAATTAATCGTCGTGGCGAATGGGCGAATGAAGGGAGTATCGAGACGTGGAAGGAGCCGAAAAGGAAAGTGAAAGTGAGCGGAGAAAACTTCTTGCTCCCGAAACTGAACGCGTAATCTCGTAATCTAACCGAGTTACCAGTTACTAGAGTTACTAGAGCATGCTGATCTACAAGAATTCGCTGCAAAACTCAGACGCATCAGGCAAGCGAATGGAACGCCTCCAGTTGTACGTTTCGAACCTCAGATTTCGAGAAATCGTGGCTTTGGTAGAAGGACACGTGGTCCTGAGATGTTGCACGACGCCAAAGTACAAAACTTGGTTGCTTGTACTGGGTCTCCTCTTGACATTAAGGTCAACAAGAACCACCGGCAGATATACCGCAGCGCGTTTACAATATGTGTATATGCATGTATAAATACATCGCAGCTGATATAGGTACGTTAGCATGCATAAATACATCGCAGCTGATATAGGTACATCGTAGCTGAATGGACGTACCGCCGCTGGTATAGATATACCGCCGCTGGTACAGACATATCGCAGCTGGCGGCGAAAACCGTGCAAGGCCACGTACGCTAGCGGGAGAATGTAATGCAGCCGACGATGCGAGCCGCCATCTTGCTGCAGGTCATTGAGTACTTCCAAGACTATGACCCGCTTCGATGCGGCACGATTACCAAGGTACAGTTCCGGCGAGCACTGGCGCTGCTCGGTCTCAGCAAGCTGGGACAGCACGATCTCACGGACGCGCAGTACACCGCTCTGTGCACCTTCTACGAGTCGCCCAAGCTTCCTGACCAAGTTCTCTGGACCAAGTTCATGGACGACGTCGAAAGCGGTAAGGCCGATCGTCAATCGCCCAGCGAAAGCCGCGCTCGCTATTATTACGTGCGTCGGTAGTTGAAAAACGGTTCGCAAAATCAGCAAGATAAAAAGCAAGTATTTATTTTACGGAGGCTGCGAGAAACATATTCCTCGGCCTTGCCACCTGGTGGCATAAGGCTCATCTCACAGTGACGAAGCGATATCATCTATTTTACTACAGCTCTTATGTATTCTTTTGTTGTTAAAGCAATAAATCATGATAAATATGACGAATAGTATATTTACACATATTATTTTTATATTCAAGTTTCTGAAGATAGTGGTAAGCATCTCAGTTTAGCCGCGCATCAGGTTATCTGTGCAGTAAGAATTTCGTGAAGATAACGCGGACGGTTTAGTTACATGCATGTGCAGCACATGTAGCAGCGACGGTAACAATGAGAAGAATGCCAGTTGTGTTATTATTAGAATATATGCGAGTAGCTTCAGACTCCGCGAAATGAACGGTTATTAACGTCGTGTGGTTACATCACGTGCGTGCGGTACCCTTTAATCGAGCATTTAAGGCAGCATATACTCTACGATCTACCCGAGCAGATTCCTTCTCAGTGTTTCAGTTACTAATCAAGCAATGCAACAGCACTTTTTTAGTCATTGCGAGCTCTGGCCGTACCCGCGCTGGCAGCTTGGCCTACTTTTAAGGAATTTTTCGCGACAACACTGACCGAATTGCGCTTACCAATTATCTTATCCAGTGTTCACTCAGCCGAATCTAGAGCGGTCGCCCACGCACCAGGTGTTGCCAGCTGAGATATTCCGAACGCCGCCGCCGGGCACTCTGGAATGGACGGCAGCCTCTCCGGATCACGCGCAGATCGTTGGGCAGACCATGGAGAGACTGGGAGAGCGAGTGGCTCGTCGCCGCGTCATGCCACGACCCACGTTCCAAGACTTCGACCCTCATAATAATGGTCACGTGACGCGTGTTCAGTTCCGGCAATGTCTGTCCATACTCGAGCTGCCGGCCGCCGAAGCTGAGATGGCTGCTCTTGAGGCCAAGTACTGCGACGATATAGGTTTCAACTATATCAGATTCCTCGCTGAGCTGGAGCCGAAGGAGCCCGCTAAGTTTATGTATGTCGAGAGGCTGCAAAACGTGCGGCAGGCTAACCAGGCCAAGCGTCTGGGAGATTTAAATGTCACAACTGACTTTGAGGCCTTGATGCTGAAGCTCAAGTCAAAGGTAAGTCAAATGTCAAAGGCTCGCAGAGCGAGGATTGCCAAGAGCGATATGCAAAGAGTAAACCGTTTAACTATACCTCGTACAAATCTCAAATCCTTTGGAGACCTTGCCTTTAGTTCGTATGCTCCCAAAGCCCACTCCCATCCACTCCCGACCTGCGTCACGACATCTCCTGACTTGACCACATTTAAAATGAAACTAAAAACGCATCTATTTATCACAGAAATTAGTGGGTCCCTGTGATTTGTCCTGTTGCGTGCTGCCACAAAACACACTTGCATGCTGACCCTGTGCGTGTCACCCCTAACCATGTTGATCTTGTTGTTCATTGAGCATGCTACCACTAATCATTTGATCGCGCCTCCTTTGCAGGAATTTTAAAGTGCCCAGAAAGAGATTGAGTTCTCTGAGGGTTCTATATAAAATTTATTATTATTATTATTATCAGCAACTGGTTGCTTTCCGAACTTCTCTGTGAGGATTTCTCACCGAAAAATCGCTACCCAAACGTATTACGGCCTTTGCCTCATCTTTGCATGCGATGAGCAGTGTTAAAAATAGCTAAATATTACGTAGCATTTGTATTTACTTTAGCAGTTGTCGAGCCTACCATTGCACGGCTTTTGCCGCGACCTCATCCCCGAAATTGAGTAGCAATCAGGAGAGCCGCTTTCCACGAAACGTTGAACAAAAGTAGAAGCTGACTGTACATCGAGCAATAGCTCTACGCATAATAAAAGATATTGAAAATCGAAATCACCGAAATTCTTTTACTTTGAAAGTACTTCGCAGAACAAGTTTTCTGTTTGTGAAGCCAGCCGGACAGGTATAAAAAATAGGATTCATTTATGTAGGCCCCAAAGAGAATTTAATCTCTACCCGGACGCTTTATATTTTGAGCCGCAGGGCTCAAGCCCATGACCTCGGTTGTTAAGGGCGACCTCCTAACCCCTTAGCGTAGTCACTCATTAATCTTACCTCACCTCAGTCAATCACTTATATGGTCGTCATGCCAAACAACCCGACTTACTCGAAGCCAGGCTGGAGTAGCTGCAGCCGATGAGTCCCTCGCTTAACTTCGACTCGTTCCGCGGTCTATCGACGGTTAAGTTTCGTGCAGGTCAAATAGCGCGAGACGATCGGCGCATTACAGATTATTGTGTCTTGGGTTTTTCGTCCAAAATGCACTGGCTCTCGAGCTGTCGGGTGGAACCGGAAGTGGATCGCAGTGCAGTCCGATGACCGAACGAGTTAGCAGAATGGTGTGAAACCTACGCTTAGAGCTGTGCGGTGCGCGATCGCTTGTGGAGCTGCTAACAGGTTATGTTTGATGGGTCTCGGTTAGCAGATCGTGGTTCCAGATACTCGCCTCGTAGGTTTGTGTCGATTCTTCTCGTGGATTTTCACGTTTGTACTGAGGGTCATTTAAGGCAGAAGTGCAAGCGAAGACCGGGGATTGCGAAGCTATGCCCGTACAGATATGGGATTCTAACACCCTCTCAAGTAGGACGAGTCCATTGGATGTGGCAATTACTCTTTCCGACTGGCTCAGCCAGTGACAGTACATTGAAGTTTGTGGGATGTTATGCAGCAGCGATAAAGGATCGCCCACCCTGGAATCAAACCCACGACCTCGGGACGGAGGTCGCGAAAGCAAACGCCTTACCTAGTGTGCCATCACCGCTCACGGACATCGAAGTTTGTGGGATGTTATGCATTGCAATGTATTGCGATGCTGCTTGCGTAAAGTTGCATAACGAAACTAAAACATCGTCGACGATTATGCAGGTTTAAGATAGACCAGAGAGGCGTCTTTCTTGTTCTAGCTTTAATGGAAAAACAGCTTTGATTGATTGAGCAGATCATGCAGGCCTAGCTGATCATCGTGCTGACGGGTAGTTGCCGTAGCCAAGACGGCTTCAGCAAGCCAGAGCTATTCTCACTCTTTTACAGGTGGCACGCGAAAGAATAAGGGTCCACGAATGGATGCGAGACTACGACAAGTTGAGAAGCGGTCGCATGCATAAGACTTCGTTTCGGAGAGCTCTGGATCTCTGCAAATTTGAGCTGCGAGAATCGGAGATCGCCATGATCGAGGACAAGTATGCTGGCGGCGGGCAATGAATTTTCATTCGTGCATTTTATTCACGCCGCCGGCTCTTGAATTCCACCTTAGCGACGAAGTCGTCGAACGAGCAAAGGCGCAGTGCTGCAATTGCAGCCGCATTCCAATAACGAACTTCGGTTAATGCTCAGGTTCAAGTCACAAGTTCAGGATGAGTATGTGGACTGGCTGCGGTTTTCTGACGAAATCGAGTCCATATTCACAGTTAAAGAGCTCGAGAAGGCACCGCTTCTTGACGTCGAGCAATTCAAGCTTCCCACTGATTGGGAAAGAAACGAACTCTCCGACGAGGACAACACTCTCTGCTCGCAAGCGTTACAAAGATTGGCTGACAAGGCAAGTAACATTACATTACACACACTACTTTACTTTACATTACACGCCTATATCCTGTGCATATCCTTACAAAAGCTAGCACAGGAAAGCCGTGATAGGTCTCTAGAACTAGCTCAACTACATTGTACTCTCTTGAAATTGTAATAATAATAACGATAAAACACTAATTTAGTGCCGTCGGAGAACCAAATCTCTGTATAGGCACTTAAAATAAGACAATAATAATAACAATAATGCATTTGTTATAGCGCCCCCCCCCCCGGAGAACTCAATCTCTTTCTAGGCACTTCGCATTCGCTTCATAAAAAATAAAGTATGTCGATTAGTTTGATATAACGTGGAAAATTTCAGAGCACTACGCCGGGCACGCTAATGAGCACACGAATGAGAGGACCGCTAAAGGGCACCCGCAGCGAAACTTAGTTGACGAGCCACACCCACACCAGGGCATTGGTTTTTTCGCTACCTAAAATACCGCAAGTTCATGCGGTTGGCAGTTTTAGCGTACGAGCGAGCAGCAGTAGGCAGCACAAGAACGTACTTTTTCTAGTTAGCGTGTACATAATGCACAGATACGCCATTGCTGACACTGAGTATCATTCGCCCGCTTTCTGGGCTTTTTGCCAGACGCTCGCATTCGCCACAGTTACGAAAATGGCCATCGATCTGAGAATGGATTGTTGGCTATTCGCTGCCGCCGCACGGCATCCTTCCACGCACCCACGCTGATATTTGCCGTCGAGTTTTCCAGCAGGCTACAAAACTCGTTACATCCATCGTGACACTTTAGTTAAGCTCGCTGGATCCTATTGAGTTTGCAAACGGCTCGGCGAAGCAGACTCCGAACCGGGTTCAAGCAGCATGCAAAGTGGCCGAATGAAGGATTTAATTGCTGCCACGTATGCATCCGAATTTGAAGCGAATGTACTGGCTGCACATATGCTTTGATGCATCCGACACCGACCAGCTCCGTGCGTCCGACTAGCAATGAGTAGCATAACCCAGCCCAACCCACATGACCAACCCACACTCCCCCAACCGAGCTTCCATCGCCGGCTACGACTTCTGGACGCATATCTTTAACCGACCAAACATTATGGTCAAACGGGTGTCCTGCGGCTGCTTGAATGACAAGTAGCCGCAGCTTTAGCCACGATCTGAGCAACTTCGAACAGCTGTGGCTACTTGGTTATCGGGCTGCAGCTACCGAAACCCGTAGCCCACTTGCAGTGATCCTATATGTAAAGTGCCTAGTAAGAGATAAAGTTCTCTGAGGATGCTATACACATATATTATCATTATTAATTTGTACCAGCTAGTAGTGGCTCTGCTGGCTGAATCGCCGACACACGTATACATAGCTCAGTGGGAGTTTTCGGCAGCAGACGATTGGCAATCGTCTGACCTTAGGCCGTCGTCTGACCTCATGGTGGCCCGATAAAATCAGACGATAGCGGTACATGTGGATAGGTAATGTGTGTCATCGGACCCAACGGCCCTAGCATGGTTGGACAGATGGCACATACCTATACAGGCCCGAACTGGCTGAATTAGCTCTCATATTAGCTCCTGAGAGCTGAAGTATCTGGAAAGTTCTGCACCGCTCAGAGTAGCGTTGGTGAACCGGAAGTTACACCTCAACTGACTTACGTTACATCACCGACCGGTCAACATTTAATGCGAAGTTAAACATCTGCCTAGTCCTCACAGCAAAGGCTCTGTCCAAATGAGTTGTCACCATACGTGCTTATACTTGCTGCAATGTAAATTCCCCTACTACCATTACTCAAATAAGCTGAATAGCTTCGTTGCCAGCCTATCTGATGTGCTTGGAACGAGATAAACTTCTCTGAGCTCGCTACAAAATGTTTCACCTTTATTTTTATTGATTAATAGATTTTTGACTGATTATTGACTGATTTTAATCGCAATGCCACTTTCGCGTGATGAAGCTCTGGTAGGGCGTGGGCATTCAATTTTCCGTTGCTTTCAAGTCAACGAAGTTGCAACTGTGGTTTCGTTGCAGGTTCGACAGCGTCGAATCCAGCTCTTTCCCCTTTTCGAAGACTACGATCGTGTACATAATGGCTACGTTTCACGATCGCAGTTTTTCCGCGTCCTCAATGAATTGGAGCTGAGCGGTATGCTGAGCGAGCTGGAGCAGAAAGCCATCTCCACACGATTCCGTGTCAAGAAAGGCCTCCGCGACGACTTCGACTATCTGTCCTTCTGTGACTTTGTCTACTCGCTTTGCGGCTTCGAGTGGAGGAAACCGTGAGAGAAGCTAGCCCCGACAGACAGACGCAGGGAGAGAGAGAGAGAGGGAGAGAGACGGAGATCGAGTGACTTCTGGTTGACGAATACAACCGACAGCCAGCCATTCGAGAGCCGACGCCAGCCCGAGGGGTTCACTTATGGCAGTACTTTCGTAAATGCCCTGCCGGATATGTGGAGCGAGGCACTGCCGAAGCGATGTATAAACACTTCGTATCTAAAGTGCCAAATACATGATTTTCTATACTGCTCCATTGCACATTATATGACTTCACTCACGCTGGCAGTCCCTGCCAGTGGCGTTTTTAGGCTATTTCGTGCCCGGAGACTAGCGACACAGATGTCGCCCCCACCAGTATTAGGCACCGATTTTGGGTGCCCCCTAATCCATCGGCCGCAGACATATGCCCCCTGCCCTCTTTGGTACGCTGCTGCTCACGGTTGCACAAAAGTGCCAGCACTAGTCACAGCGGTTCGTCATCAGCAAACTATTTAATCCAGACCCGCACAGACCCATGCACGGCCGCGTGTTATACACTCAGTGAATTTTGCTAGGAAGCTGCACTTGACTTGAATGTAATAATAATAAGAATAATAACAATAATGCACTTGATAAAGCAACCTCAGAGAACTCAATCTCTTTATACGCGCTTTACATTTGCTGCAGAGGCAACACGATCGACTGGTGAGTGGTATCATGCTTGATAAACAAGATGCATAAGATGGTTAGAGGTGACATGCACAGGGTCAGCATGCAAGTGTGGTTAGTGGCAGCATGCAACTGTGTCAGCACGCATAAGCACATCAAGGACGAATCACAGGGACCCACTAAATGCTGTCATAAATAGGTGTGTTTCTAATTTCTTTTTAAATATGCTCAAGTCAGGTGATGTCGTCACGCAAGTCGGGAGTGAGTTCCAGGCTTTGGGAGCATACGAACTAAAGGCACGGTCGCCAAAGGATTTGATGTTTGTACGAGATATAGGCAAACAGTTAGTAACCGAAAAGCGAGTGGTACGATGCTTAGCCTGGTGGGGGAGTAGATCTGAGAGATAGGCTGGAGCCAAAGAATGAAGGGACCTAAAAGTGAGCGACAGAACCTTGAAGTCGATGCGTTGCTTGACTGGGAGCCAATTCAAGTCGGCAAGAAGTAGTGTGATGTGGCAACTGCAACGCTCACGACAGACAAGCCTAGCTGCAGAGTTTTGCCCCAGCTGTAAGCACCTGATATACCTTCACACTACAGCCAGTTCCATGGCGGTGTCTGTGAGGTTCATCACTGGCCCGATGCATCGACAAAGAGTTCACACTCGAGCTCACACACGAGAGGTAAAAGCGCTTACTCGAGCCAGGCCGGCTGGGTGCCACAAGCTAACCAAAGAGAAAGGGTGAGCCAAGAGAATACACTAAATCAGGGTGGAGTTTTTACAGGTTTTTAAACCAATAATTCTACCGCGTCAGCCATTCCTTGGGCATTTATTTGGCCCAACAGATAGGACAGAGCTGCTGCTTGGCTCTGAGACCCTCTCCCCGAATGGGCCACTGACAAAAGAAAGGTAACTCAAATGAAAGCAACACATCCGGCCTCGATTGATGGCAAGCATGGAGCAGCTGAAGAGCCACCAAAATGGATTTTCAATTTTTACATCGACGGTAGACCACGAACCACGAAAAATGCAAGGCGGCCGCCACCCTTCGAGCTCACTGGCTCACTGCCTCGCCGAAGTTGCAGCCGGCTCGTTGCTGCTGCCGCTGCCGACCATGAGGCCATGCTTACACTGTACTGTGGCTCTGCGAGCGCTGGCTGCCACCTGCCGCATCCGCTGCGGCTCTAGGAGCGACGCTCTGAGCTGCTGCCGCCGCCGCGGCGGCGGCCATCCTCCTCCTCGTCGTCAGGCCCTGCACGAAGGACGAGCTCTAGCTCTTGATAGTCCTTGAGCCGTCGGACGTCCTTGTCGTTGCGCACTATCGTGTCGGGCAGCTTTCGAAGCTTCACCACCCGCTCCACTTGATCGGCCACGCCGAGCTCTTCGCAGAGTCGCCTCTTGAGCTCATCGAACGAAGTCGACCCGGGCTCGACGTCTACTTCGACAAAGTCCTTCTCCCATGCCCTCGCCACTCTGGCCTTCAATATTATCTCTGCGCAAAAGGAAACAGAGACGAAACGGAGACGCGACGGATACGAGCCGGAGACGAAACGCAACGTCGGCGAGCTCGCGACGCAAGACGAACTATTTAGCACGCAGCTGCAGCTGCAGCAGCTTGGCTCTTGGCTCCCTCGGGCTGAGGAGGAGCGCGAGACGCAGCGACACGGAGCGAGCGGCCGACTGCCAGTCGCTGCCGGAGCCACGTGACATTTACTAAAGAGATCCGCAGGCAAGCTGCTTGCAGCCACGCGACCGATGGGTTCGTCTGGGCATAACCTCTTGCCGTTGCGTACCATGGGGTTACAACTCTTTCCGGTCATCCGAACAACGCCGTGGGCAGCTCGAAGCTATTTGCCTGCTATTACAAAAACCAACTTACATGCTTTCTTTCTTGACAATGCAAAGTGCCTAAGAAAGAGATTCATTTTCTCAATGGGCACTACACAAGCTATTTATTTAATATCATTATTATTACTTAGTCATGCTGATCCCCCTCAGTAAATTCTCTTTACATAAGAGTATACGATGCTTTACGCCTTGCCAGAACGAATCACAAGCAAGCAAAAACCTTGCCTAATTTGTGCACATCATCAGTGGCTGAAAGTGGCAGGGTGAGAGAGACAGAAAGACAGAGTGAGTGAGAGAGAGAGAGAGAGAGAGAGAGAGAGAGCGCGAGAGAGAGAGAGAGAGAGAGAGAGAGAGAGAGATAAAGATTGCCAGCAGTGACTTGATAGCAATCTTTGTGTTCGAGATAAATAAAAGCATTTCTCATTACACACAACGCTAAGCTGCTATCCATCTGTTGTGCCTAATTGCTGCACACCAATTGCCCATACGGGCTTCAAGTCACATACAATTGCTAATTAGTCAGCACCTTTCTACAAGTGCCATCAGTGTAACTAAAGTCTTGTCTCAGTCCTCGGTTCGGTATGTAAGAGTTTACCGCATAAAAAGCAAACAGACAACCAGACGAGGCCTGCATATGCACATACCACGACTATGAGGCGGTGTCCTGGGATGAGCAATCTCACTGTTGGTGGTCATAGCTGCTGCTGTGTCATTATTGCTTCTAGCCATCCTGTCTTTTCTGGAGTCCGTATAAGGAAAAGTAGGATGCCGTAAATAATTAGGAACGAATTCCACCGAACCACCGGATGACGTAGCTGCTGTGCCTAGGGATTAAGAAGGAGCAGCAGCAGCAACTGGTGAGCTCGGAGTGGGCTGAAGCAGTTCTTCGCATAATGGTTTGTGACGAATATGACAACGGCACAAGCTAACCGCAGAGAGAGAGAGAGAGAGAGAGAGAGAGAGAGAGAGAGAGAGAGAGAGAGAGAGAGAGAGAGAGAGAGAGAGAGAGTGAGTGAGTGAGAGAGTGAGAAACAGAGAGAGAGAGAGAGAGAGAGAGAAAGAGAGTGAGAGAGAGCCTCTGCAACAAATAGAGGCGGGTGGCCTTCAGGCGGCTGCCAAATTTGCTATGCCAGCATGCCAGCATGCCCCGCTGAAATATGTGAAGTCACTAGGCGACCAATGGATGCTCATTCTCAAACACTTGGACGAGGACGCAGACAGCAGCTTGCCCACGTCAAAACTTATCGCCTGACGTGACGAAATTTAAAAAGAAGCTTACAACGTACCTGTTTATGACAGCATTCGGTGGGTCTTTGTGATTCGTCTTTCGTGTGCATATATGCCTGCTTACAATGTGCCTGCTGCGTAAGGATGTTAACACTAATGATTTTGTAATGCTTTCTATACAGCATCTGTAAAGTGCCCAGACAGCGATTCGGTTCTCTGGGGGGCGCTATGCCAATGCATTTTTAGTATTATTAAAGCTAATGACGGTAGTAGCTCGTCCATCCCAAAGCTGCTGTCAGCAGCAGCTCGCCAACGATCGACCCACAAAGACGGTTCGGTAACTGAAAAACCAGCCACTGGCCATCATCAGCAGAGCGCACGGCCGTTGCTGCAGTAACAGGAAGAGCCTCAGGTGTGTCTCATGAAAGTGTAGTTGCGTTGGCAGCATGCTGCTCTTGGCAGAATAGGAAAGCACCGAGGACCAAATACACAGCTACAGTCGAATCAGGCTCGTTGAGACTGTGTTACCATGAGGTCAGACGACCAACACTGCAGATGAAATAACCACTAGTTGGCACAAGCACACCAGTCTGACTGTATCCAGTTACTGCACAAGTTTCTTTAATCTAGATTACTCTGTCAGTCCCATGTAGCTAAGACTCGATGCAAGCAAGCACTGGGTAACTAGAACACGGAAAAGGGTAGGGGGATAGTTTATCAAACAAGTAGGCATGGAAGTGAGAAGTAGAGAACATAATAAAAAGAGGGAAATGTGGGTTAACTCGGTGGGTGGGTGTGCACGCACGTGTGCATGTATGCATGTGTGAACATGAGCACATACATTGAAAGCAATAAACGTGGCTAACCACGACCGGTGCATGTGACAGCACAGCATTACGGACCTCGTACATGTGGCAAATGTTAAAAAGCTATTTGATGCAGACCACCATGCATTGGTTTCCTAGTGTGGATTGATAAAAGACAGCAGTAGCCAAAATTAGATCGAACTGTCTAATGAATGACCAAGGTTGCACTGGTGAAATTGCATCGAACTTCAGATGCCAGAACAGGTCTTGAATGTAGGCACACACACACATACGTATAAGCACAACACACGCACACACACACACAACCACACATGTGTGCACAAAAGCATACACACACACGTGCGCACACACACACACACACGTGCGCACACACACACACACACACGTGCGCACACACACATATACACATACACGCACACATACACACACAAAGCTACCCACCTTGCCACTCCCATCGGCAGATAATGCATCCAGCTTCGAAGGGTAATGGCAGCTTGAGACCATCACATCAACAACGCAAAAGAGAAGCCATTTAGACAGCTGCTTGCAGCAGGCAAATTTTCTGAAAGCATCTCGCCTATCGACATCGAGCAGCTTTCCGGAAAACAGTACTGGGCATAATAGCGAGCACATGCGCTTTGCTGCTGCGAACGAGCACCAGGTCAAAAGACGTGACAGGAAAAGTGGACGCATATGGCAATCTGCAGGAATTCGCATTAGCACGACATTGCGGTGAAGAACACCAGCCTAAAATCATGAAAAAGGAAGAGAGCAGAGCCTCTCTACTGGCATTCTTGGATCTGTCAGCAGCATTCGACACCGTTGACCACCTGATCCTTCTGAAGCATCTCTCCCCATTGTCTACCTAATCATTAGCATAGTGCTAAACTGAATTAGGTCCTACCTGACTGAGATGTCAAGAGTGTAGATGCAAACGGCTGTCGGTCATCTAGAGAGCTATTAAAGTGTGGGGGTGATCATCATTGGGTGCCGTTTCACTGTCTGCTCTTACTCTGGCCGAAGCCATCGCCAAACACAATGGTGGCTTCATTTTTATGCCGACGACACTCAGCTCTACCTATCTCACGATCTTTCCAAAGCCTTGCTTCTTGTCCGAATCTCTTGATTTCTTCACATCGTGCACCGACGACATCGGCTTCTTGATGGCTACTAACACCCCGAAACTAAACGTATGATCAGACTAACCTATTAGCCTTGGGCAGACCAAGTATTAAACGAAAGTTGAAAGACCTAATCCTCAAGATTGGTTCAGCTAGTATCCCTCCGGCGGTGTTTGCCTGTAATCTAGGCGTACTATTTCAAAACGACTTGCCATTAGATGGGCACATTTCCTCCGATAGCAAGTCAGCCTATTTAAGGGTCATTGCCAAGATCAGGCCCTGCTTAGATCCGGCAGCCAAACCAGTTAACGCAATTGTGATATTGTGCCTGGATCGAATCAATTCCCTTTATTCAGGACTGCCGGCTGGCGACCTTGATCGTTTCCAACTAGTACAAAGCTCAGCGGCTGGGCCGGTCTGTCGATCCCCTCACTTCTGTCCGAACTTTACTGGCTCCCTATCAAGCATAGAATCGATTTTGATATCTTCAGTCTGGCTTAAAGGTCACTTCACTCTTTACACCAGCCTATCCGACCCCAGTGCACTCTCAGTATGCTCTTACACAACCCACTCCCCACTATCTGATCATCACAACATCCCTTGTACTAAATTGGAATATTTTGGTGATTGAGCCTTCAGCTCCTATGCACAAAAAGTCTGGAACTCATTTCCGGGTATCGTCACTGCAGGCAATGCTCTTGAATTCTTCAAGTCTCAGTTAAATTCTCTTCGGGCATTGCATAAGTAAATTATATATATATATATAATATATATTAATTATATTATATTATATTAATAGTATATAATATTATTAATATATATACATATCTGTCCTGTCAGTGGTCTTATCACCCCCCCCCCCCCCCCGTGAACTTTTCTTTCCTGTTCCGGTGTACTTCGCTTTCGTATGTGTGCATGATTCAACACATGTTACAAGCCGTAGGTTCTACTAACCAGTGACCATGAGTGTCCTCATGTCTGCTTTAAATAAATAAAAATAAATGCCAGCTGATTTAACAGCCTCTTTTGTATAGCGACAGAAAAGCCTTTACGGCTATCACCACCGCTTGCAGTGGTGATAAAGGATCGCCCACTGCAGAATTCGAGCCCACGACCTCGGGGCCGAGGTCGTGAAAAGCAACCGCCTTACCTAGTGAGCCATTATGGCTCAGCATGCTGGCTCAAGCATGATATTTTTTCCACTTTTGCATGCTTGATACCATGCGTGTCACTAACCCTTGGTTACCTATTCTCTCTTGCAAGTTTTAATACACCTGGATAGAGATTTAAATTCTCTTGGGGCACTAGACAAACAACTTACTCAAGTTATCAATGCTCTATACTTTTTTGAAACAGCGCTTTCCATCGCAACTGCAGAGCAATCGATGGTCAATACCTGCGCTGCTGCATCCGGTCAGCAGTGTGAGCACTGCAGGATCTGAAGCCAGATCGGCAGCTCTTTGCCCGCCTTTTGTCAACACATCTCTGTCTGCTCCTTTATCAAGAAGAAACCGGACGACGTTCGCATGGCTACGCTTGGCGGCCCAGTGGAGAGCAGTCCTCAAAAAAAAAAAAGCTGGTGTCAAATTTTCCACAATCGAAGCTCAGGTGCATGCCTACAGCATGCCAGGCAATGCAGAATCAGCTGAACGAACGACAGTTGCAAAGGGTTAGCAGGTTAAATAGGTTAAGAGCAGGCAGCAAAACGTTCTTCTTTCTCTGAGGCTCTGTGCGATTTGTTCTAAACATCATTCCCAGCATCTAGATGGCCAATCAGGCTTCACAGGGTGCCTTACAAGTCTAGCATGTACTCGCTGCCCATATTCACTTCGAATGCCTGCTTTCGGCTGCGAGTCCCGTGGCTACTTAGTTCCGCTGCACCGCTGCGAGCGAAGCTGCTCGCCCCACCACGTGCCTTCCATGCTCGGCAGGAAGTGAACTGGACTACATTGCTCTCCGAGACTATTACTGCCTGATGCTTGTAATGTGCAAACAATAGACTTGTTAAGTCAATTTATAAGTTGGTATTTAATATAACTATCTTGTATCGCCGAATTTTTAAGCCCCTCCTTGGACACAGTGCATAGCAAACATGCTGCCTTTCCGGCATACGCCAAGTGCCAAGAAAGAGTTTTAGTTCTCCTGGGACACTATATTACTTTGTATTATTATTATTATCCATATTAACCGGACAAGCAATGCTTCTTCCTTGGTCCAATGTTCTTCACTTGCTACTTCGCTGACACTCTAAGCAGTTTTCATGCAGCGGCCGCAGGAGATGGCTGTCGACAATTGAGCATAAGGCCGGCCCAACGGCGCTTGCACAAGTTTATCGATAAGAAACCGCATTCTGCCTAGTCTTCACGGGTCCGTACAAGGTTCTCCCTACTAGGAATTTCTACGTCCTAATCAAGCTGGCGGCCGAATTTGCGTCGCCTGTCCAGTGGCGTGGCACACATGCCCGAACTTAGGGAAGAGGGTCTGGGGATCTGGGAATCTGGACACGGCAGTGACCAACCCACAGAAAGCTGGTGCGCCGTCAATAGCCATAAATTTTAGCTTTCTCAAATTTGTGTACAGAGGGAACTGCACTCAAGCATACACGCGCATACTACTACGACTTTCGTATCCGCAGCTTACGGCACCCATTTTCAGCATCGTTTATTACCATCCGTTGACCTTATGCTGACCGTTAAGGTTCACTTTGTCACTTTCAACTAGCTCAGAGACTAGATCCAACCGGCCCTTCTCAGCGGCCTCGCGAAGCTGGTTGCCGTAGTAGTCGAGGGCAACCAGCTCGTCAGGGTCTCCAGCCAGCATGAGTGGACTACTAGCGGCGGAAGCTAACGGCGGAAGCTAGCGGCACTCCGCTGGGCCCAGTAATACTAGCCTAGATATAAAGAGCCGTTAGATTGATTTGTAATGTATATCTAGAAAATGTAGTCTCGTTTCATAAAAATTATAAATAGCCATTGAGTTTGTATCCGCAAATTTTGCGCCCGGAAAGATAGTGAGAAGCGCGCCTTTGTCGATCTTCGTAAGGAGCACGGACTACAAAGATGGTGACCACTGGCGGTGAAGGTATGGTCATTAGCTATTGCTAGATGAACACGTGCTTTTCTAGCGCTTTCTGCTGACAACGTGTTACCGATGTAATACTTTTAATACTGATCTGGTTACCTTTATAAGCCGTTTCATGAACATGGCGGACTAGCTTTGTTTAGTCAAATTGGAATGGTTGCATGCGCCTGGGAAATACGTCACCCGCCAAGATACGACTGCGCCTGCATGGCGTTTCTTCTCCTGAGCGTGTACGTGATATTCCTGTGGTTAAGTTGTGTTTCTTCTGGATACCTTCGGATTCATTTGACTCATTTGCTTAGCTCTGCGTTCTACGGTTTAACTTGCCAATGCCATTTTTACAATGCCGGCTAGAATTTCATCTAGCCAACGGCGCGTCCCTGCGATCAATTCAATTTTTTGTAATCCCAAGTCCCCGACCTCCCCGAGTCCGGCGGATAATCATTTCTATTGAGTGTCTGCGTTGCAATGTGGAGGCATTGTTGCCAGTTGCCATGTTTTGGCGACCAGGCACGTAAAACTCGGCCAGTTGCTGTCACATCCCGTTGTAGCCAACAGTGGCCTACTTGCCGCAGCTGTAAGCGAAATAGGGGACGGGGAAGCCTAGAAAAATGTTGTGCAGACAGCCAAAAACCGGCTATTCATAAGATTCCGAGTCCTCTGGGTGGGCTGCTCGCCGGGTTAGGCTGTAAGTCACAAGCAAGTCAAGTTGTCCTCAACGCACCCGAATTCTGCCCAGGAATCTCGGGAGCTCGCATGTTCACGTGTCTTGTCGCACTTTCAAAGGGTAGATTCGTGAGTCTGCGCTCAAGGACGCACCTAGATGGTTAGCCATCTGTCTTCCGGTTTCGACGCTGCAGTGCAGCCCCGGCTGCTCTGAAAAGAGCACCCTGGTAAGGTGTTCCAGAATGCGTGCCCATCTGCCTTGTCCCAGGAAGTCAGGTGTGCTGCATGTCCAACTGGGACTTGCATGCAATCGCGATCACTAGCGGTGCCCTGTGCTAGTTTTTGACGAGCTGTACTCAGCTTCAGGGAGCTCCTTTGTTCAAGGTTCAAGCACCGTCGTACCTAGGTCGTGTCCAGAATTTTTGTTAAGGTGGTGTGAACAATGTTATGTGACGCGTCCCCCCCAATGCATCTTGACCGACGGAAGTAAAGTGAGGGTGGTCGGCTAAATTGACATCTCCAGCCAAAGAGCTTTGGCAATCATCACTCCCACATGTAGTTGACCATTAGGCATAGCCTGCTGCATTCAGGACTCGAACGCGGAACCCGAGTCGTGAATGTGAGAACCGTGCGCCTTGGCTAAGACCAAGTGATAAGAAGTCGATGCCATTTGGTTCCTGTCTTTGGTGTCCTGGCAGCATCTTGCCCCTATTGTGCTCGGTGGCAGCACGTGAGCCCAGCTATTGCACTGCATCGCTGGCCTGCCCTTTCGTTTGACAAGGGTACCGCATCACTTTTTGCTAGTGCCGCATCTGATAGGTCAGCACATTCATCTCTCTCTTCTCTCTCTCTCTCTCTCTCTCTCTCTCTCTCTCTCTCTCTCTCTCTCTCTCTCTCTCTCTCTCTCTCTCTCTCTCTCTCTCTCTCTCTCTCTCTTTCTCTCTCTCGTCTCTCTCTCTCTCTCTCTCTCTCTCTCTCTCTCTCTCTCTCTCTCTCTCTCTCTCTCTCTCTCTCTCTCTCTCTCTCTCTCTCTCTCTCTCTCTCTCTCTCTCTCTCTCTCTCTCTCTCTCTCTCTCTCTCTCTCTCTCTCTCTCTGTCTCTCTCTCTCTCTCTCTCTCTCTCTCTCTCTCTCTCTCTCTCTCTCTCTCTCTCTCAGCTTTTCAGCATTCCTTTGTCACCTAGCAGGCACGTGCTTGATTCCTCTATTTCCGTTAAGTGGCTCATACATGCGATTACAATGTAGAGCGTTGGTAATCGACTATATATATATATATATATATATATATATATATATATATATATATATATATATATATATAGTCACGTTTCTGCCAGCAGGGGGAGCCTCACGTCTAGTTTTCTTGAGGCCTTGGTATCTTCGTATTTGTCCTACTTGTATGTGTCTTATAATCCGAGAAAGCAGTCGTATAAAAGCTCACCCGTGAACTGAGCAGCCGGTTTTGCAGGCTGCTTCGAGCTGGCATGTCAGGCTCAGCCGAGGCATTGGTTAGTGCACTGTCGTTGGAACTTACTTCCGTTGACGTTTTCTCGTGGCTGCCTGTATTGCACCAGTCTCGCTCACATAGCTGAGTTCTTGTACCCGTTGAGCAAACGAGGCAGTCTAGAGCTGTTGCTAACGTTAGGAACGTCTGATCGTTAGTCGGTCTTGTCAGCGGTGCCTGGATCTGGTGCGTCATTTAATTTGGCCATCCAGTCTGGATCCAGCCGATCGATTGTTATCAGGTAGTGATGAAAATATTAATTCGATACCAACAACTGTAGTAATAAATAAAAATTAGGATTTTTTATTGCACTCTAAGAGAGCTAAATCTTTTTTGAGGTGCTTTACAACTTGCTGCAGGAGGATTAGTCACCAAGGGTTCGTGACATGCATGATGTCAAGCAGCATCCAAAAGCTAACGAGTACCATGCTGCTTAGGCCAGTATGCTAAAGCAAACATTGACGACACGCGTGGCCACCGATTAGTGAGACCTGTTGCTGGTACCGCACTCTGAATCGTACGCGGGTGCGACACAAATCCCGGCCGAACAAAAAAGACAACTTCACTGGCGGTGGGTCAGAGAGCCGCCTGACCGAAACAGATCTCGATCTTGCAAGGTCATTGCTGGTAATGACCTTGGCCGGTTGCGAGTTCCAGACTCGACTCGTGTT
This sequence comes from Cristatella mucedo, assembly GCA_009760855.2. NCBI lineage: Eukaryota > Metazoa > Bryozoa > Phylactolaemata > Cristatellidae > Cristatella > Cristatella mucedo. The sequence continues at coordinate 136,934 of WPIO01000154.1, forward strand.
AAAGGTTCAAATTGCCAAAAGACCTCAGTTTAGTGCTAAGGACTGTCTTGAGATAATAAGACTAGATGGAGATTTTTCGAGAGTAGAGCAGTGGAGGAGCAAGGAGGTAGGCTGGTGCAGATGAGTTAAGCCAGGCTGAGCTTAGATTGGGAGCCAGTGAAGCTCCGACAGAGGTGCTGTGATGTGGCACCTGTGTCGGCGCTGTTACTTTGTCAGTTTGACATTGTTTATGAGCTCATCGTGATGACCGGCAATTCGCCATTGCCGATCGCCGAGGAGCAAATAGCTCTCTCGGTGTGCAGGATCCATTCCTTTGTTGAAGAGTGTGTGTGTGGGTGGCTAGGCATGTTTGACTCTCGTTGTGCTTGTGCTGCAGCACAACGTTGCACTGGGGCCCCGGGACTGTGGTGGTCACGTGAGCAAGCAACGTGTTGATGCCGAGCTCACTAAAGGGATCTGTCTTACTTTGCATTACATCTGTCTGCCTAGTGCAAGTAGCGCTGGTTTGAATGCCTAGCCTTTTGCTGTGGACGTTGGTTGGTGCTGGGCTGCGATGGTTGACCTTACACTTTTTGCATTGGCCACGAAGGGGTGAGCATGTATCCGAGTGCGGTTTGCCAGGCTGTTTTTTCGGTGCGCCGTTTTCGCACTGCGCACGCACTGTCATGGATGTCGTTTACTGCACGCTCTATCGTGCAGCCTACGCTGCACCGCTCGTTTTGCGCTCGACAGTCCCCGCTGCCACTCGTCTGATACCCGGAAGCACACACTTGGGTGAACGCAGCAGTTGCAGACGACATGTGCCGTCTCGAGGAAGCTGGCAGTGCACGCTAGCTCGATGTTCACGCTGCCCGAATTCGCACATCGTTGTAGCGCCCAGTGAGCGCGATCGCTTCAACGATCGGCCGGATCGTGACCGTGACAGAGGTCATGGGTCCGGCGGAGGTGGCCGAGGTAGAGATCACGTGGGAGACCGAGGCAGTGGTCACGGTGGCGATCGCGGCGGCGGCGGCTACGGGGGAGACCGTGGCGGCGCCGGTGGTGGCTACGGAGACCGTAGCGGAGGCGGCGGTGGTGGCGGTGACTACAGAGGGGAGGCCGACCGTGACAGGAGGCGGCGCTCGCGGAGTCGCGACCGGGACAGGCGCCGGAGGAGTCCTAGGTTGGTCTCTGCCGCATGGCCGCAGTCGAACGCTTGTGCGTGAGTGCAGTGCCGGACCGTGCTTGCCTGCCTACCGCCTTGTGCCCCGGCGCTTCGTACGCAGTGCGCAGCAGTGTGCATCCGTACCCTCGGTGTGCATGTGCACTCAATGTGCTCTAAGTGCTGTTGTCGTGCTTGGCTCGAAATGGGGGGGGGGAATGGAGCTTTACTTGTTGATTAAGCTTGCTGCGACTACGAAAGTGTGCTAAACTTAGCACGAGTCTGTTGTAGATGCTCGGGTCGTGGCTCTGCATGCCGGCTTCACCTTAAGCATCTCCCTAGTGTAATAAATAAAATATCATCTAATGATAATAATAAAATTATAATGCACTTTGTATCAAGCTCAAGAGAATTGGGGTACATCAGACATGCTGGAAAGGAAGTCTGTGCTTGTAGCTATTTCTCCTTTGTAATTTAGCCATCTTAATTACAATTTCATTTTGTCATTTGAATAGCTTAAAAGTGTGCTTTTGCATTTTTGAACATATAGTGAACGGTCGACTTTGATATTTTTGTTAATTATCGTGAGACCTGAATGCTGATCGACCAGGGTAATCTAAAGCAGCAGAAGTGCCTCCCCTGCTGCAGCCGGTTTTTGTGTGCTCATACCTCTCACTGTATTCCCACGAAATCGTTGAATCTCGGTACTTGTGTTGAATGGGTTGGTGTATAGAGTTTTTGTTCTATCTACTTGGACCCGTTATGGCACACTATGTAAGGCGGTTGCTTTCACGACCTTGTTCCGGAGGTCGTGGGTTCGTTTCCTGCGGTGGGCGATTCTTTAGCGCCACTGCAAGCGGTGGTGAAAGCCGCAAAGGCTCTTCTGTCGCTATACAAAAAAGAGGCTGTTTAATCAGCTAGGATTTTTTGGATTTACTCAAAACCCGAGTGGCTTATTGACTCTATCTACTGGCAGACAAGTCAGCAAGTCTCGTGTGGCCAGGCTGCTGAGGCCAGGCAGGTGTGTGTGTGTGTGTGTGTGTGTGTGTGTGTGTGTGTGTGTGTGTGTGTGTGTGTGCGTGCGTGCGCGCGCAGCGGGCGTGTGACAATATGCATACTGTCTTTGATACTGGCCAAGCCTTGAGGTCACAGTTGTTTGCCGTCTACCGAACTTCACTTCCTGTTAAAACTTCAAGACTTGGTTATGATCATGGGGCTATGCAAGTTCCAATGTTGTTAAATGATTTCGTGGGAAAGTGCCTCGGGGTAGTCACAGTTGGCCAAGTTCTCTGCAGCTAGACTTGAAACAGGCAATGTGGTAGGACAGGGACGACATGTATTTTTGGGTTAGGCATTGCCTTTCAAGTCCAAGAATTGCCTTCAGCGTTTGGGGGCATGGTTAAAAATGCTTCTACTAGGTACGCGAGCCGGTTCAAATCCTGCATTGAAGAGGTGAAGATCAGTAGTGTGGTGTTAACTAGTTTTTCAAAGACAGTTAAATGTTACGAGCAAAGTATTATGCCTTTCAAAATACCATCGAAGGTTTTTTACATTGGTTCTCCATCAGCTTTTGATATATTTACAGAAACGTTTTATCTTTGGGCCGAGTTTCGGGCTATCAGTGGTTCGGCCATGGTGAGATGTAGGAAATGTACATGCTGTGCTCAAATGTATCCTTTGACTAATATACCGGATGTTCAAACAGGATCTGCCGGATGTTACTGTGTAGTGGTAGCAGCCGTACGGGGTTCAACTCGAGTAACTACATTAGTACCTAAAGTGTAGGTAGGACAGCAAACAGCTGCCCTAAAAGTAAGTTCAAAATTCTGGCATGGTCTTGAGCTCGAGCCCTGCAGTACATGTGAAGTGCCTGGAGAGAGATTAAAAGTTATCTTAGGGTGCCATACAGACAAATTGTATATATATTTTTTATATAAGAGCCGAAAAAAGGTGAAATTGCAATCGGCATGAAAAATCTGCACGGGGGGGGGTCAAAATTCTCACGAGTCTGAGGATTTTTGGCGATCCTGGGTTCCCCCTGGCCCTACTTAACTAATGGACAAGAGAACAGATGCGGGTTGGGCACTCATTGTTTGCCCGATGCCACACGTTTTGCTGCTGACACGGATTTCCTGTAGAAGTTACTCACAGCTTGTTGCTGGGCCAGTGACCTTAGCTGCCTGGCCTGAGCCATCGGATTCACAAATCAATGGCGATCTGGTCACTGCATAGCTGTCTGCACTGCACTGCACAGCCGGGGCACCGTAGCAGGACAGGACGTTGACCCTGGGGTCGAGATAACATGTTGAGTCTCGGATGTGGATATGCCATGACTGATATACTCGTATGCTGTTTGTGCCCTCACTAGCCAGCAACTGTGGCCGCCGACCTAGCATTTGCTGTTCCTGGCATTCGTTCTGTTCCTGTCAGGGGCACGGCATGCGGCCTGCATCCGTGTCTCAAAACTGAGCAAATCTTTGTTGCCGCTTTGCTCCGTGATCTGTATGCTGCCGTTTGCGACGTGTGGCTAGTGTGTCAGCTGTCACCGATTGTCACTGTGTGTGCATGCAGTGGCTCTTGCTGCTGGTCTCGCCTGTTCTCGGTGCTTTATCCGTTGTTGTTCTTGTCGTAAACTGTGAGAGTGGTGCCCATGTCTGTGCCATTTGACGTCTATGTTGAACCCGGTGATACACGAGTGCTACCAATGTGTTGCATAAGAACGGGTCCGTCGTGCTGTCGTTAAATTGTGCGGTCGGCCTTTGGCCTTACGCCCCTGCAGCAAGGCGGGTGTAAAAGCAGTGCCGAATGGTCTGCTCTTGTAGGTGCCGTGCTCAGCCACCCAAGTGGGCGGCAGAGCACGTGGTTAGCTATTTCCTTACTTGCTAGCGTTGACTGGTTGGTTTTTGCAGTCCTCCGTTTCAGCAGTAACATGTGGCTGGGTCGGGGGCATTACTATTTGCAGCAATTCAGATGAGCGAAAGCCGAAGAGGAGGAAGCCATATAAGTACTGGGATGTACCTGCGCCTGGATATGAGCATATTACAGCCACCCAGTACAAGGCGATGCAGGCTGCCGGACAGATCCCACAGACGATTACCGTTCCGACCGCTGCCCTCACCCTAAACACGACTATACCGTTCGCGGGGAGCGCTATAAGCCGGCAAGCGAGGCGCCTCTATGTTGGTAACATACCGTTTGGGGTTACAGAGGATCAGATGATGGAATATTTTAATCATCAAATGAAAGTTACCGGCCTGTCGCAAGCAGAAGGAAACCCGATCATTGCTGTGCAAATCAATCTGGATAAGAACTTCGCATTTCTGGAGGTACGCACCGCGTCGTCTGTCCGCCTGCGTTCATCGTGGTGCCAGCAGTGCAGCCGCAGACGGTTGCTCTGATTTGTAAGCTGCATGATTTCCGGTGCCGAGCGCGGCGGTGCATGGCTTTGTTGCTTGGAACGCGGACTCGCGCGCACGGCTGCCCGCATGCATAGCCGGGTCGTCTGTAGGTGTGCCGACGCTGTGGGGTGTGCACTGTCTGTGTTTGCAGTCTGTGTCGCTGTCTTTGTTTGCAGTTCCGCTCTGTTGACGAGACGACGCAAGCATTGGCGTTCGATGGCATTCCATTTCAAGGGCAGTACTTGAAGATCAGACGGCCACGCGACTACCAGCCAATTCCGGGCATAACCGAGAGCCCGACGATCAATGTGCCGAGTGAGTGAATGAGGACGAGAGAGAGAGAGAGAGAGAGAAGGGGGGATGGGAGAAAGAGAAAGGAAGAGCGAGAGAGAGAGAGAGAGAGAGAGAGAGAGAGAGAATGCTCACCGACACCTCGCCCCACTACTGCTCTTTTGGAAGCTGCGTAGCTGCACTCTTCCCAGCCGCTCTGCACTTGCTAGCGTGAGAGCGGCAGCTGCTTCGTTCGTTGACGCTGGCTTTTTTCCTCCTCCGCACGCCGGTGGTTTGTGAGCAGCGTTCAGTGCGCATTCTTTTATTCGTTTCATTCAGTCGGCGTTGTTTCAACAGTCGTGCAAGACTCGCCTCACAAGGTGTTTATTGGTGGGCTTCCTAACTACCTGAGCGACGACCAGGTACGCCTGCCTACAGTACTTGCCTTGCCTTGCTGAGCCATCAAGCGTGTGGATCATGATTTTCTGCAATTATTGACGTGGTCTGCAAAATTTTATCCAATCGAAATCGGAAATTGTATTAGCCAATGTTGTATAACTCCCTTTGCAACAAATGTAAAGCGCCTAGAAAGAGATTGAGTTCTCTGAGGGCGCTTTAACAAGTGCAATATTATTATTATTATTATTATTATACGTAGAGTTGAGCTCGCATTTCAAATTTCTCGTTGATCTATGCAGTATTAGCTAAGTTGTGGAATTTACAAGGCACAAACCTGCACTGGAAATTTTTCAAGCTCCGTGAAAGTCACGAGAATGATCCTCAAGCGGCTTCACACACGTACCGCGATTTACCAAGGTTCGACAGGTTGAGATATAAATTGCATATGATGCATAGATCGTTAAATTTGCTATTTGTAGATTATGTTGCTTCCTGTTTACATCCGGGTTAGGCGTGGTTTGCATAATCCATTTTTTCTTTTATGTGGAAGGTGTCTGAACTTCCGATCCCATTTCTAAAATATTTGTCTTTAGGATGGTACCCTAAACACATACTCGATTGTTGGACAGATTGTATAAGTATTTTCTTGTTAAGGAATGGCACAGATAATTTATGTCGACTAGCTGAGGGTGCGAGGAGGTCGGAGCTAAGGTACTTTAGCTAGGTGTAGATGAGCCAAGCCGCTCGGTGTTGGGCTGAGTAGGCAGTTTCCTCAGTATCTATCCGTTGACCAATCGTGATCAATCACTATTTCTCAAGCAAAGGAGAAGGAGCCATATTTGTCAGCACCTGCAGGGGCTCCTATTCGGCAGCCCTGCCAGTGCTGAGTTGTAGTGATTTGTTCTGTGTCGTTTTCTTAGCACCCTTAGAGAACTTAATCTCTATCCGGCCTCTTTTCTAGAGAAACTAAGGGAGCTGATGGGATCTTTAGCCGGCTACAGCGATAAGTAGTCGCTAATTGTTGAATGTTACGACTAGTGATTGAGACCATCGTCGTATGATTAAAACTTGAACTCAAGTTGCCGTCAGAGAGGTTACTTATTACATTACAAACACTCTACAGTGGCCACGAAGCAGCACCTACAATTAGAAGTCTTATTCTAGCTGTATGTTTAATAATAATTGTAATAATAATGCACTTGATATAGCGCCCTCAGAGAACTCAATCTCTTTCTAGGCACTTTACAATTGCTGCAAAGGAAGCACGATTGAATGGTTGGGGTGACATGCACAGGGTCAGCATGAAAGTTTGGTTAGTGGCAGTGCACACTGTCAGAACGCATAAGCACATTAAGGAGAATCACCGGGACCCACTAAATGCTGTGATAAATAAGTGTGTGTTGTTTCTTTATTTAAATGTGGACAAGTCAGGAGATGTGACGAAAGTCGAGAGTCAGTTCCAGGCTTTGGGAGCACACCTACTTAAGGCACGGTCACCCAAAGGATTTGAGATTTGTACGAGGTATGGGTAAACAGTTAGATTCCGAAAAGGGAGGGGTGTACTATGCTTAGCCTGGTGGCAGACTAGTTCTGATAGGTAGGCTGGTGCCAAAGAGTGAAGGTACCTAAAAGTGAGTGATAAATCATTGAAGTCGATGTGCTGCTTGACTGGGAGCCAGTGCAGGTCGGCGAGAAGTGGTGAGATGTGGCAGCTGAGATGCTCAAGGCAGACAAGTCTAGCTGCAGAGTTTTGCACCAGTTGTAAGCGCCTGATTGCACAGGCCGGTATTTAGAGACATCCAGGCAAAATGTTACAAATGCATGGACCAATTTAAATGTGGTATCCCTGTCTAAACAAGCCCGAATTTTAGCAATGTCCAGTAGCTGGAAGTAGGCCGGCTTGACTGTTTAGGATTTCCTGGGAGGTCCTGCACAATCGTTTAGTTTCGGGAAATGCAGTGGTTTTTGTAGTGCTTAAAGCCCACTTTTATGTATGTGCTGGGTGTGCAGAGGCAGCCCACAGTTCCCGGTTCTGATGTGTCCTGTCTTCTACTTTCCTTGCCTCAGCTAAGTAATATATAACTAGCTGCTCACACCCCCCCCCTCCATGCAGTCGGCCTTGTGCCATCCGAAGGCTTACGGCAACACCTCTGCCAGTCTTGGTGCAATAGATAGCTCCATGTCTGCTGCCACTCGTCTGCTACCACTCGTCACTTGAGGGTACTCATAAGCTGTATACTGTAGAATCGTCATTGTTCTAAGATGTGGCATCTAGTCGTCGCCTACGCTGCTGCGTTCCGGTCTTGTCACAGCTGTCTCAGTTTTGTCTCTTCCTTTGCACGGCAAATCGCCGGGCCAGTAGCACGGCATCGGCTCGTGCGGTGCCGGGAGTGCACGTGACGTGACGCTCTAGCGTTACTCCTTCCCCAGGTAAAGGAGCTGCTCGTTTCGTTCGGACCGCTGCGCGCTTTCAACCTGGTCAAGGACAGCTCGACGGGCCTGTCCAAGGGCTACGCCTTCTGCGAGTACGTCGACACGAGCGTCACGGATCTCGTAAGCAGAGTGGCAGCAGCAGCCCTGAGGCAGAACCGAGCGAGCGCATTTGCGCTCAGTGGGCTAGCTGGCGTGAAGGCGCGGTCCGTGGGTGTGAGCGTGCGTGCTGCGCCCCCGCACTCACACTTCTGTCGGCCGCTGGTGCCTGGGCACCGACAGCTCGCTGTGACACGCCGACTTCGTTTAAAGCCTGTGAGTGTGCCGCCGTAGGCCTGCACAGGCTTGAACGGCATGCAGCTGGGCGACAAGAAGCTGGTCGTGCAGCGCGCCAGCGTCGGCGCCAAGGGTGCCGGCGGCGGAGGGGCGCCCACTCAGCAGCCGACCGTGCAAGTCCAGGTGCCCGGTCTCAACGTCACGCAAGGACCCGGCCCGGCCACGGAGGTGCTCTGCCTGATGAACATGGTCGCTCCGCAGGAGCTCGAGGACGAGGAGGAGTACGACGGTACGATGCTTGCTGTCTGCCACCATTTGCTACCACCTTCATCTGTCGGTGCCACGCCGCCCCCCTATATCCAGGGGTGCTGCTGCATGTGTGCCCTCCCCCTTAATCACGACTCTTCCTGCTGGGTCGGTGCCGGGATCGGTGGCAGTAGCGCTGCTTTCATAGTAATGCATTCTGGTGCTGCTGTCATTGTTGGTCGGCCTTCTTTTTAATGCCCCAGGGTAACCGGCCCCTGCTAACTACTGTCACTCACCTCTGGTGCCAATGCTAGAGGTGCTTGCACTGTCTCTCCTTGCTGCTCGTCGTCGTGGCGAGACCGTGTGAATACTGACCCTTGCGCCTTTTCTTCCCACAGAGATCCTTGAAGATATCCGCGAGGAGTGCTCCAAGTATGGCTTCGTTAAGAGCTTGGAGATACCGAGACCAATCCGAGGCGTGGACGTACCGGGATGCGGCAAGGTACTCTCTCTCTCTCTCTCTCTCTCTCTCTCTCTCTCTCTCTCTCTCTCTCTCTCTCTCTCTCTCTCTCTCTCTCTCTCTCTCCCTCCCTCCCTCCCTCCCTCCCTCCCTCCCTCCCTCCCTCCCTCCCTCCCTCCCTCCCTCCCTCCCTCCCTCCCTCCCTCCCTCCCTCCCTCTCTCTCTCTTCTCTCTCTCTCGTGCACGCAGAAATAGACTTGTGACTTACTAGCTAGGTTCTTGTGGGTTATGGCTTTTTAAAGAGAAATTAAAGATCAGCTATTGTAAAATATTTTCAGCAAATGAGTTATCGCCGAGGCCTCTAAAATGGCCAACCTGGCGTGCAGTTATAATTGAAACCTTTGTGGAAGCAACGGCACAGTATTGCACACATTTTCAGTGACCAAAAATGGTGAATTTGTTTTCTCATTCTCCCGTCCTCATTGTGCTCCACCCTTCGTGAGTCGGGCATGCTCTCGCCCCAGTGGGAGCCGCTTTATGCTTGCTTGACAGAAAGTGGCTTCTTTTTTTGTGTTCCAAGCAAACATACCTCGTTCTTCTAGTCGACTCCATATCGTATTCCTACCAACTAGCTTTGCGGTAGCAGCCTGCAGGCTTGGAGCAGGAACCGTCGCAAGGGTGAAATTGTGCCTTAAGATATGCACTCTATATCAGTACGAGCTTAGCAGGTATAGTGACTTGTAGGCGACCGCGTTATCGATATACCGGTCGTAGACATCTCACCAAAGTCTCACCAATTCGAAATTTATAGAGGTTGCAAAAAACGCTACCAAGCTCTGTTTGACGAAAAGCCCATACGTTGCCCTTCGTAAAGGCAGTCAACTGGATGGTCTTGTGCATGCTGGTTGGCGATAGCTTGATGCAAGGAAAAGAGTGTAGCTAGTGCACTGATATTTTCATACCACTACGCATGTCCAGACGCCTTCAAAAACGGACGTTTTCAAGTAGGTAAAGTGTGGTGCGTCCGGCATTTTTAAATGAACTTTTTTAGGATTTGTGACACTTTCTCTGGTAATTGTTCTGTTGCATGCACTGCTATATGGAAACGCCATCGTGAAAACATTCGTTCGTCATGCATCAATCTAGTGTTTTTCTGTTGAATGCTCTCAAGTAAGGAGTCGCCGATACTTGTGCACTCAAGTGTATGTAGCACTAGAAGAGCCTCGGCGGCTAGCGCCTTGCACTTGCGGGCGATAGAGCGTTGCTTGGGGCAGGACTAAAACCCCAACCCCCTCCCTCCTTCTGGGTCGGGAAGATTGAGCACCTAGCCCCTGGGTTAAGGCTAGAAACTAGGCAGCAGCTAAGAATGTATGTGTGAAATTTGGATTGATGAACTCCTACGTGCTTTCCCACGTTACCTCTTTATTCGAACTATTTACTTGACAAGGGTGGCTTGATTCAATAAACCGGGTTGTGGGGCGTGGGCACATGCATGCATTTAGACAACCATCAAAAATTCAAATAGTAATAATGTACTCGTAAATAATAAAAAAATTAATAATGTTGTCAATCATACTTGTAAATGCCCCCGTGCAAATAGTGGTTGGAAGACAACAATAAGGATATGTTAACCATGCTGGCAACTTAATCTCTATGGAAATGTGTGAGATTCAGCTTGAGAACCTATTGATGGTTTTAATATCTTTAACTGCTTTGGCATAGGCTGGTGCCTATGCTGCTACGCCCACCTCATTTTCCTATTTCGCTTTGTCACGGTGCAGCACAAAAGATCTGCTGCTGCTGACCTTGCCTTTTGCAGGTATTCGTCGAGTTTTCGTCTCTGGTCGAGTGTCAAAGAGCCCAGCAGGCACTCAGTGGAAGGAAATTCTCGAACCGCGTCGTGGTTACATCTTTCTACGATCCTGACAGATATCATAGACGCGAGTTCTAGAGCTGGATGTCCTTCTGCCAGCACCTGGAGAACCAGTTCTGTCCCAGGAGCTTTTTTTTTTATTTTTCAACATGAATGCATTTGTAGAACATCTTTATAATGCACACGGTGGGCCGCTCGAGTAATGTTCGAAGGTCGCACCTTCGTTTGAGCGATGACTTACAAGAAACTTGTCGATCTTACAGGAGTTGCAGTGCGAGGCACCGGCTGCTCAAACGTGCCTGCCTATCGTGTTGTCATGATCCCTTCGTTCCAGCTGAGGACTAAAGCTTGGCCTTGCTCCTTAAGAGTTGTTAAGCATCGGATATTTGTTGTGAAATCCAAGCCAGATCGTACTGTTTGGGTTTGAGCTTAGATAGTTGTGTTACGCTTCCGAAATGTGAAGCTTCGAAATATCAATTATCTAGTGCAGGTCTGTCAGCTTGAACTTATTCGTAACATTCATTGAGTTAGTGTTCGAACTAAGTGGAAGGATGTTTTCAGGACAAGAGGCCTTGATACAGATTGGTTCTAGATAAGGATCTCTTCGAATTTGTCCGGTTGGCTATCGGGACATCTGGATAGGCCCAGGGCAAAAATATTCACCTTAAACGATCAAGGCAAGTAATGAACCTTGCAGTAGACCCCGGGATCGAGATTTAAGTTCTCTTAGGGGCTATACAAATATCAGGATGCCCTTATAAGTTAGCAGTCAGGAGGGAGTGTAGCTGTATGATGGTATTTGCCCCTGGGTCTTAGCCTAGAGCTAAGTGGCGCCCTCTGCGCGACCCGGTTCGTAAGTGGGAGTACCACAGGAAGGTAGTGATAAGTTGACCTTAACGTAATATTGATTTTTGCATTGCTGGCGACGGTTGTCGGCAGTAAAGGGCAGCACATCTATACTTACTAAATCTCAAACCCTCGCAAGCCAACCATTTAAAGGTTCTGCTGGGGGGTTCTCCGTGGTCGCTAACCTGGTGCTATAGCTAGTTATATTATGGTGACTTCGACCTCTACTCTGAGGCAAGCAGCTCATACTCCACTATCAATGTAGTGGTCTCGATCCTGCAGCAGTCTGGGCTGCTTACTGCTGGTGGTAGCCACAATGAATGGCACTGTATAAATGAGGCTGTTGAATCGGCTTATTCAGTCTTTTCCTCAAGTGATCTGCAGAGTAGCAGTACTCGTACTCCAACAGCAGCCAGTGAATATCGAATTGCATGCGCGGGCTAGAAGTGGCAATTGTTAACCTCCACGGAAGTGGTGCATTCGGCGAGAGAAGGCCCCGGGCAAAAGAGGTTGCTTACCCCTGGAGCCGACGTAACTTGTAAGCTGAAGAATAGCCAATATTGCCGCTCATGATTGCCTTAGTCTTAGCCATGTCTTGATTGGGTTGCCTACCGAAATAGTACTATAAACAGTGGTTACTGTCCAGGAATGCCTCGGGTGATGTAGGGACAACTCAAAAATGGTGGTGGCTGGGTCACTACATCCAGCACTGTATCTAGTCAGCAGCGAATCTTTCCAGCTAGGCACTGCTGTGACGGCGTAAGGCGGCACTAGAGTAAGTCAGGTGTTTGGCTGTAGTAAGAAGCAAAGCTTAATCTAGACGAATGCAGGAGACTGCCGGGTTGTGGTGCCAGACTTGGCTTCAGAAACATATTCCGAGCTCACCACGTCAAAAATTATACCGGTAACACAAGCCTGATGGGTCTCCACTTTGTCGGCTCCACACCTGTGAATGGTGCTAATGGTCAAAGGTGGATTAATTAATGGGCGCGTAATCAAATCAGACTAGCATATTCTAACAATAGCTATAATGTAGTTCGATTGTATGTTCCCCACATAACTAAGTATATTTCTTGCACTGCATCTTTGGGTGTGCACGCAACTGAGCTGCTTTACCCATTTAAACAGGGTCTAAGCACGTTTCAATGAGCTCAAGCCTTCAAGAAAAGTTTGATTCATACTTAGCGAGATGAACTTCTAAAGAGTTGCCAGAGCTACATGCGTTAGTCTCTCACTACACGTACGCTGTTGAATGTGAGTGACTACAAGTACCGGGTAACACGAATAACTGCGATACAACTTATATTTCAGCAATAAATTCAGAACAGTGCTGTTTTATTTCCGAATACAGAATGGTCTTACGGGTTTACGCATCAAACTTACAAATATATACCACCTTACATATTCGAACTGCGATACAGCTGTCATTTCCACAAAAAAGCGCTCAGCTACGGCTTTGATTGCCCATCTAGGAAAACGATGTAGCCTCGAGTTTCTTGAGATTCTTTAAAAAAAGGAAAGAATCAGTTAATTTTAAGATCCGGTTAGGCTTGGAACATTGTACGCTGAACGACCGCATGTCGACATGAAGACAATCTTTAGCTCCAGACAAACGGTATGGCTCTTGTTGGAGCGTTGGATTAAGACGTTGGCTGGCAAATCAGTCGATTGAGATGGCTGATTTGTCAGGCGCACTGCACAGCAGCTCGGTTAGCACTGACTGCTTGTAGTCCACCGACTGTACGCTGGTCTGTTGGAGATGACGATTTCCAGTCTTTATTAGCAACGAGAGCCTTTCGCTTTTTTCACCCTGCATATACCGTCGCTCACCCTGAGGATCTCTCGAATCTGCCGCACTGTTCTACCCGCTCGGTTCATCGCTGGCATCGCACTGATCAAAGCCCACCGATGGGGGGGGGCGGGCGGGCGGTGCCGAGCTGCAGCGCAACACATACTGAGGAACGCGGTCAACAGCAGTATATCGTCGACCCAAAACCAATGGCGAAGTAGCGGACCGGAAGTTGCTTGAGAAGTGACGAATTAAGGAAACGTGAGGGGCCAAGTACAGGGTCTTCCGGACATTCTCAAGTGACTAGGCACTGTAAGCGCTACTAGCTGAGACTTTGGCCTGCTGTCTGAGGCTTGGTCGCAAGGCAGAGGTGGACTCAGTCGGAAAGGCACGATTCAAATGAGCTACTCCTGCCATTACCTTCACCAATTTAGCTAGTTATCGCGTATTTTCGTCGACTGACAGATAAATTGCATCCAAAGCGTGTTTTTTCATTCAACTACTGGATTCAGCTATTTCAAAGAAGGCCAGAGGCTCAGTTACTTTTTCCAGCTTGTACTCGCTGAACTTGCATTAGCGTTCGGAGAATGGCCGTCTGGAAAGGCTGCTAGCAAAACCAACCCACGATTGGCAGGTAGATCAACAGCTGAGCGCCTACAGTCTATATATTAATAACAACAATGCACTTGATAAAGCGCCCTCAAATCTTTTTGTAGACGCTTTACATTTGCTGCAAAGGGAAACGCGATTGAATGTCGATGGAATGCCAACCGCTTCAGGCAGTCGACGGAATGCCATACAAAGCCGGCTGCAGCTCGGGATATATCGCTAACGTCGTGGGAACCGGTGATGAACTTTGTGGACACGGATCGCCATCGGTCACTTGCCCCGAAGAGGCCCGACAGCTATCGTCTTTGAGCGGGACGGTTTAGTCAGTTTCTGAATACATACTATACGAATCATATCGTAGCAGCGTAGAAGATCGAGACTCGAACGATCGACATTCGATCTGTAGAAGTGTAGAATCTGTAGCCCACGCGAAGTAAGTGAGAAAAGAGGAATATACCTCATTATAGAGAGCCGTAAGAGAATTTTCGGTAATGCTTTATATGCAGCATCTGTAAAGTGCCTACAGAGATTTAGTTTCCGAGGGCGCCACCACAAATATTTTATTATTATTATTTATCTATTAAGGCACTTTCCGTTTGCCGCAGGGCTGCGACCACTATCTTGATCGGCAAAGGAGGTGCTGGCTGCCTTGCCGGCTGCTACTCGGGTGGGCGTGGTCGGTCGATTGAAGTTGGCAGCAGCTGCTGCCGAGGTGGGCATGGATATATTGGGAGGGGGCATAGCCTTGTCATTGGCCACGTCCACATTTAGGTATACACGCCATTTATTAAAAACCGCTGCAATTATCGGCAGCATATCTGAACATAAGTCAAGCAGCCACTAGCCAGTTAGGTGCCTTTAACGGCTTTCTCGGACATCTTGCCACGATTTGTGGTCGCATCAGGTCAGCAGTAGCATAGGTAGTCTGAACTGAATAAGGGCAATACGTTCAAGTTTCCTAGAAATATATTGGGATGCAATGATTGAGCCCTGCTAGGCTGAGACTTTATCCAGCAGCAAAAATCGACAAAATGAGCTCAGCTGCTCAGGAGGTATTTGTGTTGAGCAGTTCCATACTTTCTCCAGTTCTCCGTAGTTCAGACACGAGGACGAGATCTACGGTTCAGACACGAGGACGAGATCTACGGCGCCTTAAAGCACGGCTTCTTCCACAATTATGCACCACTTCACGTTTCGATCCCAATAATAAAAATAATAATAATAATTCACTTGATAAAGCGCCCTCAGAGAACTTAATCTCTCTCTAGGCGCTTTACATTTGCTGTAAAGTGATATGGCAGTGCGACGTCAGCTTGGGTCACTCGATATTATAGCCGTCGGCTCATGCTAAGTCGCCATGTATCTCCCATCTGCAACTCCACTAAACCACAAACAAATGAGTTGGGCTTATATGCCGGAGAGCTTTCTATAGTACATGTAAGCCTAAAGCAACTGATGGTGTGTGTGTGCAGTAGTCAACAGACTCCATCTCACGACAAAGAGGAAGTGAGAAGCCATAGCTGAGTCAGGAAGGCAGCCAAGGTAGTGAGTGGCACGGAAGTAGCAGCTCAGGATGGATGGCTCAGGAAAGGGCATATAGGATTGAGTTGACAGCTGGAGAGGTGCTCAAGGGCTGTGGCTCAGGACTCAGCAGCATCAGCCTGAAAATCACTGACTCCATCCATTCGTGTCGGCAATTTCAAATGCATATCGCCTGCGGCTACCAGCTCAGAGATATCTTCAAGTCATCGGCATATGGAAAACTCGTCAAGTACATTAATTTCAATTGCAGACCAATGACCCGAGTTTATTGACATGTGACGAACATACGGGCGCTCCTGCCAATGACTAGTGGTACCGGTAGTGCAAACAACTCGCACGCGGCTACACATCGCGCGAGTGATGCGTAGCAGCAGCGTAACCAGGCGTACAAATAAACGTTGCATTTGTAACAATGCTTTAGTAGACAGAGCGGCACGTGTGGCGGCGGCGGCTGCTCGTACTCTGCTTACACGAACCATGCTAAGGCACCTACCAAAGGCTGAGAGCTAGGAGGCCAACGGCGGAAACCGAGCGACGACTACACTCGCTGTATGCAATGCGCTGCTGGGCTACGGCAGCAGCCTGAGGCGGCTCGGAAGAGCGGCGGGGGAGGGGAGAGGAGGAGGAGGGGACAAGACTCCGCTGCTGGTGAGCAGCCTTACGCAAGAGGTCGACGACCCTCAAATCGAGCAGGCAGCTCCCTCCAACGCTAACCAAGGTCGCAAGCTGCTGCTCGGGGCCAGCAGCAGGTTGACCTGTATGACCTACATACTTCTACTCCTTCCTCCCCCATCAGAAAGGTGACGCCGAGCGCAGCAGCCAACTACGGTGTCTTCTAGGCCAGAGCACCGAAACACCGCTGCTGCTGCCGCCGCCTCCTCGGTGAGAGGGGGTAGGGCAGAGGGGGTGTCAGGGGACCGTCCCCGGCAGTGGCTGCTGCTGCCGCACCCCTCGGCCAGGCACTAGTGCCTGGCCGAGCCCGGTGGCGGCGGCAGCCGGCCGCTGTACTGCGTGTCGGGCAGGGCCAGCATGTCCGTCAGGTAGGCGCCCATGTCGAGGTCGTGCTGGCTGGCGGCCACGATGAAGGGCTGCTGCAGCAGGCTCTCATAGTACGGCCTCAGCTTGTAGTCCTTCTGCAAGCTGACACCGGAAAGGCGACCGGACGATTAAAAAAGGAGTTCGGCGCTCGCTCGCGCGTGGCAGCCGCAGAGCCACCGGTGGAAAAATGAATAGGCAGCGGTAAAGCAAGGCCATCGATTATAGCTGCTGCTATTATAGCCGGACAATGCTGGAAGGCCTTCAAGTTGTTCAAGTAGGCGGAAACTGTGGCCTACTGTGCGCACTGTCCTAGCTCCTGCACGTAAAGCAGGATGAGGAGCCGGCATCGGGACAAATCGACTTCCTTAACTAAGCTCAGCTTGCTAAAGCAATTTTAAATAAAGAACCATGAACATGCATGAACGTCATCATGCATATTTTTTTTTACACACCCCGATGCATGCTGGACTCGAGTATATCAGATTCTCAAAAATCTGTGAGCAAGCATTCATGTAATGACACTAACCATAATCTGATGGCAGACCTCTAATGGAAAACCCCTAACCATAACAGTTTCAAGCTCACAAGTTAGTATGTATCTCCACAAACAACTCACGGCCACGAGATCAACGCGGGCGTTATGCTAGGCAGCTGTCAGCAACGCATTCCAAGCCTACGCAAACTTTGGCGATCCATCGGTAGCCAACAGGCCATTGCCTAGTGCCACACTGAAAAGGTGGTGAGCAGAGCACACAAATCAGGACAGTCAAAGGAGGTAATTAGCAAAAGCTGTAGCCATGGAAGAGCCGAGTTGGCAGCAGGGAGACACACAGCAGCCCGGAGATGCAGACGAGGAGAGTGAAGCCTTGACCTTGCCAAGGGCAGGGGAGCTGAAGGAAAGGTCGGGGGGGGGAGGGGAGGGAGGGGCAGTGTTGCCAGTGCACGAGAGCGAGAAGCAAGCCGTGCAGATACAAGTGGATCATCGTCGGTAAGGGGGGGGAGCGAAGTTCAACCTCTTGTGGGGCTCTCATTGAATTTCCTGTGCTATAGCCCCACCCCCACAACCAACCTGCCCTTCCCACAGATCACCAGGCTACATATTTTCAACCGAGCTCACATCCTTCTTCAGGAAACAACACAATATGGTAGGTTTGATGCAAGCTGCCTGTGGTTGGCTGGCATCAAACAAAGCAATCAGTCAATAACTTGACAAAAGTGGACGATGATTGGTCTGCCTGTCTTCAGTAAAATGCAATGCGAAAAATAGGGCTTACTGAAGATTGGGGTATGGCAGCCAAGATAATCCACACACTTAGCACATTCCGTCTAGGCTTCTGCTAATAATAATACTAATAAGATAGGTATTATAACAATAGTATTATATAATGGTGTCAACAATGTAAAGACCCATTTTGACTCTGTTATTGACTCATTTTTTGCTGGTCTGCTGCCTAAGCAATACCATGTTTACAGATCGTGCAAAACAAAGCTGTGCTGATGCCTGCTGACACTGTGTATGCTGCCACTAACCTAACTTGCATGCTGACCCTGGGCATGTCACTCCTAACCATGTTATTATTGTTGTTCATTGAGCATGCTACCACTAACCACTCACTCGATCGTGCTTCGTTTGCAGCTAATGTAAAGTGCCCAAAAAGAGATTGAGTTCTCGGAGGGCGCTTTATCAAATGCGTTATTATTATTATTATAAGCTTGTCTATCGTTAACGTCAAAGCAGCAGCCTGACCTCGGTCTCTTTCACTTGCACGAACTTTTTATCAAGCAGCGCATCGACTTCGAGGTCCTCAATCATTTTTAGATTCCTTCATTCGAACACTCCAGTTTAACTATGTAAAACACTACTTTTCGAGCACGCCCTTGCACCATCTGAAGTTTTAAAATGCAGAACGAGCCCTGCCATGAGACTGATCACCAGAAATGTATGTTCACCTCGACCGAGAACGACCACGCAACATCTGGATTAGACCGGTCCGACGCTCTACCGATTAAGCTAACGAGACTACTCTTCTTACGACGTTCAACAGGGGGCTGGCTATACAGCCTCGGCTTTTAAATGGCCACTTACGTGGTGGGCGAGCCGAATCCCAGTGAACCGCTGCATGATAGAACGTATTTACTTTATAACTGAAAATTTTGGCTCCAAGAGCAGCGGTTGACGACCGGAGAGCTACGATATGCTGCACGACTTACGTGGGTGCAGGCGACTAGGGGGACACCTATAAGTAGCCACCGCTACGTCTCGGCAACCCGTGAACAAAGGCTGAATATCTAAGTATGGCCTTTAGCGGTTGCAAGGATGGCAGTAATTTCAAAATACAGCGTGATCGGAGGACGTCTGAACGGCCACGGCACTGAACGCCGGAAAGGAATTTCACTACGTGCAGAGGCTTGGAGACTGAGTTGGTGCTACAGAAATGCTTTATTAATAATAATAATAATAAAAAAATTATTATAAATACAAAGAAAAATTAAGTATGGTATTTGCAAAGCACCCTATGGGAGAACTTAATCTCTATTCAGGCGCTTTACATATGCCATAGGGCTCGAGCCCATGGCCCTGGTCGTTAAAGATAAGCGCCATACCTCTGGCCCAAACATGGTTATGGTTGGTCAATCAGATGACATATACTATATATATATATATATATATATATATATATATATATGTATATATATATATATATATATATATATATATATATATATATATATATATATATATATATATAATTTTGTATAGCGCCCTAAGAGAACCTAATCTCTATTCAGGCGCTTCACATATGCCACGGAGCTCGAGCCCATGACCTCGGCCTGAACTTGGTCGGGGCGAGAGCATCTTAACCACTGGGGAAAAAACCAGCTGGGCATAGAGGGTCGCAAAACCATGAGGTCTACATACATGTGCGTCTGCAGGTGAAGCTCCTATTCTGCCAGGCTTGCTGACGAACCGAGCTAATACAGCAACAACAGCTGCAACGGCTTCACCCTCCTCCTTCACCATCCCAACCTCGAAACGACCTCACCCTCCTCCTCCTAACCGCTGCATCGGTACGCAGCTGCCAGCCGTTACTTACCAGCTGGCAACGAAGCTTTCAATTTCAGGGGAGAATCCTTTGTCGGCAGGCAATCTGGGCGCTGGATCGACAACCACTTGCTTCAGCTGCTCAAAAGGATTGCTCCACGTGTTGTATGGAAATACACCGGTTGCCAATTCAATCTACAAGTGTTGTTAACCAGTTAGTTGCTCAGCAAATTGTGTTGCCACGTGGCCATCTACTGGCATCATTCTCAGTACTCCAGGGAAGGTAAAGCAACCGATTGCTGATGCCGGTTACCATGGTTATGCCGAGGCTCCACACGTCAGATCTCACATCGTACCCTCGGGAGTCAGATGGCGGATTAATCTTCTCGGGCTTCAAGGAAGCAAAGGACGCGGACACTGGTGGGCGACTGCAGCTTTAGGTGACGTGAAACGACTGACAGGATCACGAGCACACACATACAAAAACACACGTGGAAACATGAAAGGATGAAACATATAGCTCATTTACATAGCGCGCGCCCTAAGAGAACCCAATCTCTATCCAGGCAATTCACGTGTGCCACAGGGCAAGGGCCCGCGAGCTCAGCGGTCCGAGGCGATCACCTTACCCCTGGGCAAAACTAGAGTGGCACACAAATACAATTCACACACACGCACACGAGCACCCACACATAGCATCGTACCGCCATGTAAGGCTTGCAGCCAGCATCCATCGTTTTGGCGACAGAATCCACGAGCTGCCCGCTGATCCCAAAGTCGCAGATCTTGATCTCTCCCTTCTTGTTAGCCAATATGTTTGACGGCTTCACGTCACGATGAATGACTTTTAGCTTTTCCTTCAGGAACAGCAGCGCTTCAACAACCTGGACACCAAAAAATCAACAACAAACGTGAGATAAAAACAATGCAGACCAAGCCTGCCTCTGAGCCGGCACTAGCAACTCGCCGGTTGCAAAGAGGCGGTTTTACCGAGTATGCCATCTTGGACAGAAATGCCTCAGGAATCACTTTGCCATTGCCGTAGACTTTCTTGTAGAACTTGTCCAGTGACGTATCCATAACTTCCATGCATATCCACACGTCGCCCTGGAAGCAGATAACAGTTATTCTGTCTGAGCACCATAGTTACTGCAAACATTAACAAGTTAGCCTACACGAAAAAGCCCACGCAATATCCTGGACAACAGCATTCGCTGGATAAATCTAATGCCCAAACTCAAGCCAACCCCTACTGCTAATAGGGGTGTGGAAAATCTGGGTGTTACACTACAGAAAGGACATCACTGACACCTCCAAAAAAGAGGGAAGGAATTGCACCGCAGGCATAACAGTTCATGCACAATCACTTACTTTATTAGCTAACAACTTGGCTCATTGCACGTATGCATAACTCCGGGCTCATGTCTTTTCAGCCTCCCTCTCCCTTTTTTGTGTGCACGTGTGTCTATATGTATGCGCACATTCCCGAGTGTGTGTGTGTGTGTGTGTGTGTGTGTGCATGCTTTTGCCGAAACGCCTCAGGCTACAAGCGCTGTCAGAAGCAACTACCCCCGACGGCCTACAAGCCGGCGATCGCTGGCTGGATTCATATACGAGACGAAGCAGTTCGATCGGGCCGGGTGTTTGCCTCGATAAACTTTCCGGGGCTTCGCTGTTCTTACCAAGTCGAAGCAATTGCACAATGAAGCTTGCAACGTGCGGTGCCGAGGTCCCAGCAACCAGAGCGTCTAGCAGGCAAGATCACCAGCCACCTAACTATCACGGCCATGGCCAGTGCAGGAATGACTCTGGCAACAGCAAACTAAACCGGCAACGTTTCGGCGGCACAGATATGGCATTAGCACCGAGCACATCCGTAGGGTCGAACATCCATCTGCTGCCCTTTCCCCATTGGCCTTTGCTCTACTGCCCCTCCCCTGCTAGAACGATTCTTCTAGCTCAAGCTGGTTTTGGTCGAGGCAAGTTCTCAGACGAGCAAGACAAATCTATGACTCGGGGAATGTAACGTAATGTACCTCCGTCTGTAACACCACAAAGCCACAAAGACTATGTGAGGAAACAGGACCAACCATGCAGACTTGGCAATATCTAAAGTGTTCTCCTTTAGCCTCAGCAGTGAGCCAGATCGCTAGGACAGCCCTCCTAATTCTCGTGCGAAGGCACGACCAGCGCTTCTCAGCCACCGCAGCAGCGCAACTACTGAATGCTCCAAGCCACCAGAGGATGGCTGCCACGCCCGTTCCCCCCACACGCGGTCGCGACCCCTAGCATGGCCGTGTGACAGGGAGCATTCCTGAGTCGGGACAGTTCGGCTTGCAGACAAACAACCAACGCTCCTTCGTGGGCCGAACACTCGGAGCGGACGCGCCGGCGAGCCGCGGCAGCAGGCGGCATACCTCGAGAAACATGGCGCCGTAAAAGTGCACGGCGTACGGGCAGGATGCGCTTCGCATCGACACGTCGAGGTCCATCAGCAGACGCTTCTGCTCCACCGTGTTCACGGTGGCTGTGATTCTCTAGCAACGAAAAGGGAACGTCGTCGCGTCGGACGCGAGCGAGCAATGAACGAGCCGGCCAGACAGGCAGCAGCCACTGTCCACAGATCGAGCGCTCGGGCGCAGCGCCTCCACCTTGCATTGCACTCGTTCAGCCGAACCGCTCTCCCAGCACGTCGCAAAGCAACAGAAGCCACGACTCAGTGTCAGCCGAATACCTGTCGCGCACGTCTAGCCACCTGCTCTTGCCTCGGCACACAGTTCAGCGCTGCACGTGCGCACCGAGCACAAAATATTCGAGGTTTTTACATACACCCGCTGGCTCTCCCAAACTGTCTCCGAGTACAACGAGGGACCGCAAGTGGTTTTTTCAGCTCCCTTTCATCGCTCAGCGATTCCATTTTTAAGCTGCCTTCGATCGTTCATTCGCCACTCTTCCTCAGGCCTGCTCGCTCGAGCCTCGAACGTAGCGGCGGCACGCCACCAGACTCTCTGCGCCAGCGGCGGGCCACTGGCAGCTTCGAGCCAGGAGCCACAGCAGAACGGCCGGCGACACAACGAAGCGGTCGACATCCGACAGCAATACGCGCCTCCTCTCTTGCTCTAACGACACGTTGCCGCGGCGGCACGTTCGCATCCCTGCGCGGCCTGCCTATGGTGTCACGGTCAGCGAGCGAGAAGAGGAAAAGCCGAGCTAGAGCAGCGCTCGAGCAAGAGCAGCTCGCTGCACCCTCGTTGCGGTGCTTACTAAAGTCTGCTTCGTGCCGAGCAGAGTGATCGCCGTTACTCCCAGCCTTACGGGATCCGCCAGACACGCCACCACCCTCCTTCTGACCTCGCCCACCTGCCCACCGCCCAGGCAAACGCTGTGCCAACAGAGAAGCAGCGAGTTGCCATTTCTGACGAATGGACCGCCGCAGCAGTTCGACCTGCCGCTCGGGGCGAAGCTCGTGACAGCGCTGACAGCCCCGAGTGGTGCGCACAGGGCCTTGCTAGTCTGTCAGCTACTCGTACTACTACTTGCAGGCTGCCGTGCCCCCTTTCACGAAGTGAAAGCAAAGGTCAAAGGTCAAGTGGCGCCACTCGCTACTGTTCTGGTCATCTTCCAGGGGGAGCTTACAGCAGCTAGTTGGTTTGGTCTAGCGGTTAAGGTGCTCGCCCAGACCAAGGTCGAGGCATATGTAAAGCACCTGAATAGATATTAAGTTCTCTTGGGGCACTATATAAATTAATTATATATTTTTTTATTTTTTTTTTGTCCAGCAGTGCAGTAAGCAGGGGCACCTCATATAAAACGCAAGCACTAGCGCTCGGCTAGCACGAGGGGGGATGAACCTTCAAAAGGGAAGGCTGAGCCTCGACCTTGCCCAAGCCAGCCAATGGGAGGTCTGAGCCTTGACCTTGATAGGCAGCTACATGCCCTGCCAGGCGGACGACTCGAGGGCAGCCAGCCGGGAGCCACTTGCTCGGTTTGGCGGTGGCGGCAAGTCGGCAATGGTGCAGCAACGAATTGCACGGCTGCTTGCATTGAGCAGCTTCAATGTCTTAGCCCAGGTGCTCGCGCATAACGACCCAGTTGGCGGAGTTCGACTCCTGCAGCAGACAACTGTCTATTGCCCACTGCAACAGGAAGTGATAGCTACCATGGCTGCTGTTCTGCAGCTACCGGGAAATGAGGCTTCGGAATCAGCTGACCGTCACTTGATTTTTTACCTTTATGGCATCGAGGGGATGTTGAGAGGGCAACTTCTAACTGAGCAAAGCAAGCGACAGGCAAAGCAGGACACCGAACAGAGTGGGCTGCCAGTGTCGAATGGCAGCAGCAGCGGTGGCGGCCGGCGCGGTAGCGGCGGCTGCACAGCTAGTGACGACGGCAGACCTTGACGGCCATGATGGTGTTCGTGGGCCTGTGTCGCATCTTCTCCACGACGCCGTAGGCTCCGCGTCCGAGCTCCATCAGCGACTCGAGGTCTCCGGCGTTGCATTCGATCGTCTGCTCGCCAACGGTCAGAGTGGCAGTCGAGTCGATGTCAGGAGGCGCTCTGAGGCAGAAAGAGCTGCTGCTGCCACGGCCGATCCAACAAGCACCAAGTCAGCAAACACTGAAGCTGCTACAGCACAACAGCGCGACTAGACGCATGCACAGATTCCAGCCGGCGAAAACCAGATCACCACGCGGGAGCGCAACTTCAGCAGACCATGGAACGTGAAGCTGGACTTAGCCAGGCTGTGCGTGGCATGGCACTTCAATAATAAGGAACATTTGTTTAGCACACTGTGAGTACTACATTTCTTTCCAGGCAGTTTAAATTTGCTGGAAAGGAAGCACGTCAATTGGTGAGTAGCAGTAGTAGGTGCAGTGCATGAGAGGATTGCTTCCTGTAGCCAGGCGATGTAACAGTCTTTTGAGGTCGGATGTTCCGGCCTCTCTGATATCGGCCGGTCCGTGTATATCGCCGAGTGTCCATACATTGACTACCTGGTTCGTGTTCTACTCGATTGTTAGGCAAACATCACAGTGGCTACAAGATTATCACAGTGGCTACATGATACCTAGCTCCATACCTCCATACCTAGCTGAACTGCTGTACCAGTTCCAGCCTCCTCGTGCCCTCGTGTCATGTATGGACAATACATTATCTGTTCCATTCCTCCGCTTAAGACCGTTGGCAACAGAAGCTTTAGCTCTGCGGGTCCCAGACTGCGTAACTCGCATCCATGATTCTTACGTAATGACAACTACTCTCTTGCTGCCCACCACAGCACATCTTTTCCAGTGGTCCTGAGCTGCTACTTCCATGCTACTCACTACCTCAACTGCTCTCCTGACTCTGCAATGCTTTCCACTTTCTCTTTGTTGCGTGTGACGAAGTCTGTTGCTACCGAATGCGTACCGAAAGATTATCAGTGAGTGCGCTATACAAAATTCTCCTGCGTAACACCCACGCAGTCTGATCACAGTGGCTACAGGATACCTAGCCCCCTCCCACTGGCATGTACGCTGGGCACATTCACCCTGTGCAGCTCGTGCAGTGGGAGCAGCAGTGCACAATCGGCAGGGTCTGCATTAATAGCGGCCAAGAGCGCCGCCAAATGGGCAGCACTGCACATGTCAATAGCAGTGATGTTGTTGCTCCACCAAATGCTCTTAATGCTTCGTCCGAGTAAACATTGAAACCTACCTATGGGCAGGGTGCCACTGTGATGTTTGCAACAAACAACATGGTAGAATTCGAAGCAAGTAATCACTGAATTGACCCACGTGCGCATTTATGACTGACTTGCTTAATAAGGGCTAGGAAGATCTGCGGCCATGGTCAGCCATGTACGATCAGCACGTGGTAGTATTTCCAGAGTGGTTTGTGGTAGGCGGTGTTATTCCATGAACCTGGTTACTCACACATCGATAGTATGCATCCTGTATGTTACTCCACAAAGCCACAAGGACAAAAGGATGTAGCCGACGAAAGTTCTCTACACTATTCAAAGCTTACAAAGTACGAGAGTAGCTGACAGACTCACTCAGCAGCTTTCTACGGAAAGAATTGATGCAAAGGCCACTGTCTTGCACGTGTGACGTGGGCAGGCATACACGAAATATGCAAAACCATTGCAGTATACGGGCCAGAATGCAAGCCTGGTTGACCGTAGGTCGGTACTTTGCAGGCCTCCAGCACAAAAGGCAGTTGCAGGAGCAGCAAAGTGGGATAGTTTACTGCATCTCCATCAGTAACCCTGTAAAGCCACAGCAACTAAGTGGGTGTTCTGCAGGAGAGTTTTCTATAGCACACTTAGAGTCTAGGCAGCTTTCGGTATGCATGCGCGCTAGCCAACATATCATCTCAAGCAAAGAGAAAGTGTGAAGCATAGCTGAGTCACGAGGGCAGTCGATGAGTGAGTAGAATGAAAGTAGCTGCTCAGGACGGCTAGAAAGGATGTGCCATGGCCCAGCCAAAATAGAATTGCAATAATCTAGCCGAGACAACTAAGGAGCTAGCTAAATTTGTTTCAGGCCACCATAGATGACAGTCCCTAATCTTAGCTAGGCATCGGATGTGATGACTAGTAGTAAAGGCAGTTTTCTTAATGAAACTTTCAAATTTAGGCAGCCGTCATAGACGTAGACCTAAATTCCGAGCGCACGATGACGAGCGCATGATGACGGTCGCGCAACAGCATCACATATTAGAAGTGCAACGTATCCTAGCCCAGCTGCACTCTTGGGGAATCCTATGCATAGAAGTTGGGTTTCATCGTCATGTAGTTATAGGAAATCGGCTGGCATCCAGGATCGAATGTCTGCATGGCAAGCAGTCAGTTTATATGATAAAAATGCAATACGGACGGATTAGCAATAGCAGCAGAAGGCAGGCCGAGCGTTCTGGCATTACTCCGACCTGTGGTGGCTGTGTGACAGCATTTTCCGTCACTTATAAAAATGGGTTGCCACATCAATCCAAGTGAGACTTACGACAGACAGCCAAGCCGGTCCATGCATCAGTAAAATACCGTTTCGACTTTTGTAACTCACTACTCGTAGATCTTTCGGCCTGTGTAATAAGGTGCTTAAAGTTATTGCAAGACTGTGCTGATAGGCTGTACTGCAGTGAACGTTGCAACTGCCACATCATACAACTTGTCGACGGCCTGCAGAGGCAGCCTATCGATCAAGCTGCTTATCATCGACTTTAAGGGCCCCGTCATTCACATTTAGGTCACTTAATTCTTTTGCTCCAGCAAATCGATGGGAAATACTTCCATATCAGGTTAAAGAAAAAACAGTACATAGGTAAGATGATTTAACAGCCTCATTTATATAGTGAAAGGAGAGCCTAAACGGCTGCTATCACCACCGCGCTTGCAGTGGGTAATAAAGACTTGCCAGCTGAAGTACTCGAACCTACGACCTGGCCCGTGAAGTGCTAGGGCCTAACCTCCCTATAAAAACAGTCAGGCGACCCTACGACCTGGCCCGTGAAGTGCTAGGGCCTAACCTCCCTATAAAAACAGTCAGGCGACCCTTCAACCTTTTCTTCTTCTTCTTCTGCATACTGCAGCGATATATGGGCCACAGTGTGGCATGTGTGGCTCATACTTACAGAACTGGTGGTGGTGCAGGCTGCACTACAATTGGAGGGCGTGGCCGAGGTCTTCTCCCTTCGAGGAAAAAAGAGTAAACCACTCATCACTTACAACATACTTACAACATAACTTACAGCATAACATCAACTTAAAACTTCACTTACAAACAGAACGGCCACAGTAACTCCGATGCACAGCCACTCGAAGCTATATAATAATAATAATAATAAAACTTTCACAGCACCCCTGAGGGAGCTTAATTTTTTTCTAGGCACTTTGCATATGCAGTAAAGGAGGCATGATCATATGGTCACTGGTAACATGCACAGTGTCAACATGCACAATATGGTTAATGGTGACATGCAGAGTGTCACCGTGAAAATGAGGTTAGTGGTAGCATGCCCAGTATCAGCATGCATAAGCAACCAAAGGGCAAGTCACAAGGACCTAGCAAATGCTGTGAGAAACAGGTGGATTTTTAGCTTCTTTTTAAATGTGGTCAAGTCAGGAGATGTCGCGAAGGAAGTCGGGAGTGAGCTCCAGGCTTTGAAAGCACGAGCACTAACGGCACGGTCTCCAAAGGATTTCAAATTCGTTCGAGGCTTAGTTAAACCATAGAGCAGGTGGTACGATGCCTAGCCTGATTGGAGAGTAGTTCTGATCTGATCGGTAGGCTGGAGCAAGAGAATGAAGGGACCTAAAAGTGAATGACAAAACACTGAAGTAGATGTGTTGCTTAACTGGGAGCCAGTGCTACTCTCGAGTGCCAGGTAAGCCGACTGCCGCCGAGCCGCTTACAGCAAAGCCCAAAATGTTGCTTCAGTATTGCATATGTTGGGCAGCACGTAAGCCATCGGGGCTTGTCTATAGCGAAAGCTGGACTGCAAGTCTGCAACCCAGCAAGCAATGCGTCGGGCACTGTTAGGACAAGGAGTTTGGCACCCCTGTCAGACTGCTACAGGCTAGCCACAGGCGAACTGTCGTAAGTAGCTGCAGAAGATGGTTGCACTCACCAGGGAGCCCAGCTGCTTCACCGCGAGAGCTCTACTGAGCCTCTCAAGGCAGCTCTACAAAGCCGTGCCTGTTCTCGGCCAGAGACGTATGTGTCTGCTGCCACTAACCATATTTGCATGCTGACCCTGTGCATGACACCTGCGACCATGCTATGATTGTTGTCATTGGGGATGCTGCCACTAATCATTCGATCGTGCTTCCTTTGCAGCAAATGTGAAGTGCCATGAAGGAGATTGCATTCTCTGGGGGCGCCCAAATGTATTATTATGATTACTCGGTGGTCAATCGGCCAGCACACCGGTATCAGCCGACCCCACTGGCTGGCAAGGCTAAACACAAGAAAAGGGCTCGGGCTCTGCTATAATGCTCACCAGCCATTAGCCGGAGGCCATCGATGAAAGCACAAACGATAGAACACCACAATATTTGCTCGACTTCAGATGGCCAGGTCCGATTAGCTGATGAGTTCCCACCAATAACCGACCGAGCTTCGGCTGCACAGCTCTGGGCTATTGAGACGTGATGGCACACTAGGTAAGGTGGTGGCTTTTCACGACCTCGGGACCAAGGTCGTGGGTTCGAATCCTGCAGTGAGCGATTCTTTAACGATGCTGCAAGCTGTGGCGATAGCCGTAAAGGCTCTTCTGTCGCTATGCAAAAGAGGCTATCAAATCAGCTAGTATTTTGTTACTGGTTTGGCCCAGGGCTTAAGGTGGTCACCTTTGACTACCGAGGTCGTGGGCTCGAGCCCTGTGGCATATGTGAAGCACCAGGATAGAGATTCGGTTCTCTTAGGGCGCTAAACGAATGAATTGATTTTTGTAATTTTATTTTTTATCCGATCACGTAGAGCCTCGTGATACGACTCCAGGCAGCAAGATGTTGCAATTATGCATTGCCCCTTAGTTGCTTGTGCCTGGCATCACATTGAGTGCTAGATCAACTCAAAATTGCCATGCTTACTTACTCAGTATATAGTTCATTTGTATAGCACCCTAAGAGAACTCAATCTCTATTCAGGTGCTTCACATGTGCCACGGGGCTCGAGCCCAGACCTTGATCAGGGCAAGCACCTAACTACTGGGCCAAACCAGCTCAGCATTGTGGCTACCTCGTTAACAGGCAAGATGCATGATTAAATAAGCACGATTTGGAAAAGTGCACAAAGATGCTTATTGGCATTGGCCCCAACACTTTATATATATATATATATATATATATATATATATATATATATATATATATATCCCTTGGGGCAGGATGGAGACGAGAGAAGGGCAGCAATCCGTGACGTAAAAAAAAGAACTAGAAGCAAGACATGTATATGGCGACATAGCACCCGAATGTAAAGATTAGTCGCCTACAGTGGTGTGCCCAGCATTAGGCGGCCTAGGAGGGAGTATACAATCAACCTTGATCAGGCGACCAATCGTTCCTCGGTCAGGAGGGTTGAAAGGGGTATGTATACCAGGCTACAAGTCAGCAGTCGTGACTCTTTCGGATCGGTCCGTGAAGAAGGCTAACGACCACCGGCAGACCTTCCCACTACCGCCCAGTCTCCCTTCTACCATTCCTATCAAAGACACTGGAACGGGTCGTGGCAGGCCAGCTGAACTCATATATCGAAACCTCACACCTTGCTAGTAAGTTCCAGTCTGGCTTTAGAGCTAATCACTCCACAGAGTCAGCATTGCTTCGGGTATACAACGACCTACTTAGGAATGCAGACATGGGTAGAGTGTCTCTGCTTGTTTTGCTTGATCTTTCGGCAGCTTTTGATACCATCGATCACAAAGTTCTTCTAGAGCGCCTCTCATCTCGCCTGGGTATCACTGGCACTGCTCTGCAGTGGTTCAGGTCCTATCTCAGTGGGAGACTCCAGAGTATTGAAGTGAATAGACAAAGATCATCTGAAGTACCTCTGAAATATGGAGTACCTCAGGGCTCCGTGCTAGGTCCGGTTCTTTTCACGGTTTATACTCTGCCTCTTGCTGATGTGATTGCCAAGCACAATCTAGGCTTTCACTTCTATGCGGATGACACTCAGTTGTACCTTTGCTTTGATCCCTCACAGCCTTCGAGCACCTCAAATTCTCTCAACTCACTTGCTGCATGTATTGATGACATCCGCAAATCGATGACTGCAAATTTTCTAAAACTAACCGATGACAAAACTAACTCAATAGTTATGGGCAAACCCAGTGTGATTTAGGAATCGAAAAGGCCGAAGTTCAATATTTGCTCTTCCAGCATATCTCCAGTTGAATCAGCTCGAAATCTAGGTGTCATATTCCAAAGCGACCTCTCGTTAGACGACCATATCAGCTCCACAGTCAAATCCGCCTATTTTCAGCTTCATAACATTGCTAAAATACGGGGTGGTTTAGATAAGGATACCACGTCCAAGTTGGTCCATGCATTCGTGACATCCCGTCTCGACTTCTGCAACTCACTGCTTACTGGCCTACCAGCATGTGCGATCAGGCGATTGAACCTGGTGCAAAAATCTGCAGCTAGGCTTGTCTGTCGTGAGCGTCACAGCTACCACATTACTCCACTTCTCGCCGACCTGCACTGGTTACCAGTCAAGCAACGGATTGACTTCAAGGTTTTGTCGCTCACTTTTAGGTCCCTTCATTTTATGGCTCCAGCCTATCTCTCAGATATACTACCCCACCAGGCCAAGCATCGTACCAACCGCTTTTCGGAATCCAACAGTCTAGAAATTCCTCGTACAAACCTTAAATCCTTTGGAGACCGTGCATTTAGTTCATATGCTCCCAAAGCCTGGAACTCCCTCCTGACCTGCGTCAGAACATCCCCTGACCTGACCACATTTAAAAGGAACTTAAAAACACACCTATTTAGGACAGCATTTAGTGGGTCCCTGTGATTCGTCCTTCACGTGTTATGCGTGCTGACCCTGTGCATGTCACCCCTAACCATATTATTCATTTTGTTTGTTTTTCAAGCATGATTTTACTTATCATTCAATTGCATTTCACTTTGCAGCAACTGTAAAGCGCCTAGAAAGAGATTAAGTTCTCTGAGGGCGCTTTATCAAGTGCATTATTATTATTATTATTATTATTATCAGTAAATATCCAGTCGACTGCCCCCCTCCCGTTGCAATCCAGTGCCGTCACCACGAGCCATGTGACCATCCTGCATGCGCATTGGGTCCCTCCTCAGAGCTGATCGAGAGAAACTGTGGTGGCCGAGAACATTTACTTGTTCTGGAGGTGTATGTACAGAATGAACTAACATTAAAACCAACCCACTTCACCCACCCAACCGCTCCAGCTTCGACCAGTTCAATGCAGTTATTCGAGATGGCATCGCACCCCGACTCTCCTAAGGTTGGTGGGGATGTTAATTATAGCACCACTGCAATGTCGGTCGAAATAGACGAATTGACAGCACTTGTATCCCTAGCACTAAAGACGTGAGTTCAAATCCAGCAGACACCAAGGCATTTGGTTCTTCTTCCGCACTTCCATATCCAGTGTGTGTGTGTGTGTGTGTGTGTGTGTGTGTGTGTGTGTGTGTGTGTGTGTGTGTGTGTGTGTGTGTGTGTGTGTGTGTGTGTGTGTGTGTGCTGAAGTGCCATCTAAATGTGGTGCTGACGGTTCAACCCAATCAGAGCTTTACATCACTGCCAAAATGGGTCAAGACCCTCAACACCAACAACCATGGCACACGAGCTCATGGATCAACTTCAACTGAATCCAGTAGCCACTGTGACACACTAGGGATTCATCGGACGCACGAGTTACACAAATGCATACAAGCATGATGCATAACCAACTTGACGAGTAACATTCCACAAAGCATCATCAATACATGCAGCAAGGGTGTGTAGAGAATTCGTGCTTGAGGGTTGGGAGGGATCGAAGCAAAGGTGCAACTGAGTGCAATCTACATAGAAGTGAAAGCCTAGATTGTGCTTGGCGAACACATCAGCAAGAGGGAGAGTATAAACTGTGAAAAGAAGCATACCAAGCAGAGAGCCCTTTGGTACCCAGTACTTTAGTGGTTCCTCAGTTGATCTTTGTCCATTCACATTAGTACTTTAGTGGTTCCTCAGTTGATCTTTGTCCATTCACATTAGTACTTTAGTGGTTCCTCAGTTGATCTTTGTCCATTCACATTAGTACTTTAGTGGTTCCTCAGTTGATCTTTGTCCATTCACATTAATTCTCTGGAATCTCTCACTGATATAGGACCTGAACCATTCCAGCACAGTGCCAGTGATGCCCAGGCGAGATTAAAGACGCTCAAGAAGAACTTCGCATTACCAATGCCTTTGCTGCCCAGTTTTTTCGACCTAGGCCCTAATCCCTATTCGTACGCCCCCTGCCGACCGTCACCAACGACCAAAAGTATGTCTTTAATCCACTCGATGGGCAACATCTGAGTACGTGTCGAATAAACAAGATTTAGTGCTATTTTTTTATAATTTCCGGCCTAGCCCACCAACATGCCAATTTTGCAGGTCTTGCCCCCCCCCCAGATAGAATTCTGGCTAGGCCACTGGATAGGCAGATAGATATATAGACATATAAAGGAGGGAGAGATGTGCACCGGTGAAAGAGAGATAAGTTTACAGGTACACATGTTAATGTGTGCCTGTGTGGGGGGCAGTCTGGGTGAAATCCACGAGTGTACATGTAATTACATTAACAAGGCTGAGTGGACCTATGCTACGCAGCACATTCTATCGAAATACTCCTTATTTCATCGAAGAACAAATGGCATAGAAAAAAAAACAGATTTACTTAACAGAATGTCGTCAAGGCAATTGAACCAGGCTACTCGACAAAAGAAGCTAGTGCCTACATTTAACAACGGTTTCGAGAGGAATGCATGAGTGTTGTGCGTATGCTTGCCCGAGCGATCGCAGGCCACACACGAGCGCCACTGGGTACTAGTGCCAAAACAGAAGAATTGCAGTCAGATGCCACTGCCACACCTCTTATGGCAACTAGGTCACGAAAATCAAGTCTGCGTCACTCATATGGCGATTCGTCTGCGGCCAAACCCGGCGGTCCAGCAAAATGTACACGACCACCACAGCATGCTCACAGATAGCATAAGATGGCATGAGTGTGCCTAGCGGGTGAATCATTGCTCGATAGGCACAAGCCGGCATGAGTCACCCATTCACGTGCTTAACTGCAAGCCTACAGGGGGTTCAAGGCTCATGCACGATGCCGACAACTTGCACACTAAGCGTACGCGAACGCATTGAGCACACCAAGCGCACGAGCACTACTTGCGCGGAAGCGAAATCCTTTTGGCTCCTTCAACAGGCGACTAGCACTCGAGGTATTTATTAAATGAGGTCAATCTGGATTATTGCCAGCCGATGTAGAGTGCATTGACGCGTGAGTGCCTCTAATTTGCCAGTCCGACAGGTGACTGAGGGGTAAGCCAGGGAACATGACGGGACGATAGCCTGAACAGTGAAAACATGGCATTAGAGCTACCGAGCATCGTGACTAGGTTCAACCCGTTTTAAAAATAACTAGGGTCTGCAGCATAACGGGTCTTCAGATCTTAAAGAGGTGGTCCAGCATGTACGCACTTGATTTCACCTTTTTCCTGCCGACTGACAAATAATGCAAAACAACGTGGCATCCATCGCTGAAGCACGGGCCGCCACAGCCTAGCAATACCGGCAAAAAATATACTACGGCACGGTCGCCACCAACGACGGTGCACAAAGATCGTACTAGGTGTCCAGACATATCTGATACACAGCAGGAAAATTACACGAAACGCAACATTTTGCATGAACGCGTGTCGCAATGCAAGTAGTTTCGCAGTGTCTTACCAGGGCCATCCATGATCTGCACTCCGAGATAGCAGTGAGAAGCGATGTGGGCGCTTTTCGAAGGTATCAACTCTCCATAGGATTGTGGTCACGCTTTCGACCTATATGAGGCGCTATACCGTAGCCCAGAACTGCATTTGTTCAAAATGACAGCAGCGGGTGCTCTAAGAGCCCGGACGACGAGCACGTACCGCGGCAGTGCCCGGCGCAGAAACTAACTGCGCCGCCGGAAGTGGCCGACGTATTACCAGATAGCTGTGACCGCCGCCCTCTGCTGAGGGTGGGTACAGCTGGAGGCGTTTCTGCAGTGAGCCCTGTGTCGCAGGCCGATATGCTTCTCCAGTCATTATACAGATTTAGATGTAAAACCTTTTAAGGAGATCACGGGCTGTATACGATCCTAGCTGTGCATTCCCACCTCTGACGACTTTGACAGCTTTGTAGGTCGGGTGTCGGTCGGCCGACTCAGCGCAGGTCCCTCCCTGCTAGCTTAAAGCACTACGTGCCTGGACCGATCGATCGCTTGGTTTATCGAGTTTAAAATTTTAGGCTACTGTGTGGTAGTAACGACGATTTTTTATCCGAGGCGTTTTATCGATATGTTTTACTTGGTTTTTGAAGATTCTTTACTCGTCCTGGCCCGAGTTCTTGAGGGGTCGCCCTCATGTAATGTAATGTATCTCCGTCTGTAACTCCACAAAGTCATAAAGACCATGTGGGTGTAACGCAGGAGAGTTTTGTATAGCGCACTCACAGCCTAAGCAGCCTTCAGTACGCATTCGGTAGCCAACAGACTTCGTCTCACGCAACAAAGAGAAAGTGGGAAGCATAGCAGAGTCTGGAGAGCAGTTGAGGTAGTGAGTAGTATAGAAGTAACAGCTCAGGACCGCTGAAAGGATGTGCCATAGTCGGAAATAGGAGAGTAGTTGTCTTTGCGTAAGAATTGTGGAAGCGAGTTCCACAGTCTAGGACCTGCAGAGCTAAAGCTTCTGTCGCCAACTGTCTTTAAGCGGAAGAATGGGACAGCTCATGTAATGTAAGGTAGTAAAACGGCTGCGTCAGCTAAACCAGTCAGATTATGGCTGTCAGTCGTTATTCGAGATCTTTCGATTATGCGATAATCCATGACCGCGGCTTTAAAAAAGCCGGCGCCATGAGATAGGCAGGCTGTTGGGATTCCAGACTCGGCATTGACATTAGAACTGGTTTTAACTCGAGGCAACAGAGACGCTGGTGTGCGTCATGGCTGCTGTTGAACGCCTGTAACCCTCCGCTGCTATCAAATAGAAGTGACTACATTATGGATATGGACTTGTTATGCAAATGTAGCAAAGTGCTCTTTGCCGCTAGCCGTGCTATAAGGTTCAGGTTTCACCTGTATTCGTCTCGAGACGGCTGACTAGCAACGTTACGCGCCGGCTGAGATACTAGCGCTGCGTTGTCGGCCTAGTTCTTTTGGGCGTGGAAGCCACACACCACGTTTGCAATATCTGGTGTCGGAAGTGTGGGATAATTGCTGAGGACCCTTAGCATTCATCTTGTGCTAGCTTCATCGCGTGTGACCGTATTGGTGAATGTTGAACCTGAAAGATGGAGCTCTTTGCTGGCGTGTTTAAGTGATGAACTGAGCGCGATATTGAGTCATTGAACGATGGAATAGCAGTCTGTTCTGCCGAACCCAGGGACTCATAAAAATACTCGGCTGAATTTTTGCGAACGTCGATGCCATGCTTAGCCAAATTTAAGCAAATTTGCGAAGACTATTGTTCGGAACTTACTATTAAGCAGATTTAAATTTTTAGCTTTTTATATTTTCATTTTTAAATTAAAAAAATTAAACCCTAAATTAAGCAAATTTGCTATTGTTCGGACCTTACACTCGACGAATGAAAATATGCTCGCGCCCTGGATATTTCGAGGCGATACAGGCGGCTGAGCAGCCTATAGCATCATTTTGACGTGCTTATGCGAAGATTATGTGGATTCGATCCTGTCCATGCGAGAATATCTGCTTCGCCTCTTCTGCTCAGTCCTCCCTCCGATCTGTCATCATTAGTAGATAGCTACAACACGACACTAGCTGAAACGCTCGACGAGTTTGCACCTCTGACAAAGCGAACTGTGCGCCCCCGCCCAGACGGCCTATGGTTTACCACAGACATTAAACTAGCCAGGTCTACTAAACGAAAGCTTGAAAAAGCATGCAAAAGATCCGGACTAACTGTCCATCGACAGGCATATGAAGACTACTGTAAGTCGTACCAATCGATCCTAGCAAAGGCCAAGTCTAGCTTCTATAGAAACATTGTTGAATCACAGATGCTAAATCCAAAAATGCTGATGTCGACAATAAACCATCTCCTCAACCGTTCCCAGATTAGCTCCTTACCTGACGATCCTTGTGATGATCTAGCCGATCGCTTCTCTCGATTCTTTGTGCAGAAGCTAGACAAGATCAGGGAATCCATCCCTGCGATGACAACCTCCCCATTAGAATACTGTTCCTCGGTTCCTGGCTGCACCTCAATGTCTGCATTTAAGCAGGTCACTAGTGATCTAGTCTTAAAGTTCGTATCGCAATCAAAGAAGACAACAAGTCCTCTGGACCCTATTCCCACTGTCCTGCTCCTACGTTGCATTGATCTGCTGCTGCCATGCATAACTAACATCATTTATATGTCATTAGCCTCAGGTCATGTCCCAGCACCTTTCAAAAAAGCTGTAGTCAGGCCTCTTCTCAAGAAAGCAACACTAGACCAAGAGAACTTGAGCAACTACGGCCCAGTCTCCCTTCTACCATTCCTATCAAAGACACTGTAACTGGTCGTGGCAGACCAGCTGAACTCATATATCAAAACCTCACACCTTGCTAGTAAGTTCCAGTCTGGCTTTAGAGCTAATCACTCTACAGAGTCAGCATTGCTTAGGGTATACAACGACCTACTTAGGAATGCAGACATGGGTAGAGTGTCTCTTCTTGTTTTGCTCCATCTTTCGGCAGCTTTTGACACCATCGATCACAAAGTTCTTCTAGAGCGCCTCTCATCTCGCCTGGGCATCACTGGCACACATCCGCACATGGATGGCAGCACATTTTCTAAAACTAAACGATGACAAAACTAACTCAATAGTTATGGGCAAACCCAGTGTGATTCAGAGATTGGAAAGGCTGTCTCTCAAAATTGGCTCTGCCAGCATTTCTCCAGTTGAATCAGCTCGAAATCTAGGTGTCATATTCCAAAGCGACCTCTCGTTAGACGACCATATCAGCTCCACAGTCAAATCCGCCTATTTTCAGCTTCATAACATTGCTAAAATACGGGCTTGTTTAGATAAAGATACCACATATAAGTTGGTCCATGCATTCGTGACATCTCGTCTCGACTTCTGCAACTCACTGCTTACTGGCCTACCAGCATGTGCAATCAGGCGATTGCAGCTGGTGCAAAACTCTGCAGCTAGGCTTGTCTGCCGTGAGCGTCGCAGTTGCCACATTACTCCACTTCTCGCCGACCTGCACTGGCTACCAGTCAAGCAACGGATTGACTTCAAGGTTTTGTCGCTCACTTTTAGGTCCCTTCATTCTATGGCTCCAGCCTATCTCTCCGGCATACTCCCCCATCAGGCCAAGCATCGTACCACTGCTTTTCGGAATCCAACAGTCTAGAAATACCTCGTACAAACCTCAAATTCTTTGGAGACCGTGCATTTAGTTCGTATGCTCCCAAAGCCTGGAACTCCCTCCCGACCTGCGTCAGAACATCCCCTGACCTGACCACATTTAAAAGGAACTTAAAAACACACCTATATAGGACAGCATTTAGTGGGTCCCTGTGATTCGTCCTTCACGTGTTATCCGTGCTGACACTGTGCATGCTGCCACTAACCACATTTGCATGCTGACCCTGTGCATGTCACCCCTAACCATATTATTCATTTTGTTTGTTTTTCAAGCATGATTTTACTTACCATTCAATTGCATTTCCCTTTGCAGCAAATGTAAAGCGCCTAGAAAGAGATTGAGTTCTCTGAGGGCGCTTTATCAAGTACATTATTATTATTATTATTATGCACTGAAAGCAGATGTGCACCAGCGTGTGGGGCGGAAGTAAAATTATCTATCGGAAATGATAGGGTTAACCAATAAATTAGCTGTCCCATTCCTCCAGATTAAAGGCAGTTGGCGACAGAAGCTTTAGCTCTGTAGGTCCTAGACTGTGGAACTCGCTTCCACAATTCTTAGGCAACGACAACTACTCTCCTACTGCCGACTATGGCACATCCTTTCCAGCGGTCTTGAGCAGCTACTTCTATGCTACTCACTACCTCAACTGCTCTCCTGACTCTGCTGTACTTTCCACTTTCTCTTTGTTGCGTGAGACGAAGTCTGTTGGCTACCGAATGCGTACCGAAAGCCGCTTAGGCTGTGAGTGAGTTGCGTTATACACAACTCTCCTCCATAACACCCACATAGTCTTTATGACTTTGTGGAGTTACAGACGGAGATACATTACATATTATTACATTGCTGAGACTGGTACGTGGCTCAAAATTGAGTAATGACGTCAGCATGGTCTTGAACTTACTAGGGTTAATATAGCAGAGGTCGGAGGCGATAAGGTGAACGATGTAGCACAAGTGCAGGCCATAGCTGAAGCTCCGTTTGTGGAAATCCGGAAGCCCGATATAAGGCTCGAGAAGCCAGAGATTGTGATTTTACACGAGAGCATAGAAATGGCTGCCGATAACGTGCAGGTGTCAGTGCATTAGCCATGACTGACGATTGAGATTATAATATAAATCAATATAATTCATTTATATAGCGCCCTAAGAGAACTTAGTCTCTATTCAGGCGCTTCACATATGCCTCGGGGCTCGAGCCCATGACCTCAGTCACACCTTAGTCGGGGCGAGCACCTTAACCGCTAGACCAAACCAGCTCGAAGTGATAGTTCTTGCTGAGCCGGTTGCGACCGTTTGAACTGTTGAGATTATGTAGTGTGACTCTGCCGCTTGGCGAGCTGCTTTCTCTGACTGCGAGCCCTCTAGGGATGATTTCGGCACTACGTGTATTGTGACTGTAGCAAAGCCGTGTTACGTGCCAGACGAGGAACTGCGTTTTTTAGCAATGTTCAGTGTAGTGACAATGCTATATGTTGTATGCCGCTGCTGCGCGATGATGGAGAGGACTACCTGTCTGCGTTTCGTGCTCTACGTTTTAATGGTGACTACTATTCGCACGCTTTCTGACTTGAGGAAACTTGTTCTTATTACGCGTGTCATAATATCTCCGCGGCTTATTCTGCGACGATGCCGTTGACTTTGTAACCTGGTGACTTCGATGTCGTCACCTTTTGATTACCTGAATGTCGAACAACGAGGAACGGTTACGACTGTGCAACGGTTGTTGAATCGGCATGTCGTAAAAGCAAATGCATTGAATACTGTGTTCCAATTTGTAGTATCTTGAGTGTTCTCTGCGTTTGATAAGGCTTCCAGTGGGTGCATGCTTCTAAGAGACGCTGGACGCCTGATGTTGTCCATCATACTCCACAGACTGTCAAACTGAACTAAAGGCAGACAAGGCTAGATTGCCGAGGCAATGCCAGCACTGAGCACGATGGGACGGAGACGCAATTGCTCGTGCAACGATGCAGGGAGGTCTGCTACTCGTTGTATAGTGAGTTCTTATCTCGTTCTAGTACGAGATCGTTTCAGCTATTAAGATAGCACTACCGCTAAAGGTGCTCGTCTGTCTCCACCCTAGTGAAGTGCTGACGACATGATCGTACGAAAAACGCATGGTTCTGAAGACACTTTGAAGTCCAGCTCTTTGGTGAGACGGCTGTTGTCGAAGAAGATGAAGTCTATACAGCCACAGCCACAGCCACAGCCACAGCTTAGAAAATTTCCCGAAATTCCTCGGTAGCAATTCGTGCTAGAGCCTGAAAAGGTGGCGAAGCCGAGCGGTGACACAGACCCTAGCTGGTAGTTAGGTTTTCTTATCGAGGCCGAGGAGGACGGCCTTATTTAAGGAGGAGGCAGGGAAACGGCGGTGCCAGCTAAACCAGTCAGATAATAATAATAATAATAATAATAATGATAGACGAATCTGTCAAATTGACTTGCCTACGTTATGAATACGGAGAGTCCATGCCACGGTATGAGCGCTCTTCGCCGCTAGCCGTACTATATTGTTCACTCGCCGCCAGTATTCGGCGTACGTCTGCTGAGACGAGCTCCGTTACGAGCGCTGCGTTTGTGTCCTAGTTCTAAACGGATGTGTAGGCCGTACACGAAGTTTTTAGCAGAACCTCCGAATGTACCTCCACAGAGCCACAAAGACCAAATTGAGCGCTACACAGAAGATTGCCTACACGCTGTATAAATTCACACACACACACACACACACACACACACACACACACACACACACACACACACACACACACACACACACACACACACACACACACACACACACATATATATATATATATATATATATATATATATATATATGGTTCGTCTTGATAGCGCCTCGAGAAAACTTAATCTCTATCCAGCCGCTGTACATGTGGCGCAGGGCTCGAACCTACGACGTAATGGCAAGCATCTTACACCTGGGCCAAACCAGGAGGCCCTAAGAGATTGCCGTTTGTTCGGAATAACCGCAAGCATAGACGCATGCGATCTAGGTGGGATACGTGTGGTCTTCTTTTTCTTGGCTGGA
This sequence comes from Cristatella mucedo, assembly GCA_009760855.2. Lineage (NCBI taxonomy): Eukaryota > Metazoa > Bryozoa > Phylactolaemata > Cristatellidae > Cristatella > Cristatella mucedo. Next base: position 177,475 of record WPIO01000154.1, read on the forward strand.
TGTGGCTAAGCGGAGCGAAGACGTGCTAAATGCGTGTGAGTGGATTGTGGATTCAATGTCTGACTAGACGTCGGCTAAACAAACGCTCTATGAAGAGGCTGTACGTGCTCCAAGCACTGGCTTAGAGCCAGTGTCATTAAGAAACCATCAGCCGCTCTACTTAAACTTCTTCTAAGGAATAATATTGCATCTTTGTATACTGGCCGTTTTGGCGTCAAAGAACTATTCCGGTGACCCTAGACTATCACCGCTGACCCTAGAACTATAGCCGGTGACCCTAACTCCAGCAGTAGTTCAACAACGATCGATGCTTAACTGCTGTCGCGGCAGCGTAATCCTGATGCTCGCATTGCTGAATGCGCCGTAATATATACTAGCCTATCGAACTGCATCGGGAATTCAATCGATAGCAGAACAGACAGCAATCAGTATTGCCTACTTGAGATAGCAAATAAAATGGGCATTATTCAACTATTTTACCGGTCACTAAAAGCACCTGCATGAGGAAAACCACTCTCGACAAGGGACTACTTGTCATTTCTCGCTAATTATGCTCTCACACTCGAAACCTAGCATGCAATTAAGTTACTAAAAGTGGGAGCGGATTAAGTTACCACAAATCGGGAGGGTAAGCGCAATCCATTCGCTTTCACGATAGGCGGATTCAGCTACCGTAGTACTAGTACAGCTAACGAGTTGTTTCGCATGCAGGCGTGCGAAAATCTTGACGTAGCGACATGACGTACCTCCAAACACGACTGGCATGCATATACAAGTAAAACATGTATATATGCATGAAAAAGTGAAGACAGGTCGTCGATAAGCAGTAAACGTGCAATCATTGGCAGCACTCTTCTCCTGCCGCCATCTCAAGGTATCGGCATACGCAGTGGCTTATACAGTAGCTAAGCCACTGCGTTGCGTTTCGCCGAGTCGGCATGTAACGTGGGGCATTTAGCGAAGGTTGTCAGCAGCTTTCGGACAGCTGAAAGCAGAGACTCGGCGATTAGTGGCTGCGCGATCGCAATTGTACTAAAGCAGCACGAGATCAGAGCGGAGAGTGGAGTCCATCGCATCAGCCGCTGTCGCCGAAATAGTCAAAGACTTCACACGGGCAATAACCAAGATCGAAAGAACGGTCGCTACGCTGACCGGATCGTTAGTCTAGGCAAAGGCAGCAGACAGCTGCATGCTTCCGGCAGCCATTTCCATGCTCTTCTGTGAAACCATATCCTCCATCTTACCAAGCCTTATTTCGGCACTCTCGATTTCACTACACGGAGCTTCAACAATGACCGCGCCACTGTTATAATGGTCACATTGACCTCCTCTAGATTCAGAGTCGTAGGTTACTTCCGTCTGCTGTCTGACATTGGCACCCTTATGCTCCTGCTACATAAAAAATCTCGGTGAACTTCAGACAACGGGTATATTTTATTACAGATGTTATTAGGTACGAAGATATTGTGCGTCAGCCACCAAAACAATCAAACAAATCACTAAGCATACGCTTTAATTCAACCAGATGCTTACCAGCGGTACGTAGTATTATCTTAGGAACTTGGGGTAAACGGTGTGCCGTAATTTGCACTATTTTTTTAATTACTGCTCTTCAAGTTCAGTAATGTTACGCCCTTTCAATCGCTTAAATTCAGCATGTGATTTTTGAATCCCTGGCTTTGGCAGAGCAGGCACCTGATTAAGCTCTTGAACCTCAAGTGTTAGATCTCATAATAATAATAATACTAATAATCTCAGACCTCAGATCTTAGATTTCTCTCTTAGATCTTACGATCCGTGCACGCCTTTCTCCAGCTGAGCTTGAAAGGCATGCTTCATTTTGGCGAAATTGAGATTGAAATTGAGAAATTGAACTGAAGACATACTTTAGGTACGATACTTACCCATATTTACGAGCAATGAGACTGACACAAGATACTGTCTGATCAAGAGAGGCTCAGGAGAATCAATAGGCAATTCTCAGAAATTAACTCGCTCCGTACGAAAAGTATTATGAGCTATGTGTAGCGGCTCACGTTAGACCTGATCTAGACCACGTGACTGATCGTGGAACCAGGGCCGTAAAGCGTCGCCAGCAAATCGCAGCAAGCCTCACCTTCGCCAGGCACTATTTATCGTAAATATCCAGTCGCTGGCAAGACAGACAGAAACCAGCATTGCCCATACCTGGGTAAATACTGGCTCAAACGGCTGCACATTGAGCACATCGATTTCCTTTCAGCATATGCTTTAAAACTGCAGGGGAAGTCAAGAGGATGTCAACAGAAAGCGTCGGCTCGCACACCCAGGGTGGGGGCGGTGCCCATTCTTATAACAATAATATCTTTGATAAAGCAACCTCAGAGAACTCAATCTCTTTCTGTGCGCTTTACATTTGGTGCAAAGGAAGCACGATATCGAATGGTTAATGGTAGAATGCTCAATAAACAACAAGAATAACATGGTTAGGGGTGACATGCACAGTGTAAGCACGCATAAAGATCGAATCACAGGGACCCACTAAACGCTGTCATAAATAGGTGCGTTTTTAGTTTTTTTAAATGTTGTCAAGTTGGGAGATGTCGTGACAAAAGTCAGGAGTGAGTTCCAGGCTTTGAGAGCACACGAACTACAGGCACGGTCGCCAAAGGATTTGAGATTTGTGCAAGATATAGGTAAACAGATTACGAGAAGTGGGTGGTACGATGCTTAGCTTGGTGGGGGAGTAGATCTGATAGGTAGGCCGGCACCAAAGAATTAAGAGACCTAAAAGTGAGTGACAAAATCTAAAGTCGACGCGTTGCATGACTGGAGCCAGTGCAGGTCAGTGAGCAGTGGTGTGATGCGACACCTTCGACGCTCATGACAGATAAGCCTAGCTGCAGAGTTTTGCACCAGCTATACGTGCCTGATTGCACAGGCCTGTAGACCCGCAAGATTGAGCTACAGAAATCAAGACGGGATGTCTTGAGACGGTCTGGTCTCATCTGACGAATCCTGAAATAAGGTAAGTTTATGTAACATCAAATCCTACGATTCAGATCAATGCTATTCGTAATCATCACCATGAAAGCTGAGCTGATGCGTAGATGCCGTGAACTGGTCGACATTCAGGATAATACCGATATATTTAAAATTTCCAAGACCAAGAAGCGGCCATGAGAGTGAGGCAATAGTCACCACAAGAGTCTAGAAAGGTTTATTATATTGGTACATATGGGTATATATATATATATATTCAATATATATATATGTATATACATATTTAGTATATATACATCTTGTCTAGGTCTTGATCAAGCTCTACTGTGCATTTTACCACTAACCATATCATGCATGTTAACACCAGATCATGCATGTTAACATCGTGCATTTGACCACAAACCGTATGGTCATACCTCCTTTACAAACTAAATGTAACGTACCTAGACAGAGATTCAGTTCTCTTTTGGTGCAATACAGAAGTATTATCGTCATTACTAAAAAGAATCTTCAAAGAAATCACGTAATCATCACTAATAATTATTCTAAGTATGATAGAGCATTTATTAAGAGCTCTAAGAGAGTTAAATGTATTTCTAGGCACTTAACTTATGCTGGAAAGGAACATGTCAATCGGCTAATAATAAAGTGCAGCATAATTTCAGCACACACAAGCAAACAGCGGTCAAATCACTCGGCATGTGCACAGGATGCAAGGGGAACAAGTGGGTTTTTAGCTTCTTTCTAAATGTCAGCAAGTCAGACGATGCCAGGCAGTAGTGAGCTCTATGCTTTTGGAAACATGGAAAGTTAGGAATTTAATAACTTTTATTGACTTCATAGACTTTGGCAGCAATTCCTTCGAAGACTGGAATTTGATCTTGAGTCTGTGTAGCTGGCGGGAAATCACCATCTCCGATACCTAAATCGTTTAGCAATTACTACTTGATCGTTGATGACAACGAGCGTGGACTTAAATGAGATCAAGCTCGCGAATCTGGAGAGTGCCCCGAGAAAAAGACCTAGCAATGCCAATGCGATACATCTCCGTCTGCAGCAGCTCGACAAAATCACAAGACTCAGTGGGGGCTACACCCCCACTGAGTTTTATGTTTCGAACTCAAAGCCTGTGCGGCTTTAGGTGCGATTACGGTAGCAAAAGGGCTCAATCTAACTAACACAATAAAGATGGGATGGGAAGCATGGCTGAATCAGGAGAGTGGAAGCAGTCGAGGAAGTACTCGAGAAGAAAGCAGCACGGCTGCTAACGAGGGCACAATTAAAATTACCGCTTATTAAGTATTAGTATTGTTATTTTTTATTATTAATCCCGGTATTATTTATTAATATCGATATTACTTTAGTTATATTATTAATTAATTATTAGTTATTAATTAATTATTGTTTAATCATGCTAGAACTTTCAGAGCAGTTCAGCTAGGTAGGAACCAGCCAAGCCTTGGTGGACCTAATGGGACAGAGTTAGAGTTTTACTCCGTATTCGATGCATTTATGAAATCCGCTCATGGATGATGGCAGCAAACTTTCTTAAATTGAATAAAGCTTAAAATGCCCCTGTTTATTACAGCATTTGTTGGGTCTTTGTGAATCGTCCTTCGTGTGCACATATCTGCTTATACTGTGCCTGCTGCTTGCGGATGTTACCACCAAACATTTCATAATGCTTTCAATGCACCATCTGTAAAGTGCCTAGAGAGAGATTCAATTCTCTGAGGGTGCTATACAAATGTATTATTATATTATTATTATTATTATGATACAACCAACTTACTAGTTATTGGCAAACCAAGCGTGATTCAGAGATTGGAAGAGCTAGCGCTCAAAATCGGCTCTGCCAGCACATCTCCTCTTGAATCTGCACGAAATCCAAGGGCCATGCTCCAAAGTGATCATTCATTAGATGACCGCACAGCTACACAGTCAAGTCTGCCTACTTTCAGCTACATAATATTGCTAAAACTCGGGCTTGCTTAAACAGGAATATTACATCTAAATTGGTCCATGCATTTGTGACAGCCCGTCTTGAATTCAGTTACTCACTGCTTGCTGGACTATCGGCCCGTGCAATCAGGCGCTTAAAGCTGGTAAAAAAAACTCTGCAGCTAGGCCTGTCTGTCGTGAGCGTCGCAGTTGCCACATTACACCCCTTCTTGCCGCCCTGAACTGGCTCACAGTCAAGCAGCGCATCGACTTCAAGGTTTTGTCACCCACTTATAGGTCTCTTCATTCATTGGCTCCAGTCTACCTTTCAGTTCTACTCCACCACACCAAGCTAAGCATCGTACCAGCCATTTTTCTGAATCTAATCGTTTACCTATGCCTCGTACGAGCCACAGATCCTTTGGAGACCGTGCTTTGAATTCGCATGCTCCCAAAGCCTGGAACTCATTTCCTACTGGCGTCACGACATCCCCTGACTTGAGAACATTTAAAAAGAAGCTACAACGAACCTATTTATCGCAGCATTTAGTGGGTCCACATGATTCGTTCTTTGTGTGCTCATTCGTGCTGACACCGTGCATGCTGCCACTAACTATTCTTGCATGATGACCCTGTGCATGTCACCTCTAACCATGTTACGCTTGTTTACTTTAAGCATGCTACCACTAACCATTCGATCGTGCTACCACTAACCATTCGATCATGCTTTCTTTGCAGCAAATTTAAAGTGCCTAGGAAGAGATTGAGTTATCTGAGGGCGCTATAACAAATGTATTATTCTTATTACTTTTATTATCAACCTGTGCCATCGAAGCTTCTTCAGTAAACGGGACATACGGTTTAACCTTTTGAATTTGCTTATCAACCTTGCAGCCGTATTTATCAACAGCTGTAGAGGCTTAATTGTTTCTTTTTTTGGTAGACCAGTCACAACTGAATTACAGTAATCCAGCATAGACAGAACCAGTGAGCTAGTAGGTTCTAGAGACAGCCAGCGTGGTAGGTATTGCCTAATTTTGAATAGGGATGAAGTGCGATGACCAGCTGTGGAAGCTGTCTTCTGAAGGAAACTTTTAAACGCCAAGCCGCTATCAACGATGACGCCTTAAGTATGTATGCACACGCGTTGACTGTGTCACACAGCGTCGTATTAGCAACCACCAGAAGAGTGGCGCAGTTTTTTCGTCCGTGCCCTACGAGGGCGTGCTACGAGTAGGAGCTCGGTTTTATAATCGTTTAGATTAAGAGAATTGGCTGACATCCTAGATTGAAAATCCGAACGATAGGCATCCCGTTTAACAGTGGGCGGAGCGAAAGCTACGATTACACGTGAAGGGTCATACGTGGCTCGGGCGAAGGCTGCGGTGTGCAGCAGCCACAGTCTAGCCTTGCCCTTGATTAGCTATTGCACGTAGCTTAGGTACGAGCCGGCGCGAAGCAGCGGACCATTAACCCACCGTTGATCAGATGTCGCTGATAAGCACCGGGCTGGACGAGCGCGGACCGGCGAGACAGGGCAGTCCTAACTCGTAGAGAATACACGGCTGCTGAAGCCCCTCCTCAGAGTTTCCGTGTAGTCGCTTGTGTGGTGTCGGAGCGTCAACAACTTCACCGTACACTCTTGAGTGTCACATACTGTCACTAGTGAGACATCAATTGCCACCCCTGAATGCAATGCACTCCGACTAGGAACGCCATCGGAATGTGCAACTTCGTTCGTCGATATTAGTGCATATGTTTTATTAAATAGCCGGAAAACATTAAACCTAGCTGCTTAAACAGCCTCTTTTTGTATAGCGACAGAAGAGCCTTTACGGCTATCGCCACCGCTTGCAGTGGCGATAAAGGATCGCCCACCACAGGAATCGAACCCACGACCTCGGGACCGAGGTCATGAAAGCAACCGTCTTACCTAGTGTGCCATTACGGCTCGCCTAACCTCTGAAATATGTTCGGATGCACCTGCAGCAGCCACCATCAAAGATACCGAACTGTCAAGAATGCTGACAAACCGTACAAAAAACTACGTTGCCTGCTCATCAGGTGCTGCTCATCATCAGGCGCTGGCTCGCCTTCGTGGAGTTGCAGTCGCCGTTTAAGTACCCACGTCAAAATTTGCCGATAACTAGACAGAATACATCGTAAATGTCTGATGTCAATAGTTGTGGCAGTTCGCAATTATTCACAGATTTCGACTGGCGTAAATGTAAAGATCCTGCACGAGTATCGCTCGGTCGGTCATCTAATGCGTTACGTCGTAGCTTCGTAGAATCGCGGAATCAGCTGTAAACGACGTGCGACATCGATGCTTGAGACAAAACATTTGCAAATTCTAGTTGAGGAGCACATCAAATATAACAGCTTGCCTTGACACACACCCGTAGCCGAAATTGCACTTGAGAAGGAGTTCAGAACTGAAATATCGCCTTTTCCAAATAGATACCCTTGCTCAATTCGTTGATTTAGCTAAAGTAGATAGATTCTTTGCAAATTCGGCCCATTCAGTAACCGTGCAAATTTAGCTCTGCAATCGTCAACCAGCAACAAGTAGTTCTAGAGCAACCATACCGATTCCAGTAGCCGCAAGCGCTATGCTAAGCGATACATTTTAGGTTACCTTCAAGAGACTTGCACTTACAGACCTCTGCTATTGCACGCGTGCTCTGTAGCTCCCGAGTCAACTGGACATTTCTACGGTTGACTCTCAAACGCCAGAGCACCCGCAGCAAAGATATAGGCAGCTAAAGCTGTTGTATTCGTTTCGGTCTTGCTAGTTTTGGCCTTCTTCTTTGATCATAGAGTAGCCAATAACTGACCAGATTATGACAGCTGTTGTATCTTACGCTCGAATTTGGCTATCTCGATTGATAGTCGATATCTGATAATCGATACTGATATCTTGAAATTGCACTTATCTCCTCATTCGTCTCACGCGACGTAGCAGCAGCAGCAGCAATGCCGCAGCAGCAGCAGCTGCAGCAGCATGTCGCTCGACGTCGTAGACGCTCAAGCAGAAGCTTTCTCTACACCAAGTCAACAGTCACATAGCGCTTGTCCCTAGCTTCAAGAGCCATAATCGTAATTCTAATTATAAAAATATTAATAATAACTTTTTATAGCACCCTCAGAGAACTCAATCTCTTTCTAGGCACTTGAAATTTGCTGCAAAGGAAGCACGATCGAATGGTTAGTGGTAGCATGCTCAATGTCAACAAGCATAACGCGATTGGAGCTGACATGCACAAGGTCAGCATGCAAATTTTCCAAAACAGGAATGCCCGCCACGGCTTGGCTCCTTTATAATTAGGTGAAAATGCTGCACCAGTTTCAGCCTTAGACCTTCTAAGGACAATAAACGAGCTATTCATGCCTACGCTAAATGACCGTTGACAAAAAAGCTTTTGCTCTGCAGGTCCTAGGCTGTGGAACTAACTTCTACAATTCTTACGCAACGACATCTACTCTCCTGCTCCAGAATACGGCACATCCTTTCCAGCCATCCCGAGCTGCTTCTTCCATGCTACTCACTTCTTCGACTGCTCTCCTAACTCAGCTATGCTGCTCGCTTTCTATTTGTTGCTCGATATGAAGTCTGATGGCTAGCGCATGCCGCTAGCTTAGGCTTCGAGTGCGCCGTACACACGTCTCCTGCTTAACACTCACTAAATCTTAATGGTTTTGTGGAGTTACTGACGATGACAGCGACAAGTGCGTACATGCGTACCTTTTACATCGTACCTCCTACTACATCGTACTACCGTATCTACTATCTCCGAAGCGCCCCGTGTGCCGGAAGTGACGCCCCGCCCACTCGGCGAGCCCTCCCCCTCCTCCCGCAGCGGCTGCGCCGACGTTCAAAGCTGCGGTGCGGTCTCGGAGCGGCCAAAGCTGCGGCGCTCGTCACCTCGCGCTCTCCGCGGCGCCACAGTGAGGCGCGGCTGCTACCGCCTCTCTCGCGACTTGCCACTTGCGGCGGCAGCAGCAGCAGCAGCCGCCGCCGCCCGCTCGCTCGGCGCCGCCGTCCACGACGTCGCCCAGCTGCCGACAGCGGGCATGGACGAAGCCTCGCGAGCCGCTGTCGCCGCGGCGGCTCTTTCGCCGCCGCCAGCGTACGGCGTGCCCTGGTACGCCTGGTTTCTGCACCAGTTCCCTCGCTACGACCTGACTTGGCAGAAGGCGAAAGGCACTTTCGACTATCGCGACCCGTCGTACGTCGAGGCGAGTACCGCGCCGGAGCTACACCTAAACCGCTTGGTCGGTCTGACTGCGCCGCCGCCGCCGCCATCCTCTCGCCCGCCGCGGCGGCGACTCGGGATCGCTCGCTCGCTCGCTCTCTCTCTCTCTCGTGCGCGCGCGCTCGGCCGCGCTTCTTCGGCTACTGCGATGGCGCGCCGGGCGATGGTTGCCTGGCGCGCAGTTCTCTGCTATCCACGTCGAACGCTCGCCGCGTCGCCGCCCGACTCGGCGCTTTTCGCGCGCTGCGCCCGTCGTCGCCGCCTCTTCATTTCCCGCCCTCTTCGGCGTCCGCACTCGTTGCTAGCCGGAGTCAGGCGTTCGGAGTGCAGCTGAGCGCAGCGGCGCGACCGAGCGGCGGCCGGGCCGAGCGTCTCGCTGGACTGCGAGATGTTGTCCCCCCCTCCTCCCGCTACCCCGAGGGCGTTCCTTTGTCGCGCGGGACGTCGCAGGCCGGCGCTCTTTTGTTCGTCGCTCTACCGGTGCCGCCTGAGGAATGCGGGCTGACGGGTCGTCTGCCCCATCCTTCGATTCATTTCAAACGGCCAGCGCTTACCGCCGCTCGCAGCGATGCAGACGCTACTCTGCTGCTCGGGCCGGCGGCGGCGGTACGCCGGGCAGTCGTCGTCGCGAGAGCGCGCGTCCGGGCGGCGGCGCTCTGTCGGCGGCAGTCGCGCTGGACTGCTGCTGCGTAGTCCATTGCGACGCCGCAGCCGGGCGCCGGCGCCGCTACTGCCGCCGCTGGCTGCGGTCGTTGCCCGGCCGCCCAAACGTGGCCGCTGACCGTGGGCGACATTCGGTCGCCCGGAGACATCTTCCGCGGGGATGATTCGACTCTGAGGCCTGCTGCTGCTGCATTAGCTCGAACACACCTATTTAGGACAGCATTTAGTGGGTCCCTGTGATTCGTCCTTCATCTGCTTATGCGTGCTGACACTGTGCATGCTGCCACTAACCACATTTGCCTGCTGACCCTGTGCATGTCACCCATAAACATATTATTCATTTTGTTTGTTTATCAAGCATGATATTACTCACCATTCAATTGCGCTTCCCTTTGCAGCAAATGTAAAGCGCGTAGAAAGAGATTGAGTTCTCTGAGGGCGCTTTATCAAGTGCATTATTATTATTATTATTATTAACTGTCGTTCGGACGGCTAGCCCGGCGCCGGCCTTTCGAGAATCGCAGCGAATCGTAGCCGAGTTAGTACATCGGCATGAAAATGGAACAGCTCGTCGCACGGTCGAAGTCTTTCCCACAGAAGGGGGCAACCAGTCTTTGACCGCTAGCAGCTTGAGCGTACGTCAGTCAGTCCAGTCCGAAACATAAGAGGTGCTTCTACGTCGTGCTATCGACTTCCGTATTACCTGGTCCGCATTGCAGGTGGAAAAGTCGTCATACGCCTCCACGCTAATAAGGTTATGCTCGATGGAGCTAGGAGGCGGAGCTTCTGCTCCCTCCTCGTTTTATTGTGCTCCCTCCTCGGTGTAGCAGGAGGGGACGTTTGCCCCCTCCTGCTACAGTGGGGCAGCGATCGGCCGAAGCCTTTTCTCGCTGACCGGCACCTTCGACGGAATCATGTCCTACTTCTAGTTGATGAGCAACCGCTGAGTTCCTGTCGAATAAAAAGTCATGATTATTCGCTATATAATTTTTCATTGCTTGAGAGTTCCCTCATATGCAAATCTGTCGTGTCTTGCACCACACTACAAATCCTGGCTCCTCCTCTGATAGGCTGATGGTCTTTGCAATGCATGAAGGAGATTGCCTTTCAGTCTTCAGTCTCTTTCAGTTCTGGCTGGCTGGTGGCTCGGAGGACCTTGGGTCTTAATCCACGGGTAAGGCCGTGATGGCCCACCAAATAAGGCGGTTGCTCTTCATGACGGAAGTTCCCTAGGTCGTGGGTTCGAATCCTGCTGTGGGCGACCCTTTGTTGCCACTGCAAGCGCTGGTGATAGCCTTTAAGGCTCTTCTGCCGCTATACAAAAGAGGCTGTTAAATCAGCAAGTGTTTATTTATTTAAGGCACTCGCTCTTTGTGATCCAGATCGTTGGTTCGAGTCCTGCACTGTATGGTCCTTTTTCGCCCACGGCCAGCAGCTGTGATAGCCACTTACAAGTGATCGTGCTATTCGTTAATGCTCTTCTGCCGCCGCATACAAATGAGGCTGTTGAATCAGCTAGTGTTTTTTTCTTCGAGGGTGCCGAGCAGGAAGGACCTTAGTCCTTAGGGGGTGGAGCAGAAAGGGACCGAGCTTGTTCTAGACGAGAAGACGAGGAGTGAGGCAGAGGGTCCAGGGCGAGGCTGCACTTCGACCAGTTTCGCGACCGGGCGTTTCTAGCTGGCCGACGGGCCGGTACTGAAATGAAAGCAAGTCGAGCTGGTCCCCATTAGTCGGGGTTCGGCACGTTAGCGACTTCGTGGGCAGCCCACAAGCCGAAAGTTGAGGGAAATAAACACGATTCTCTTTGCAAGACCTGTCGTCATTGCTGTCAACAGCTGCTACGAGATTGAAAGGCACCGGCATCCAGGGACGTAGCCAAATATTTAAGACAAGTGGGGCCAGGTCATGAGCATGTCGGAGGCAAGAAATCCAGCTTATAATTGAATATGAATATGATATGAACAGAATAGAATAGAATATAGAATAGAATATGCCTGTCTCGGAAGTGACGTCGGCATCTTGTCACCTCTGTGGAGCACAGGAAACTCCTTCCCGGGACACAGGAAATCGTCGTCCCAATGTCAGCCCATATCGTATGAATTGCTCCGGGCACAAAGGATGGCAGAAGTAACCAGCTGCATGGGGGGGAGGGTTGGGGAACGTGCATTGGGGGAGGGGTTTGGGGGAGGTGCTGGTTTCGTCCCGGTTTCGGTAGCGGCTTTGTTGCCACTCTTACCTTGCTTTGTCAGCAGTGACCATGAGCTCTAGTCGTCCCGAATATCCCCCAGATGATGTTACTGTGATCCTAAAGTTGCTGAACCGGATGCACGTTTTGTTCCTAGAAGTCGACACTGTATGCATGGATGCAAGGTTGTCGATCGTGGACTGTAAGGCTAAATTCAGCCTAACTGAATGACCAGCGATGAGTTTTCCTTTTCGACCAAAGAGCTCAGCCGTGCATTCGGTGAAATAACGAACATGTTCACTAGGCTTATTGATCTTATCGGAACTAGAGGACACTGGAAAGTGGGGCAAGACATACTGGAGAGACATGTAATCTCTGACAACAGGGTATGCTTCGTAGTGACCTAGCCAATGGTTTGACCGTTAACATGGGCCAACCAGCTCACAGCCTTGTGCTGGAGCAAAGAAATCAACAGGTCATAGCTAAAGTGCAAGCTGCTGGGTCCTAGTTGCCTTCGCGGGCATCGCTTGGTTCCTCCGAATCCATCTTATCGTCTTAAATCTTAATCAGAACCAGGACACAATCGCGTACCAATCGCCATGTGAATCACGGGCCGACTGCAGTGTATCCCATGCGATTGCCTGTCTAAAATATATTCATCTTATTTACATGCTGCTCTCTGTGCCGCGTCGAGGCTCACTAGGGCCAACTCATTCACATGCTGCTTGCGGTTACTCTCAAGCAGCTTTGTCGGCATGCCTTGAAAGGCTGCACCGGCGCTGCATTGCATGCCCCGCCCACCACCGGCAGGTACTTCGTGAGTCTTCGAGCTCGATCGTCTTGAGATATACACACACTCACACTCACACACACACACACACACGCGCGCACACACACACACGCACACACATATATATTGCTGATTCAATTTCTTCAATATATATATATATATATATATATATATATATATATATATATATATATATATATATATATATATATATGGCTCATGTCGTCTTGAGATACATATATATATATATACATACATATACAGATACACACACACACACACGCGCGCGCACACACACACACACACACACACACACACACACACACACACACACATATATATATATATATATATATATTGCTGATTTGCCTGCCTCATTTGTATAACAGCAGAAGAGCCTTAACGGCCATCACCACCATTTGTAGTGAACAATAAAGGATCGCCCACTGCAGGACTCGAACCCACTGCTCCGGTCGTGAAGAGCGAGCGCCTTACCTCCCGGGCGACGACCCAGTAGGCTATGATGAAGCTAAGACTGGTGTGTCGGCCACCATTGTTAAGCAAGCACCGGTGACTAGCACCGACTAACACAGCATTCACCATCAGAGTCTGGGTTCGTCTCAAGTGTGACTCCTGGGGTCAGCTTGGGGTCGACTATTGTCTTCATTTCCTTCCTAGCACTCTGCTCTGCAATGGCAGAAACCTGTGGCCCAATCAATCTTGCTGATTCACGGCTCGAACTTCCCTCGACTAATCAATCTGTCGGCAGCTTGAGTAGGGAGAAAGGCATCGATCCTCGGTTGGTTGAGGCTCACCACATGCTATTTCAGCATTTGTTGCTCAAGATCAGCTGGCAAACCTCTTTTATGGCAGACAGGCACGGTTTTAAAAGTTTGGGTCGGCATTGGCTGGTCGCGCTGCAGCAACACGTGTGTGGGCATGCAGAGCAGCAGACCAGCAGAACACAGGTGGAGGTCATTTCCGGTTGACTGCCCATCTGCATGCCAGGCGACTGACCGACTGGTGAAAGAAAGCATCGAAAAGGTGGCTGGTGGCATATGTATGAGGCTATGGCAAGAAGCGGATGCTGCGAGGTCGGCACCAGTATTGGCATTCTGGCCAGGCATACTGCCAGCAACTTGAGCCGGTTGGCACGCATTGCTTCCATCCAGCTGAAGCATGGCAGACAGCCAGTCGTAACTAGGTAGAACCGACAATGGGCTAGGACAGCTGAGCAAAAACTACTCGATGATTGGCTGGATGAACTGTAACTACTTATGCATGGGGATGACATTGAAGTTGCCGGGTGAAAGTGCCTTCTCCGGGATCGGCAGCATTTTTTCTGTCAGACAGCCTGCAATTGAATATGATCTGAGTGCAGTAGGGCGACAGTATCATGCACACAATGGTACTATGCGCACTACATATAAACCTTGTCATGTAGTTGACCACTAGCCATTCGATCGTGCTTCCTTTGCAGCAAATGTAAAGTGGCTAGAAAGAGATAGAGTTCTCTGAGGGTGCTATAACAAATGTATTATTATTATTATCTACTGCTTTGTTGATCTCTGTGCTGGTTTGGCCCAGTGGTTAAGGTGCTCACCCCGACCAAGGTCTGGCCGAGGTCCTGGGCTCGAGCCCCGAGGCACATGTGAAGCGCCTGAATAGAGATTAAGTTCTCTTGTGGCGCTATATAAATAAATTATATATTTTTTGAGAAAGTTTAATAGGCTTATCACTTAATGCACACTGGGAAAATGTAAGAAATTAAGAAGAAGCTGCACAATTTGGAAGCAGTCGTCGAGCCCTGGTGTGTGTGTGTGTGTGTGTGTGTGTGTGTGTGTGTGTGCTAATTTGTGTACCATTTCTCTTGGTAACGAACATTTAGGATTAGCAGGCTTTTCCCCAGATGGCTTGGTACCTCTGTGGTTCTTAATAATATTTCAGAGGGCTTTACAAAGGTTTTTTTCCATTCGTCGTTCTCTGTTCATCCATTCACTACCGTTTTTTAGATTTTTTCCAGAGGTGAGCATATCTGGAATAATATGCCAGCATTGATCATCTGCCATTACCTGTCATCTATTAATGATGATTTGGGTCAGAAGTCAAGGATTAAAGGGAACAAGAGCTTGCGCCAGTCGTGCTGCCTGAAAGGCCCGACCGGCAGCCAAGTATGGCAGGTGCTCATTAATGAGTGCTCCAGCTACTCCTATAGGGAAGGGGGTTGGGTTGGTGAGCACCACCTGTCTGCTTTCCAAGCTGGAGCCGATAGAAAAGCACATCTAGTTGGCAGCCAGACGTGCAGGTCGGTGTAGTCACAGGGTTCAGCAAGCCCCGGGGGTCAGGAGGCCTGCATCCCCCCCCCCCCGACCGAGCCGCAGGAGGCGTGTGCTGCCCAGGATACCCCTACAGCCTCAGGCAAGAGCCAGATCTGGCCACACCCTCGGCTTGTTCCTCTCTATGCCCCCTGGCGCTTGCAGGGGGGGGGGGGGGGTGGGGTGAGGTGAGGTCAAGGGGGCTTGCATCAAGACCCAATTTATTTGCAGCATGAGCTGTAGTCCCCAATGAACAGTCCTTGCAGTGCCCATGCCCTTCTGGTACAATAGGAGTTCCACTGACAAGCAATGAAATTATCAGTGCTGCAACAATCGTCAGCCGCAGGTGCCATGCAGATTGACAGAGGCCGGGCTGCCGTGACGATGATGACCCGGCATCCAGCAGCTGCCACAGCTCCACCCTGCTTCCCTCTCCACTGAGAGAGAGAGAGAGAGAGAGGAAGAAAGAGAGAGAGAGAGAGAGAGCGAGAAAGAGAGAGAGAGAGAGAGAGAGAGAGAGAGAGAGAGAGAGAGAGAGAGAGAGAGAGAGAGAGAGAGAGAGAGAAGAGAGAGAGAGAGAGAGAGAGAGAGAGAGAGAGAGAGAGAGAGAGAGAGAGAGAGAGAGAGAGGGAGGGAGAGAGAGAGAGAGAGAGAGAGAGAGAGAGAGAGAGAGAGAGAGAGAGAGTTGATATTGTGAGAAAGAGGAGAAAGTAAAATAAGAATAGCTAATGGTAAATGAGACGCACATTAGAATCGATAGAAAAAAGAGAGAAGTTTAAGGGAAATAAAGCTTTATAATTATGCCTGCGTCTCAATAACTGAAAGACATAAAGAGGAATAGCAGCTGGACTATAAATTAGCTGTTCCATTTCTCCGCTTAAAGACCGTTGGCGACAGAAGCTTTAGCTCTGCAGATTCTAGTGTGGAACTCGCTTCCACAATTCTTACACAATGATAACTACTCTCCTGCTGCCGGCTATGGCTCATCCTTTTCAGCGGTCCTGAGCTGCTACTTCCATGCTACTCACTACCTCAACTGCTCTCCTGACTCTGCTATGCTTCCCACTTTCTCTTTGTTGCGTGAGATGAAGTGTTGGCTTCCGAATGCGTGCCGAAAGCAGCTTAGGCTGTGAGTGCGCTATACAAAACTCTCCTGCATAACCCCCACATGCTCTTTATGAATTTGTGGGGTTACAGACGGAGATACAAACAAGGGGGAGCAGAACTTGCAGTGTGTATTCAGATCCGATCGATTAGTAGACAAAGAGATGGGGAAACTGAAAGGTTAAGAGCAAGAGGAGATCATAGATTGTGTGACCGTTGGAAGGGATTGATGGTTGATAGTTGGGTAAACAGAATGTCCGAATTCTTCCATAGCAAGCATGATAAGCTCACCAATCGGCTGACTAGAGGAATAAGATAAATACTAGCTGATTTAGCAGCCTCTTTTGTCTATGTATCTCCGTCAGTAACTCCACAAAGTCATAAAGACCATGTGGGTGTTACGCAGGAGAGTTTTGTATAGCGCACTCACAGCCTAAGCGGCTTTCGGTACGCATTCGGTAGCCAACAGCAGTAGAAGAGCCTTAAAGGCTATCACCACTGCATGCAGTTGGCAATAAAGGATCGCACACCGCAGGATTCGAACCCATGACCTCGAGGCCGAGGTCGTGACAAGTGACTGCCTTACCTAGTGTGCTATCACCAGGAAGGGCTACTCTGTGTACTTAAGAAGGCCGGAATCCTGAAAGAAGAGGTTGGATGAAACTTTTTAGGAGTCTAATAGCAAACAAACAGGCAGCCTAACTCTTGACCGTGAACACAGACGTCTTCTTCCAGCTTTGCTCACTGCCAAAGGCCATCCGACGAAGCAGTGCAGTTGCTTGCTTAGCTTGGCTGCCTGCATGTGCTAAAAATAAGTGTACTAACTCAAGGGCAGTGAGTCAGCTGGTCTGCACTCAATGAGCCTGAACATTCACCCACCACATTCCACAACCTGTGCAAGTAGCACCGCACACTGCATGCTGCAAGCGCTCTCTGCCTGCGTCATCTGGCAGCTGCACACAGAGTCAGAAGTCTCTGCTGTTCATTCTACGACCTCTCAGCCTCTTGTGGTCGTGTAAGAGGCGGAGAAACAGACAGACAGAGAAGACAGACAGAGAAGACAAACGGACAGACAGATTGACAGACTGACACCGACAGACAGACAGACATATTGACAGACTGAGACCAAAAGAAAGGGAGAAAATGAGACAAACACACACACACACACACACACACACACACACACACACACACACACACACACACACGCACACACACACACACTCACACACACATACTAACACACACACAAATGGAAAGATACGTTACAGAAGAAGAGGAAGGGGAAGAACGGAGCAAGGCAGAGTAAGAGAGAGAAAGACAGAGTAAGAGAGGCAGAGAGAGAGAGAGAGAGAGAGAGAGAGAGAGAGAGAGAGAGAGAGAGAGAGAGAGAGAGAGAGAGAGAGAGAGAGAGAGAGTCAGAGAGAGAGAGAGAGAGAGAGAGAGAGAGAGAGAGAGAGAGAGTCAGAGAGAGAGAGAAAGAGAGAGAGAGAGAGACTGGGAGAGAGAGAGAGAGAGAGAGAGAGAGAGAGAGACTGGGAGACCAGAGAGGAGAATAGAGATGAGATGGAGAGGCGCAAGTGAAGGCCTGCACGTCCCACCGTCTTGTTAGCCTCGACCTCACCTCATTCTATCTGCTATCTGCTCTAGTAGCTCAAACTGCTGCTTGTGTATCATGGGGCGGATACTCTAGAAAGACTCACGCCACGTCGTACCCAGCCGCAATTCAAGTAATTGTGCACTTGCGTCTGTGGCAGCCGGTCCTCTGTGGAAGTCGGTCTTTTGCTTCACGGGCATGCCGTTTAGTCACACAACGGTTCTACTCAGTGCTTATTCTTGGTGATACTATACTTGTGTATGTCTGTTTCTTTTTGCCGCAGGACTGAACACGGTTCCCTCTAGCTTCCCTTTAGTCTTCCCTCTAGCTGCAGCGAGTTGGCTGAGTTAATTAACTGTCGAAACTGTACCTCATGGGCTTATATATCTCTGTCCGAAACTCCGAAAAGCCGCGTAGGTGAAGTGGGCCTTACGACGGAGAGTTTTCTATAGCCCACTCAAAGCCCAGTCGACTTGCCTGGAGCCTAAGGTAAACAAGAAACGTCATCGCACACAATATAGAGAAAACGAGAAGCACTGCCGAGTCATAGAAGGACAGTCTGGTGGTGGTAGCTTAAAAGTAGCAGCGTAGCAGGATAGTAGGCCCGAGTCGGCAGCAGGAGAGTAGGTACATAATCGTTTTTCAAGAATTATGGCATTGAGCTCCACAGTTGATCAACTTCGGGACTATAAGCTTTTGTCGTCAGCAGTCTTTACTTGAGAGAAAGGCTAATTTATTGCATAGGGGAAACTTGAGGGCACGTGGAGGAGGCATTGGCAGCTCAGTATTCAGCTGGTGGGCAGCATGCAAGCTCTAGTGTTTGCTCTAGTTTTTCTCTGTATGCGTGGCTCAACCGGACCCCAGCTTCCGGATCTAGCTCCTTTAGCAAATTAGACTCCTAGCCGAGTTTCATTGATTGAAAAAACCCAGTGATCATATTTATTACCAGTTGCAGAGGTTTAATGGCATTTCGGGTTGCCTTCACAGTGCTAAGTAACAGTTGTCTGCTCTACAGAGATCAAGGCTAGCAAGCAAGACCTCTAGTCAGCTGCTGTCGCGAGGTAGCACTAATGTTTTGCTGGGATCGCACTAGATGACAGCTGGCTGTCGTTTAAAGCAGCACCAAAAAGTCAAACTGTCCACAGCGGTATTGGTACTGCAACTCCAGCCGAAAAGTCACTAATAGCAGCTGCGTATTGAGGGTTTTCCAATTAAGAGCTCGGTTTTATTGTAAATGGACTGACATCCAGGAACTCCTGTCTGCAAGACAGGAGGAGGTTAGCCCATCAACAGCCTCACCCGGCTGCCAATGTTTGGAGCATAAATAGAGCAAGCAGAGGGTCGTTGGTGCAGCAGCTATATATCCGATGGTTTGGGCCCGAGTTGCCTTCTATGATTCCTCACGACCAGTAACCACACGATCCCACCAGATATACTAGTGCCATCCTCTCTTTGCTAATTATTTCTTTGCCCGTAGTCCTACGCTCGCATTCCCTTCTCACCTTTTCTCTGAACCTCTCACCGTTTCGCAAGCTGAAGCCTGCTGGTTACCTTGGTTACCTTGGAAGCACGAACCGAGCTTGGCATGAACTTGATATGACCTTGATGCTTGAATTCTCTGAGGAGCTTTATCAACTGTGCTATTATTACTATTATTGTTATCATAATAATCGAGTGAGAGAAGAAGAGAGGGAGCTAGGGCGGCAACGGAAACAATGTTCTATGAGCAAGACCAGGAAAGGCATTGAGTATTGGAGAGAGCATGTGGGTGATGAGCATTTTTACCTGCCAACACCAACAGTCACGGATGTGAACTGCCCTCGTAATTACCTCCCTCCCCACCCCGACGGCTTTAGAAGGAGGAGAGGAAGCATGAAAGCCGGCTGGCTATAGACTTGGTGGACTTGCTCTGTGCCGCTCGACCGAGGATTAAGCGGATTGCAGATGGTCACACACACCCCCCCCCCTATAATCGGAGCTCGAATGCTCGGCTCAGAGGATCATCGCACCTCTCGCTCCTCGCGGCTCGAGCAAGCGCTGCCACTGTTCATCTTATTGTGCACGACGGCGCGGTTACTTGCTGCTCTCGATGCCGAAGGATCGCCGATCGCCTCTGACGACCTCTCGCTAGCTCCTAGCGAAGGGATTTGCTCTCACGATCCCACCAACAAAGGATGTTCATGCAACTGCACGTTTAGTAGCTTCCTTATCTCGAAGCTTGAACTTCTGCTGTCGATCTCCTTAGAAAGGCAGAGCCTTTGCTCTCCTGCCAGCAATCCAGTCACAGACGATGTCTTTTATAGAAAATAAATATTAGCTGATTTTTACCCAGCCTCATTCTCATAGCAGCAGAAGAACCTTGCCGGCTATCACCACGGCTTGCAGTTGGCAATAAAAGATCGCCGACTGCAGGATTCTAACCCACGACCTCGGTCTCGCAGAGCGAGCACTTTGCCTCCTGGGCTATCATGGCCCAATAATAGCATGCCGGTCGGCGATACAGTGAGGCTAGTACATGGGTCGTAGCCATTGTGCAGTTGTTTTTGTACTGCTGCCCATGAACGGACAATGCGGCAGCTTTCAAAGTGTTTTACAACGGGAAAGCTGCCGTTTTAAAATAAACTCAAGGTGTCGAAAACGCTCTGTCGCAGTATTTTTCTGCTTTAAATACAGATTTATGAAAAAGCTCTCGTGGATGGCATTGTGTCAATCGGGTGCGTAATTCATTCTTTGAGGTTCGGTCGACCGGTTCAGGGTCGAATGCCCATAACAACTCCTCATAAAAACTAGAGGTCTTACGTGTCCACTTAGGCGTTCGAGCCTAAGTATCGGAATGAGAACCTTTTCGGCAATCACCCCACTGGCAGCAGGCAATTGAGTGTGGTCAGCTGCCGGACTAGAGAGGTGAGTTGACGGTCACCACGTGACCACCGGCGACATCCACTCGCCACCCAGCCTGCACGTTTGCATCTCTTCGAGGCGCTCACAATTTATTTTCCCAAATAAATGGCCGCATCTGCTGCTCGCTTCGGACTTTGCATCTGCTCCCTGCTAGCCAGTGGCTTGGTTTGGCCCGCTGCAGAGAGAGTAGCCGGGAAAGGCAGCTCAACCACGTTCTCGGCGTATATGGGGCGGTAGAGGGGGCTTGGTTTGGCCCGCTGCAGAGAGAGTACGGCGTATATGGGGCGGTAGAGGGGGCTTGGTTTGGCCCGCTGCAGAGAGAGTAGCCGGGAAAGGCAGCTCAACCACGTTCGCGGCGTATATGGGGCGGTAGAGGGGGCTCGTGCCTCACGCCACCACCGCCGGCTGCTGCTGCCGATGCAGCTGCTGCAGCTGTGCAGACTTTGCTATTTCTTCTTAACTTGTCGTTGCAGCCGATGCAGCTGGTGCTGCAGCTGTGCAGACTTTGCTATTTCTTCTTAACTTGTCGTTGCAGTCGCTGCTGGTGCTGTCGCTGGCCGTGGTCGCTTGGCTGGCACTCTGGCTGCTCATTTTCACGCTCTACTTCTGCTACGTCTGTCTGACGTGCCGACAGGAAGTAGAGATGACAGTGAAAACCCGTCCGCTACGCTGGCTTGCAGTGATCCTGGTCATCTGCACTTGGTGAGCAGCGCGGCCGTTGCCATTGGCTGCTGCGCTCGCTTCCCAGCGGAGCTTCGCCGCCGCCGCCGCCTCCTCAGTCCAGCCTTGCCCGCTGCATGCCGAATCCAGGCCGCTGCTCGGCCGCGATCAAGCAGCAGCTTGATACTAAGCAATTGACCTGCTGCTTTTTCCTGCATTAGACGCACATTACCGGCTGCCAAGAGGCTGAGGGCTAGCTTGTCAAGTGCTGGTCACTTTCCGATCACGTATTCGATTCGAGGATAATATAAATAATATAATTCATTTGTATAGCGGCTCAAGAGAGCTTAATCTCTATTCAGGCGTTTCACATATGCCTTGGGGCTCGAGCCCACGCCCTCGGCCAGACCTCGGTCGGGGCGAGCACCTTAACCGCTGGGCCAAACCAGCTCGGCGCTGAGATATGGCCCCTGCAAGCATGACAAGTTGGCCATACCTTTTCGACTTGATATAATAACAATAATGCACTTGATAAAGCGCCCTCAGAGAATTTAATCTCTTTCTAGGCGCTTTACATTTGCTGCAAAGTGAAATGCAATTGAATGGTAAGTAAAATCATGCTTGAAAAACAAACGAAATGAATAATATGGTTAGGGGTGACATGCACAGGGTCAGCATGCAAATGTGGTTAGTGGCAGCATGCACAGTGTCAGCACACATAAGCACATCAAGGACGAATCACGGGGACCCACTAAATGCTGTCCTAAATAGGTGTGTTTTTAAGTTTCTTTTTAAATGTGGTCAGGTCAAGGGATGTTCTGACGCAGGTCGGGAGGAAGTTCCAGGCTGTGGGAGCATACGAACTAAATGCACGGTCTCTAAAGGATTTAAGGTTTGTACAAGGTATTTGTAGACTGTTGGATTCCGAAAAGTGGGTGGTACGATGCTTGGCCTGGTGGGGTAGTATATCTGAGGGATAGGCTGGAGCCATAGAATGAAGGGACCTAAAAGTGAGCGACAAAACCTTGAAGTCAATCCGTTGCTTGACTGGTAGCCAGTGCAGGTCGGCGAGAAGTGGAGTAATGTGGCAACTGCGACGCTCACGACAGACAAGCCTAGCTGCAGAGTTTTGCACCAGCTGCAATCGCCTGATCGCACATACTGGTAGGCCAGTAAGCAGTGAGTTGCAGAAGTCGAGACGAGATGTCACGAATGCATGGACCAACTTGGACGTGGTATCCTTATCTAAACAAGCCCGAATTTTAGCAATGTTATGAAGCTGAAAATAGGCAGATTTGACTGTGGAGCTGATATGGTCGTCTAACTAGAGGTCGCTTTGGAATATGACACCTAGATTTCGAGCTGATTCAACTGGAGAAATGCTGGCAGGGCCAATTTTGAGAGTCAGCCTTTCCAATCTCTGAATCACACTGGGTTTGCCCATAACTAGTAAGTTAGTTTTATCATGGTTTAGTTTTAGAAAATGTGCTGCCATCCATGTGCGGATGTCATCAATGCATGCAGCTAGTGAGTTGAGAGAATTGGAGGTGCTCGAAGGCTGGGAGGGATGAAAGCAAAGGTACAACTGAGTGTCATCCACATAGAAGTGAAAGCCTAGATTGTGCTTGGCAATCACATCAGCAAGAGGCAGAGTATAAACCGTGAAAAGAACCGGACCTAGCACTGAGCCCTGAGGTACTCCATATTTCAGAGGTACTTCAGATGATCTTTGTCCATTCACATCAATACTCTGGAGTCTGCCACTGAGATAGGACCTGAATCACTGCAGAGCCGTGCCAGTGATGCCCAGGCGAGATGAGAGGCGCTCTAGAAGAACTTTGTGATCGATGGTATCAAAAGCTGCCGAAAGATCAAGCAAAACAAGCAGAGACTCTACCCATGTCTGCATTCCCAAGTAGGTCGTTGTATACCCTGAGCAATGCTGACTCTGTGGAGTATGATAGAGTTGATAGAGTTCATTGCGACAGGCTGTTGGCAATTCATACTCTGTATGGACTTGCAAACGGTTGCTGCTGCCTCAATTTCCTTTGGAAAGCATATGGAAAGTGCACAGAAAGGAATTTAGTTCTCTTGAGGGTTTTGCAAAATGTTTTGTCGGTACTGTTGATATCAATCAGTGCATGACGTCTTGGAGGTAGCCGATATGACTAGGGAATGGGAGAGGCAGGACTGCAGCGCTTGGTAAATCTCTTTTAGGTCAAGGGTTGTAGGTCAAGGATGGCAGGGGCTGGGCGAATTTGCTAATCTGGACCTGGAGCCAGTTTGGTACTGGGTGTCCTTCAGAGAAGTTCACTAGCCGCGGGATGCACTAGGCGATGCGAATTCACGTAGTTTCTGGTGAGAGTGCCTGTTGGTGATAAGCTTTACTGACTGTACTCTAATGCAGTAAGCAATCGTGCAGAAGTGTGATGTTTGGCTGTACCACTCGTGGTCACGTGTATGGCAGTTTGCATATTCGGCTGTACCTAAAGAAGCCTAGCCAAACTACAAGCTCAAGTTTACCCAGAGACGCTTTGACAAATAATCTCTTTCTATCCCGAAGGTCGTGCCATATTTATCTTCAGAGGCTCCCTGTTCTGTTTTCGCTTACCGAAAAAAATCGTCTTGCTGATACTACTGCAGATAGCATACAGCTAACACAAGGGATTTTTCATATATTTTGCATCTCTGCTTCTACCATTAACAATGGTTTGCACTCGACCATTTTGGATAGAGTATAGTGATCTCTTTCATGGAAAGGCTGAGGAATCCCTTGGGGCCTTCAGAGACGAGCAATAATTCAATGGCCTGCTGGTCCGGTGGGATTCAGATGGGGTGGGAGCAGTGCACAGCTATTGCCTTGTTCCGAAGCTGCCGACTTTGGCTCATCCTTTCTAGCGGTCCTGAGCTGCTACTTCCATGCTACTCACTACCTCAACTGCTCTCCTGACTCCCCCAGGTCAAAAAGTGTGCAGCCTCTCATTCTCCGAGCTAGATCGCAAAACTTGCCTTTTTGGGCTGAGTCACAGCTTTTGTCTGGCCGGTGAGCATTATAGGCACGGTTGCTCGCTTGCTGTCGATGGCTGCAGATACTCTGCTGGGACATGCGACGTAGGGGCGGGGATAGCTCGGCTGCTGCAGCCGAGGCTCAGCGATCAGCAGTGACCGATCCTGATCTCTTGCGTCAATCAAGTGTAGCATGCCAAGCGAATCGCCGACGGTACCAACACCTGAGCAGATTTTACCTGACGGAAAATACTTCTGCTCCGTTGGTCCTACATCTGAGCCGCCAAGATCTGATGGAGCTCAATTGTGCCGGTGCCACCCCCCCCCCCGCCCCCCCCCCCCCCCCCCCCGCTTTGCCCCCTGTTGTTTGGGTTGCCAGCTCTCTGGCACTCGGTAGTATGTATTATAGTGATAATGATGACAGAGCATTTGCATAGCATCTCAAGTGAGCGAAGTTGAACCAAGTCTCTTTATTTATGCAGGCACTTGCATAGGCTAGAAAGGAACTGCACTAACTGGTTACTAATCACCCACACGATTTCAGCATGCATAAGCGCATGAAGGATAGTCGACCTGGCCTGAGAAAATCCTGCATGGAATCGGTGCGTTCGAGGTCTTTTTTTAAATGGCATCATGACAGTGGATGTCAGCCGAGTGTTGAGGTCCAGCCTTTGGAAGCTTACTGCATGCAGACAGCTAAACGGTAAAGTAAGAGTGCACCCTGGCTGTGCACAGTACCACAGGAAGCCTGATCGGTTTTAGTAATAATACATTGCTTGCATAGCGCCCCGAGAGAACCTCTATCTCTCTATCTCAAGGCGTTTCACATCTCGCGCGGCAAGAGTACAGCAGTATTTCAGATAGATTGGCCGGAGCAAGCACATGGATAGCGGTAGAAGATAGTGACAGAACTTTGTAGTCGATGCCCTGCTAGTTGGGGAGCCAGTGCAGGTCAAAGGTAAGAAGTCGCAAGCCAGCGCAGGTCGGCAAGAGTTGGTCGGTGCGGAAAGTAGCCGCCGTGGTATTCGCGACAGACGACGCGACAGACGAGTCGGCGGGTGCAGGATGCTGCTTGACCAACTTTGAGCATCTTATTGCCCAGGCAGCGTGGCTGGCTGGCTGCCTTGAGAAGATCAAATCACAACAGAAGTCCGAAAATTCGTAAATACACGGATCAACTGGGCCGAGGTACAGCTGAATATTTGCAGTGTAACACAGCTGCAAGTAGGCAGACTTTGCTCAATAGTGGTTGGTCATCTAATGAGAGGTCATTTCGGAACAATACAACCAGGCAGGTTCCATGAAGAGGCTATAGGGGCCCATTTAAATGCCAAGCCCATTAAGGTTAGGCTTCCTGCTTGCTGAGAGGGAGGTTTGCCTGTATGGATCATTGGTAGGTTTTATCACCAGCCAGTTGTGCAATTTTTGCCATCTTCCAAGTGCAAATGTTGACCATTGCCGAGCAGCAAGGCACTCGGCAATGGGCTCGAGGTGCTGCTACGTTAGGGAGGTGCCGTGGTGGCATCTTCAAGGAGGTGGAAGCTTAGAAAATGCTCGGCGATTGCATCATCTTGAGGGAGGGTGTAACTTACGAAAAGATCGCCAACAGATGACAGGAGAGTCCCCATGCAGACACTGCTGCAATGGCTGCAGGAGTGGGTAGCATTTCTGCATGTGACAGGGGACATGATTGACGGCTGCGTGCCTAAGGCCGGAATCGATGGGCCCAGATTATGCAAATGCACTTGCACTGCTGGCAGCACGAGACTAGTCGTCCCTAGCGTCTGATCGGGCCTGCTTATAAGCACTTAGTGCTTCTGACTCGAATCGGTTTTCCATGAGAAGCTTTACCACTATCTCAGCATCGCCAAGTCATATGAAGAGTTATGTTGTTCCACAGCAGCTTCCCAACTGTATCTCAGGCTCAAAATGCATGCACATTTTAATCACTGTAATTGTGCCTTTAATTGGGTAAATACCGTCTTTCCCACAGAAAGAGTGACTAATCCAGGATGCCATGGTCTCACCCACAGAAAATCCCCGGATTCACCTCTGTATGTATGTATGTGTGTGTGTGTGTGTGTGTGTGTGTGTGTGTGTGTGTGTGTGTGTGTGTGCGTGCGTGCGTGCGTGCATGCATGCATGCATGCATGCATGCATGCATGCATGTATGTATCTCTGGCTGTAACTCCACAAAGCCATACAGACTATGTGGGTGTTACGCAGGAGAGTTTTGTATAGCACACTCACAGCCTAAGCGGCTTTCGGTACACATTCAGTGGTAGCTTAGCTTGTGCTGTGAAAGGATTGCTTGAAAACTGCCAGAACCACAGCGACTGCAAGAATCTGTCGAACGGTATAGTGCTTTCTGTAAAAGCTGCTGCCACCAGCCAGTTCACAGAAAGGTGATCCTCTATACGCAGCTTTGAAACTACGGCATGATGAAACGCCGACCCTATAAATCGCAGCATGTCTGTGCCATCAAACAGTAGCCGGCTGCGTGCTCTGCCATTTTCCTCTGTGCTCAAGCTAGAACCGGCTCCAACCGTACTGGTCTCCTCCACTCAATGCGTTGGGCACAGTGTAGTCTGTCGCAGATGCCCCAATGAATGAGCTTAGTTGGTATCAGATCACGTATGTGCCACCTTTCACTGCTTGAGTAGGTGCAGCCGTGCTGGAGCCACATCTAGCCTTATTTGAGCAGTTCTATACACAGGGCCTTCGTGCTTAAAGATGGATTCGATGCAGAAAGCGCCCGCCATAGGCTTTGTCTCTTTTAAGTCTGCCGTGTCTTTCGATGGACCTCCCGATGACCGTTGGCAGTTGCCGTGGCTCTGAGTGATCCCACTTATGTAGGCCCTAAGTCATCATTGAAATGCAGTGCCGTCCCCTAACGATAATATAATTACAATAATTATACGTCAGTATTGCACCCTCAGAGAGAACTAAATCTCATTCTAGGCACTTGCACTGCCCTCGTTGCAAGCGACCTTAGCTGCTTGAGCATTGTTTACGCTGCTGTCAAAATTGTTGGAAGGCTGACTCGGCCAACCAAGTTTTATGCAGCCTGGCATTCTGGCTGGATGGGGGACTTCCCCGAATGGTCCAGCTCCATAGTTCCAAATAGTTTCAACTGCTGCGGAAGGACACAAAAGCTTCAGTACTCCTGAAGTCTGTAGGCCACAAACACATGGTAAGCAACAGGTGCTAGTCCCTGCAGGTTCGTGACGAATACTGGTAGTGCTGGCGCCTCGAAGCATGGCTATCGAGAAGCAGATGCTACAGCGAGGCACGCAGCACGATGCCGACGGGGTAGCAGACAGTGACAGCAATCAGCAATGCCCCCATCCTAGCCGCAGAGAGGCAGGTCTGTGCAGCACCAGCCGTAGTGAACGGCTGACTCACTTCAAGCCTCCCAGCGCTGGGCGACCGGCTCGAAGCCCTGAGCACAGCTCCTAGTTCCGAAGCTCAAGGCACAGCTGACTAACCATCTGTTGAATGTGGCTCTTTATAGCATCTAAACAATCGATAAGGACACACCCGGCTCCTAGCTGAGACTATTCAGGAGCCTCTAATAAAAAAGATGAGACACAGCCTCATTTGTGCAGCAGCATTTGTGAAGTTCAACACCACTGCTGAACTCGAACCTGCAACCACGGTGGCGAAGGGCAAAGGTGAAGGGCGAAGGTGAAGGGCGAGCAGTGCCAATTATCGTTATAGTCGGACTGCATTGGCAAGCACTCATTCCACAACAACGAAAACGCGAAGCGCCCATAATGCGTTCCACTTCACTTGCCCGAGCCCATGCTAGCACCTGCCTCGGTCAGCCTCTGCACGAGTTTCGGCACCCGTGAACGCTCAATTCGCGAGTGGCCTCGTGCTTGGCCGGGCCGAGCTGAGGTTAGCATAGAGGTCAGTGTTGCCCAGCTGCTCTACTGCAAGTTTGGTCCTTGTTGTCCGCATTGTTGGATGACACGCCCTCTCTGACCTTGCAAACGTGGCTTCGCACCTACTCGACTTTTCTTCAGTTTTCGGCAATTTTTCTCATTTTCTTCCAGATCCTTGCCGTGCAGTATGTGCCATTTGGCTGCTGACTGCCCGCGAGTAGAGCTGCTCATGCTTTGACTATGCTTGAGCTGTCGTGGACAGCTCGGCGGTGTAGCCCATCGCTCGGTGGATAGCGCGACCAGCAAAGCTAATCAAGGCTTCGCCGAAGCCATCGAACAAAAGCGAGCTGCATCGGGCACATGCGACACATGCCGCCGCCTTTTAGTCGAGCCGATTTCCAATATGCTTGCTTGTCGTACCTATGTGTTCATCGGCCGTTTGTCGTGCAGCTGTTTTCGACAGGCTGACCGGTGATTGGCTGTTCACTTTTCCTCACCTTCGAACAGCCATGGCTAACCGTACCTTCGTGTAGTCGCCGGAAATAATAATAATAATAATAATATTGCACTTGATAAAGCGCCCTCAGAGAACTTAATCTCTTTCTAGGCGCTTTACATTTGCTGCAAAGTGATACGCAATAGAATAGTAAGTAAAATCATGCTTGAAAAACAAACAAAATGAATAACATGGTTAGGGGTTACATGCACTGGGTCAGCATGCAAATGTGGTTAGTGGCAGCATGAACAGTGTCAGCACGCATAAGCACATCGAGGACGAATCACAAGGACCCACTAAATGCTGTCCTAAATAGGTATGTTTTTAAGTTTCTTTTAAATGTGGTCAGGTCAGGGGATGTTCTGATGCAGGTCGGGAGGGAGTTCCAGGCTGTGGGAGCATACGAACTAAATGCACGGTCTCCA
The DNA here is from genome assembly GCA_009760855.2 of Cristatella mucedo. Lineage (NCBI taxonomy): Eukaryota > Metazoa > Bryozoa > Phylactolaemata > Cristatellidae > Cristatella > Cristatella mucedo. The sequence goes on from WPIO01000154.1 coordinate 206,683, forward strand.
AAGGATTTAAGGTTTGTACGAGGTATTTCTAGACTGTTGGATTCCGAAAAGCGAGTGGTACGATGCTTTGCCTGATGGGGTAGTATCTCTGAAAGATAGGCTGGAGCCATAGAATGAAGAGACCTAAAAGTGAGCGACAAAACCTTGAAGTCAATCCGTTGCTTGACTGGTAACCAGTGCAGGTCGGCGAGAAGTGGAGTAATGTGGCAACTGCGACGCTCACGACAGACAAGCCTAGCTGCAGAGTTTTGCACCAGCTGCAATCGCCTGATCGCACATGCTGGTAGGCCAGTAAGCAGTGAGTTGCAGAAGTCGAGACGAGATGTCACGAATGCATGGACCAACTTGGAAAGCACCTTCCATCGTGCGGCGACGACCAAGCTGTCCTCGTGCTTGCTTTGGGCGTCTTTTGAGCGCTTTGCGACACCTCTGGAATGGCCAGAAGTGTCGCAAAGCGAGGGCTTTTGCGCTGCTGCCACTGAGAGAGGTCCGGTATCACGATGCTCCATGGTACCACGCTGATCCGTTGTATGTAGACCCTAAAACAGCTGAAGCTTTTGCATGCTGGTCCGAGTATAATGACAATAATAATTAGAATAATAATAATAGCAGATTGTTTATATAACTGCCCTAGGGAAACTAGCTCTCTACGCTGATGCCTTGCAACCAACTTCAAGAGAGTTTATAGCAAGCGGTCAGTGAGGAGCACGTTATCGCGCTCACACGATACTTGTAAAAAAAGAAAACAAGTATCCTGCCTTGGCTGCACGTTGAAAGGAAAGCTGACTGGAACAGCAGACGGTTCTGATGAGCTCCGGAGTCGCACGGAGTGTCGGCATTAACCTTCACCCTCAGTGCCTACCCCCTATCCCCAGTGCCTCGAGGGTGCTGACACGACTGTACCATGGTCGGCTGTACTGCTCCGGCGTACTGCAACACATTGAAATGGGGGGGGGGAGGAGGGGGTCGGCATGTTAATTAACTCAGCCACTGTTATGTTTGTGTGGGCAGTGGCTGACAGATCAAGACAGCTCAGGCAGATGCCGAGTTTATTGCCGAGACGCGGAACCGGCTGCACGGCCAGCACACGGCCTGCAAGCAACTGCTGCAAGTGGGTCTTTTGTCTCGACCGGAAGAGCTCGATGGGTGGATAAGCCAGGCGGACCCAACAGGGGGAAAGGAGTCGATATGTTAATTAGCTCAGCCAGATTATGACTGGCACTCATTATTTGTGGGTCTTGAATTAAAACGGCTATAAATCGATTATGCAACAATCTAGGAACCAATCGTGCAATAATCGACGTTCAAGGTCACGAGAAATCCGAAGCCGTGTAGTAAGTAATAGGCTGTCAGTTGTGATCCGGAAGTGAGTGCCTTGACTGGAGCTGAGTTGTGCTTCAGGCCACTGAGCCCCACGAGAGTCGGCCTACGCCAGGGCCACTGTTGAACGCTTGTAACCCCCTACCGGTCGATGTCATATAGGCTTCTCTGCCCTGTTGATATGGACTCATTATCTTGAGGTAGCTCTGAGGATGTTATTCATTATTGCAGTGTTTTGCTTCTGTCGGCATCGGTCTACGTGCATTGGTGCTGCACCGACTAGTCGCCAGCTGTAATTCCAAGGCCCAGGGCCAGTATTTGTCGGGTGTCGGCTGAGACCAGCACCGTTACCAGTGCTGCGTTTGCGGTCCAGTTCTGCCTGGACGTGAAGTCTGCTGCACTCCATTTGTGACAAGACATGCCCAGCGGCACCGTCCTCACGCGAGCGAGTAACCGTGATCTATTGTTGTTGCAGCGGAACTGCAGTATGGGCCGCATATGCTAACGAAAAGACAAACAAGGCGTTCTGGCAGGCAGATGAATCATTGCACCGTATCAGCTCCTCGGCTTCAGAGGGCTCGTCAGAGGTAGGACTGCCTGCTTGCTCAGCTCCTTCAGCTCTCCTTGGCTGGGGCTCCTTCAGCTCTCCTCCTCCTGCTCCTCCTCCTCCTCCTTCTGCTCTCATCCTCCTTCTGCTCTCCTCCATCTGCTCTATCTATTCTCTCCTCCTGCTCTCCTCCTTCTGCTTCTGCTCTCCTCCATCTGCTCTCCTCCAGCTCCTGCTCTCCTCCTTCAGCTCTCCTCCTCCTCCTTCTGCTCCCTTCATCCTCCTCCTCTTGCATCATCGTTCTGCATCTTGACAGCCCTTCTATGGGAGTTGGGCAATAGGCAAAATAGAATGCCCTGATTTTGCTAGGATAACTGTCCGCGTTTAGTTGCTTTCAAAGTCTCACCGAGTTTTCTAAAGCCCACCCGAAGACCGTCGACTCTCGGTGTCGCAAGATAGGCGAACGGCGAGTGTTATGTGCAGCAGAATCGCTAGTGTACTGCATAGTGGCTGACCTGGGAAAACCTGTCTCACAAAACATAACGTGTTTAAATTTGCATTTACACGATCCAACTTTGTAATGACCGTCTCTCCAATGAAGAAGATCATCGATGGAATTTGACCAAGATTATCAATGAGGATCACTAACATCAAAGAAGGTAGTTGGGCAAGCTGGACATACAAATTGGACCATGTGACCATTGATCAACAGGTGCCCTTTGCGAGTCCTGAGTGACCAGTGTAGCTGTCAAATGTTTGCAGAATGGGGGGGGGGAGCTGGCAGAGGTGGAGCAGATGCAAACCATTACCGTGTACTGTTAGTGAATTCATGGTGTAGCCCTCATCCAAGCACCATATGCCTCGAACGAGCAACAAGCAGCAGACAGATAGCCAAAGCACGCACGAGCATTGAACTGTGCCGTGCTCAATTCTTCATCACCGTTCTGTTCGCCGATGTGGTAAACATTGCCTGCAGCAATTTCCAAAGCAATTTTGTCTTGGGAATCCACTGCTCTTGAATTGTACAGCAGAGGCACAGCATGGCGTCGATCCTATTTTTGACACGGCAGCTTTACTACCAGCTGAAGCTGGCTTGCCCAGCCAGACAGACACTGACAGGTAAAGGTCGATTTTTGCTATCAATCTCTACAATAAGCTAGTTAGTTATATACTTAATTCTTTAGTTAGCTAGTTAGTTGGTGAGTCCGGCATAGTAGTTGACGTCATGCTTACAGTATGACCTTTGTCATGTTTATACTAGTATTACGACTGCTCAGCAATGATGGGTATCATGTGAAAAAAGGGGGAGGTAATTTGCTAATTTGTATATGTAACTGCAGCATGCACTCTCATAGTGAAAATTGAACGTACTGTGCTGCGTGTACATGCTGTGCCTGCCTTTGGTAAGCTATGGACATGCATACATATAATCTGACCGCGATTCTTCACGGGGTTACTATACAGTTGGTATATATTTAATAAATGGTCAGCACGTCTGTATGTTCCACATAAGCAACTCAATGCTGATTTGTTACCCAGCTCTGACGAATACTTTTTTTTGTAGAGTTAGATTTATGTTGCTTTTGTAATACAATGATTAAAAATTATTTTGGAATACATTTAAATTTTCCTCCTACACAGATTGTGCTCTGTTTTGCTAATAACCAAGAGCGCTAAGCATGGCCGTCATTGGGGCGAGCTCACCTGCTACGTCAACGGAAACTCAAGGCTGCTTTCCAAAAGCAAAGGTGGGGTATTTCGTGATTTTTCACGGGTACAGGCTAATTTCCGTATTGAACCTTCGGTATTTGCCCCCACTGTGGACCGACAAGTTTTCAAAGTAATGAACTGAGAACAAAAAAGGGGCAGAGCAAGCTTATGCGAATCGAGCACCTGGGTCGTGCTGCGGAGTCATTGCCTGACAGTAGTCCGGACTCACCGTCTAGGCTGGGCTCGCCACTAGGTCAGCCGACACCCAGGCCCGCATTGGAAGGCAACACTGAAATTTCCCGCGAATTTTCACTGGCTCCAGCTAGTTTATAATAATGATACGTTGCTTGTAGAGCGTCCAAAGAGAACTTATTCTCTCCATCTTGGTGCCGTACAACTCACTGCGAGAGAATCAATACCAAAGGATAAGCTCCATGCACGTTGGCAAAGCAAGCTTATGCAAAAAAGTATGATGCCAAGCCACGATGCATGCTAAAGCAAGCACGAATACACTCACAGCCACCGGTTTGTAAGAGCTCTGGTGATTAGCATGCATGGAATCGGGCACAGTTATGCATGCAAATCAAACCAGAATGCAAAAAACAGACAAGTTCAACGAAGAAGGAAGGGATAGCTGACCGGAAATATGCATCTTTAGCTGAGACTTGAGAGATGTGAGGTCATTTCTGATATTGACCGTAATCAGTAGCCGGAAGTGAGTGACCGCCATTCATGTCTCGGCTGCCGAGGCTAACCGGATCGAGATGCCTTTCCTGGGAATGCTAGGACGTGCTTATAAAGAGATTTGTGTCGGCCGCTGTGTTGGCTCGGCTGCCGGCGTGCTGCCGAGCTGCATTCTCGACAGAGCTCTTGTCTATTTGCGGCTACATGCACATGCGTACACGCGTTTTTCCTTCAACGGCCCAATAACAACAATAACGATAATAGTAGATTTGTATAGCATCCTCAGAAAACTTAATCTTTTTCAAGGCACTTTGCATTTGCTGCCTAGGAAGCACGATCGAATGCTTAATGGTAGCATGCTCAAAGTCAACAAGCATACACAGCAGTGAGGCACGTTAACCTTATTAAACTCGACTAGGGAAGCCGATTTCAGTAATTGGCAGGAGAAGTGCACTCAGTTTCCAAGGTTGGCATACCACGATCGCGACACGACCCCACTGTCTCGGATTCGGCTCACAATTGCTGCATCGTCAAATATTGTGTGCTTAATCTTTGGACCATTGTCAGTCATCAGCCGTCGCATCCCTGTTACACGATATCGTCTGAATAAGAGCTGCCCTGATCTCCAATTCGTGCTCTCCTCCCTTTAGCTCCACCTGTTGGACGACTTCAACAGCACGAGTCAAAATGCTTTTTCTTGACTTTGTTTACAGGCAGTTAGATATAGATCAGTGGCCTGCGTCTCAGAACTGTGTGATTGCCTTTAGGCTCGCTCGTAGGACTGCTTGCAGTAACCGTGCTGGCACCGCCATATCCCTTAGTTTTGCATTCGCATCATTCGGTAGTTTATCCCTGCGAGTCATTTTCAAACGAGCCAGCCGTAGGGAGTCGAGAGTTTCTTGTTACAAGGCAGAGTTGGCTTGTGAAGTTGCATTGATGCTCGCAAAGCCCACTGACTCACTCGAGCGGTGCCGAGCGAGTCAGCGATCATTCGCTCTGTTTCGTCTTCGTTTGTGCGCACATTTGAGATGCCAGCTGTCTCGCCGTGCCAGCAACCCCGGCCTGAGAGTGGCATTAGCAGGCGAATGTTGCAAAACTTGTGCCATCGGCAACTTGTGCCATCGGCAGCTGAGCGGAGCAGAACTTCGCAAGACCCTTTCAACTAGCTGCAGCACACACTTTCGAACTCACTTGCTTACTTGCACACTCACGCATAGCAGCGGGATGTGCAGGTGCATGCGAACACGTGCGTGCACACTTGCTGGTGCATGGACATGAACGGCCACACGCACGCGTGCGTGCACGAGTCCACCCGGAACAAGGAAAGTTCACACCGTTGGTGATGAGCCATGTGTGCGTGTGCATGCTTGCAAAAGCAGGATGCTTCGCGTTTCAGAAATTTTTGGTTAATGCTTTTCTTGCAACTAGTTGTAAAGCGGCTGAATAGCGATCAAGTTCTCTTAGGGTGCTATGCAAAAGACATTATTGTATTTGTCCGGTGGTGCTGGTTAGGAAACCTTTAGGAGAAACCAGAATCTGTGTGGACTTTTGGTGCCGCAAATAAAGCACTTAGCAGAGATAGCTACCCTCGACCCAGTATGGCTGAGCCCTTGGATGGACTTTATAGAGTTTCGAAAGCTCAGTCGACAAGTTTGAACGACTTCACGCAGGTGCTGCAGACACGGAACAGGCTCTAACCTTTTCGGACGAATTCCTTTGCTTTCGCGAGAACCCGGAAAAACAGCTGAGGCCGTTGAGCTGAACTGTCTCCACTTCACTCCGAGGAGAATGCGCTGGGAGAAGGGCAATTAGTGAGCCACACAATCTTTTGTCCACGCGACAGTCTGTCCTGTACATCAGAAGGTCGATACGGTTCCACACGACCACCAGCGATGGGAGTTCAGGCCCAGCGATGAGTGCAATCTACTGATGCTTCAAAGTCTGAATACTGTCTAGTAGGGAGTAGTGTCATGCTAGCTATAGCTACAAGATCTACGTACGAACCTCGAAACCTTTGGAGCCGGTGCATTTTGTTTGGACGCTCTCAAAGCCCGGAACTCAATACCGACGTACGTCACAACGTCCACTGACATGGCATTTCAAAAAGAAGCCAAACACCTGTTTATTGCAGCATTGAGTGGGTCTTTGTGATTTGTTCTTCCTGTGCAAATGGCTGCTAAAGCTGTGCCTGCTGCTTGCGGATGTTACCACCAATCATTTGGTATTGCTTCCTATACAGCAAAAGCAGATGTAAAGTGCCTAGAAAGATTCAGTTCTCTGAGGGTGCTATACAATGCATTACGCAACGACAACTACTCTCCTACTGCCGACTATGGCATATCCTTTTCAGTTGTCCTGAGCTGCTACTTCTATGCTACTCACTACCTCAACTGCTCTCCTGACTCTGCTATGCTTCCCACTTTTTCTTTGTTGCGAGAGACGAAGTCTGTTGGCTACCGAATACGTACCGAAAGCTGCTTAGGCTGTGAGTGCGCTATGCAAAACTCTCCTGCGTAACACCCACATGGTCTTTATGACTTTGTGGAGTTACAGACGGAGATACATTACATTACATTACATTATTGTCTTCGATGGCCATTCGTGGTTACTTTCATTGTATCATCTGAGGGGCAAGCGGCTTTGTGCCTGAGCCGATCGTGGTGGCACCGTGCGTAAGTAAACCCACTATCCGGGTTACCAGGCAGCCACGACTGCATTTCAGATCCTTAAACTGATGGGCAGCAGTCTCTCTCTCTCTCTCTCTCTCTCTCTCTATCTCTGTGTCTCTCTTGCTGTCTCTCTCTCTCTCTATCTCTGTGTCTCTCTTGCTCTCTCTCTCTCTCTCTCTCTCTCTCTCTCTCTCTCTCTCTCTCTCTCTCTCTCTATCTCTCTGTGTGTCTCTCTTGCTGTCTGTCTGTCTGTCTGTCTGTCTGTCTGTCTGTCTGTCTGTCTGTCTGTCTCTCTCTCTCTCTCTCTCTCTCTCTCTCTCTCTCTCTGTGTCTCTCTTACTGTCTCTCTCTTGCTGTCTCTCTCTCTCTCTCTCTCTCTCTCTCTCTCTCTCTCTCTCTCTCTCTCTCTCTCTCTCTCTCTCTCTCTCTCTCTCTCTGTGTCTCTCTTGCTGTCTCTCGCTCTCTCCCTCTCTCTCTGAGAGCTGCAGCAGCAACTGCTGCTAGCTTGCCATCATCGGTACGATGAGGCGCACTTGAGTAGATGAGGTGGATGGCCGATGAGGTCACGAGGTCTTGCATCGTACGGCTACAAATCCCACCTTGTTGTTCACGATCCATCTTGTTTGGATACTGCTGCTGCTGCTGTCGCAGCACAGCTGTTACCGCACGGAATCCTCGGGAATCATTATAATATTTTATTACTGGCTGTGAAGCAAATCTTTAGTTGCTTTAGCTTGGCACCACTTCTGTGGCGGCGCATGTTAGAAGCGGCGGCAGCAGCATTTGAATCCCGTCTCTTTAGATTCGGCTCTCGTGCTCTCGACTGAAGAATGTCACCGGACAGGTCAGCAGCACACTGTCAGACCTGCATCGTCCCAAGGACGACCTGTCTCCACTGTTGCATAACAGCACGCCAGAGGTGCTAAGCAAAACCCAGGCGCTCATCGAATCCGCGTGGCAAGCTGCTGGCAAATTAGGCAACGGCACTGCCGGCTATTGCCAGGGCATGCATGGCAGTTCCTGGTTTAACGTGTCTCTGCAGAGTCTATCAGACTACAATTACTACAGGTAAGCTTTTGTAGGGCACCCCACATCGAGATTCAGCGAGCTACTGCAGTGGTCGACCTGATTACTTTTCCGCTTCAATGCGACTACTTTTCCAATATACCTCAGTGTAATCCATAACTTGCCAATGCAGCTGTTGCACTTATTGTGACTATAATCAAGCTACAACAGTGGCTTTGGGGGAGCATCAAGTTTAGCAGGCGATTCGATGCTGGTGTGCATGGGTTAACGTTTGTTTGCTTAGCAGTCGTTAAGACGTTAATGCTCGTGAGCATTGGTGGCATGCATTGGTCTATAGCACGTAAGTGATACAACATCAGAGGCATATGATTCGGAAGCAGCATCGACTGACTGGAAATGCAACGCAAAAGAATTTTGCTGCTGCTTGAGTGAACTACGCGAGCTCTGGTCATTAATGCGACTGCAGACTCAAGTCCGAGTGGCCTCGGTGGTATCGTTGTCGGATTGTTTCGTATTGCAAGCTACGATCAAAATCAGATCGAGGCTACTTTTGATGCACGATGAAAGTGTGCTCAACTGTGCACGAGGTGTGTGGGCGGGGCAGCGGAGCTACTCAGACGGGGTTTGCTGACAAACGTAGCCCACTTGCAGACCCAAACAATGTATCCACTCTATGTGTCAGAGCTTGGACAAGTTACCTCCTACGTTATTCTCAATTTGCCTTGTGTCTACGGGCCTAGTGAGGTAAACCTTTGTCAACCTCTCTATCTCTCTGTGTCCATCTGTGTCTCTCACTGTTCCTCTCAGCTCTTATTTTTTCCTCTCTCTCTCTCTCCTCTCTTTCTCCAGGCGTTTCTGCATACGTTCTCTCCTCCCCGAGTCCTGCAATCCTTTATTCTGCTCTGTACCGATCTTTAATTGCCTGCTGCCAGCTGGAATGGTAGTGGCTAAGGCTTTTCTGCTATGTAAATGAGGTTGTCAGTTTGGCGAGCCTTTATCTTTACTACATACGCAAGCACGAACGCACACACTCGCACGCACACACACACACACACACTCTCTTTCTCTCATCAATCTCTCCTCCCCCCCCCCCGATCTCTTTGCTATGATTTGCTAAAGAGGACGGTCATGCTGTTTATTTCCATTATTGTGACAGCTGACCCGACTTGCTAAGGTTCTCAGCACTAACTTGCTTTGATCTAAACAGAAACACCGATATTTCAAATAAAACAGTGCCTATTCCATATTTTGTTTGGATGGCAAGGGACCTAAGAGGGATCGTGAGAACCTGTTATGTTGACTGCATGTGGTTTTTTTTACATATTGGCTTGTCCTTTGGCGGTCCATCATTTTTGGCCCAGCTCAGACTGGTTCGGTAAGTGAATCGTTAGTGTTACGGATTGTGCATATCAAGATCATGGCTCTGAATCCTGATGCTGGCAGGGATTGTTTGGCCAGCCGATTGTCACAGTACCGTTGTAGTGACATTTTCACAATATAGTGGTTCTGCAGTGCCGAGAGAAAATGGCTTCCCCAGGCCGAAGGTCATCTCTTCGATAAGGATTTCGAATATTAATCACTTTGTACTGCAAGTAAACGATCAAATATGAGAGCACTCATTTTAGATTCAGTGTGTATTTCTGAATCCCACACCAGTGCGATGCTGAATCATGCTTCTGCCCGCCTGCAGTTTACTTGCCGACGGCTTTGCTTTTGCTGCCAGTAGGGGTTCTTGATCATGCTTGATATTAATAATAATTATAAAGCGTGTATATAGCAACGTGTATCTCACGTCACATTGCTGATAGTTACTAACAATTCGGTCAATAATATACTGCAGCCATGTAAGTAGCCGGTCTTCTGCTCAAATGTGCGCTGCAGATGGATTGCTACCCTGGCTGCTTGTTCCTGGATACTGACGTTCTGCCTACTGCTGTGGGCTGCCATTGCTTGCCAGTCCAAGTGGGCGCTGTTCACGTAAGTTGGAGCGGTGCAAAGTGCTGAGCTGTGGCTGGCCATGGGTGGGCCTGTGCTGCTGCAACATATCCACTTGCAAACTGTTAACTGTGTCAGGTTGCCGCCATTGCTTTGCTGCTCTGTACAAACGATGTCCGCTCCCTGTAGCTGCTGCTGGTCTGCTGCAGCCGCAGCCGATCAGTCATTGCACAAGCTCGCTCGTATGTCGAGGAACCTGGTCCTTTGCCCCCCCCCCGTTGTTCTGCCCCGCATGTACATGCACTCAGCCACTTTGTCCACCGAGCTCTGCTGCGTCTAGGCAGCACAGTGCGTAGAGCAGTTGTCTGCCCCTTATGGCCCTCCTTCGGTAATCTACATCCGGCCTGCAGCCCCAGCGGCTTTGACCCGTATTTCCTTTTTGAGCCGCCTTCTTTTTCAGAATGCTTGGAGGCATCGTTACCAGGGCAGCAAGTCAAAATGTTGTCGTTTTGCTGCTCAGCGTTTTGTTTTTGGCTGTAATTGCAGGTGTGTGGCACTGGCTGGTGTGACAATGGTGGCAGCCTGGACACTGTCGGCCGCATACACGGCACTCAGTGTGGTGAGTGATGAGCAGGCGACTCGAAGAGCAAGGCTGCTCTCCTCTCTCCTCCCCCCTCTGGTCTTGTGAAGATGGCTGCAGTTAAGCATTGTAGATCGTGTTTGCTCTACATCAAGTTTATCGGCTGTTGTATGTCAGCATGTGAACAAATGGTAGAACCAACCTCTGTAAACATTGCTCTCCTCCGGCAGGCCATCTCCTCCGCATGCGAGATGTGTAATGCATTTGACATCCGATGTTGCCATCTATGCTTTTGCATATCTCTCGGTAGCCAGGATGCTTTGGCTTACAAGTGTATTCTAGCAATTAAAACAGCTATATTGCTAGATATACAGGTGTGCATGTATATGAATCTTATCTAGTTAAAGAATATGATATCCGGCAAGACAATTTAGACAATCTTACTGCTTACCTACCCTGTCCCTACATAGATGCTCTCTCACACGTGTGCACTCATACTTACACAGGCATGTCTACTTAATAATTGCCGAGCTGGTTTGGTCTAGCGGTTAAGGTGCTCTCCCCGACCAAGGTGTAACTGAGGTCGTGGGCTCGAGCCCCGAGGCATATGTGAGGCGCCTGAATAGAGATTAAGTTCTCTTGGGGCACTATATAAATGAATTATTTATTATTTATTAATAATAATAATAATACATTTGATATAGCACCCTCAGAGAAGTCAATCTCACACAGGCACTTAACATTTGCTGCAAAGGAAGATGGATCGAATGGTTAGTGGATGCTCAATAAACAACAAGAGTAACATGGCTAGGGGTGACTTGCACAGGGTCAGCATGCAAGTAGGGTTAGTGGCAGCATGTACAGTGTCAGCATGCATAAGCACATAAAGGACGAATCACAGGGACCCACTAAATGCTGTGATAAATAATATTTGTTGTGTAGAGACATTCATATACCTGTATGTACACACACGCACACACACACACACACACACACACACACACACACACACACACACACACACACACACACACACACACACACAAACGCACATACCCACCCATATATATTGCGAATATTGTATACGTTGGGTCTTCTGGACAGACCTCTAGGCATGAGCCTCGTACGGCAAAGGCATCTGCTGGAGAAAAGCCAGTCCAATCACTCACTTTAGTACTCTTCGTGGTTAGTGTCTGCCTGCACGGCCCGTGTATGTGGCTTCATGCGATTTCCAATAAACAGCCACATTGTTCGTGCAATCGTCAGGTGTGTACAACTGCTTAAATGCTCACACAAACTAAGTTATGAAAGTGTATTAAGAAAGTTTGTCCTTTGCTTTGACCTTTGGTCTAAGAAATGCAGAGAAGTGCCATGCAAAAGAGAAGTTAGATGATGATTGAGGCGAGCATTCCACTGAGGTGCAACACAAGTGAGATAGCGACAGCGACATATTGACATAGCCACAACGACATAGTGACATAGCAACAGCGTGACATAATGACATAGCGACAACAACATAGTGCTATACAGACATAGTGACATAGGATTTGAGAGAATTTGACGTGGTTGAAGACTGGAAGGGATTAAAGCATAGGTACAGCTGCCTGTCATCGGCATAGAAGTGAAAGCTTATCTGCCCGTCCCAGTCTCATACCCTCTCCCTCTCTAGCCTTCACCATCCCCCGGGAGACTAAACGATATAGCAAAATGATATAGCAAACATATTTTCCTTTTGATTCGGCAGAATCATATTGTTGCCTTGATCCAGCTGTGCCTCTGCTTCCGCTGCGGCCACTGCTGCCTCGGCATCTGTGAGGCGACTCTCTCACTAAGAATGGTTCTGCTGTGAAGCACCTGACCCGGGCTCTGTGGCAGTCGGCCCAGATCGGCCAGCTTTCAGTTTATTAGCTCCCGATTCCCTCCCAAGCTGCAGCCCCTGTTTACCCTGAGCAAATTGGCCTAATTGAGTCCAGTCTGGATGCAGCCACTGGCCTTTAGCCCACTAGCAGTGCACCACCAAAGAGACAGGGCAAGGATGGATCGAAAGCCCTCCATTGGTCAGAGGTCTCGAGAGCTCTGCTAATTGGTTCCTCAAGGTGCACGCAGAGTGGGTGTGGCTGACGTCGGTCTATCAAGCTTTTAACGCCCTCAGCCCCACGGCTATCATCATCATCATCATCATCATCATCATCATCATCATCATCATCATCATCGTCATCGACGTGGCCGGGTCTGCTTTTACCCAGGCAGCCTCTGCCACAGCAGGCAGTCAACCCCATGGCTGGACCGTGCAAACTAACGGGAGCTTTTCACGACATCTAAGCCGGATCTAAGGATGACCACTTGGCATGCACTCACCCCAGCACTCACCCTCTCTCCTAGCTGGCTGCCGCCGGCCGGTTTTCTAGTCGTACCTAACGACGTTAAAAGCATACTGCTGCCGCCGTAGCCTTACTATCCGGTTGTTTACCAAAACTGAGTGGACTTTGAAAGAGCTTATAGGTCGACAGCTGCCACCTGTCCTCTCTGACCTCTCTGACTCCTTCCCGACTAGCACTAGTGAGCAGGAGCTTCCTCCTGGCTTCAGATAAGCCCACGTACCAGTATCGCACGAGTTTTGAAAATAAAATAAATTAGAGGAAAATGATATAGAAATACATAGATAGCCGCTAGGAAACGAAGTGGGAAAGGGGCCAGCAGGCTCCGCTCTACTGGCCACGGTCTTCGACCGACCTACCCCTTAGCCTCCCAGTACACAATTGGCTATCCTAGGCAAGGTTAGGGTGGGGTGAGGTGAGTTCCCCACCTTAGCTAACTTGAGCGACGCCTATGCCCAGGACGCAGGCGATCGCAGTCCTCCCAGGACAGCCCCCACCGTGGGCTTTCCTTTCCTCCTCCAGCAAAGGAGCCGAGGTCACAAGGTCATCATCCCAGGGGAGCTCGGCCTTGCTCTCAGGTGACATGGTAGGGAGCATGCCGAACGGCTGCCCAAGGAATGCGATCGGCTACCCTAATAAATCCGCAAACATCATCCACTGGATGTTTGAACTCAGTGTAAAGGTTAGTGGGTCAGACCTGCCGTGGTGTCCGGTGGTAGGACCCCGAGGGCTAGGGGGCCATGTACGTTTGTAGAGAGGTAGGCGTAGGTGGAGAGGCAGGCGCCTAGTGGTTTGGCTGCAACTTCACTTTGCTGATTTGTCGACCATTTGGGTTCTACAAACTCTTTCTGTCTGTCTGTTGCTCTCTCTCTCTCTCTCTCTCTCTCTCTCTCTCTCTCTCTCTCTCTCTCTGTGCATTTGTTGGTTTTCGTGAAATGTTATTTAGGCGGTCAATTTTTTTTATTTTGCTGCATTTGTCGATCTATCTACATTATGTGATTATGTGCTGGAACGGCTCCTGCACCAGGTAGCTGCACACAGACTTACTAAGAAGCAAGCCTTAGCAGCTACTGTGCTGTGGACGCGCAAGCTGTATTCTGGCATGCAACACCGGTATTTGCATTACAATTTTGGACCTATTAGAAATAGGCTAACGTGCTTCCAGCACGTCACTATGCATTCGACCACGCTCAGATTCTCGTTTCAGCGAAAAGGCCTCCATCTACCAGTAGTAACTTCAGCTATTACTGCTATTGTCTACTTTTCAGTTCTTGCTGTTCCCGAAATTTTTTTTTTGTACTTGCTTTTCTGCATGATTTTTCTTCCTGTCACTGTCAGCACTGTCAAGGGGTTCAGCATCTCGATGTGCAGCTGATTGCTATTGTGATGATTGCAGCACTGCACTAGGTGGGTGTGATTCATACAGTTTCTATTGATTTAGTCATCCTGCCAAGGCTGTTACAGCTGGCCTATTCTCTCACACCTGAATGGCCACGAGGATTATGAGTAATGAATGAATGAACAAGGCAAGGCCTTTGATGCTCACTGGATGCTGAGCTCACTCATAAGTGGCCAACTAGATAGTAGCAATAATGACGCATCTTTATAGTACCAAGGAAAAAAAATCTCTTTCTATGCACTTCACCCAGGCTAGAAAGGAAGCAAAACTGCTTATTAGTGACCATAACCTTCTAAATTTCAGCACATGTGAGCATATAAATAAAAATTCTCACGAATGGAGTGAATGATGTCAGGAGCAGGTACTTTATTTTAGCTTCGTTGTAAATCTCGTCAAGTCAGGGTCAATCGGTACCGAGCTCCGGGCTTTTGATCCATACATAATAGCTGAAGGCACGGTTTCCAAACGATTTGAGGGACGCTAGTGGCACATCCAAACGACTAGAGTAAGAGAAGCCGGCCAGGGGTAACCTGGGTATTTTCGACAGGCAAGCCGGAGCAAGTGAATGAAGGGACCCAAAAGTGAGGTTGCAAACGGCCTCAAAGTCGATGCTCTGCTCGATGGGTGTGAGCCAGTGCAGGTCAAAGGTGAGAAGTCGATGGGGGAGCCAGTGCAGGTTCGAGTGAAGCATTGCGATGTGGCAGTTTTGATGCTTGCGAAGACGAACTTAGCTGCAGAATTTTGGCGCCAAGTGGCTCTCTTTGCCAATATCCGAGGGCAAAGTCAGAACCGCTCCAGCACGGCTTCTGGCTCAGCCAAATTAGGCCGTTTCAAAGCAAAAGCAAAGAAATTCTTCGCCGAAGCAAAGCTGAGTCAGGAGAGTAGCCGAGGAAGTGAGTAGCATGGAAGTAGCAGTGCTGGACTGCTGTACACGATGTGCTTAAGTCAGAAGCTTGAGAGTAATGTCGTTTCATAAGAATTGTGGAAGGGAGTGTCACAGTCTCTGACCTGCAGAGCAGAAGCTTCTTTTGCCAACAGCCTTTAAGCGAAAGAATGGAACAGCTAATTTTCTATCCATAGAGGACCTGAGTGCACGAGGAGATGGAAACTGGTGCAGCCTCTCAGCTAGGTGTGAAGGAGCCTAGAGATTGCGGGTCTTGTAGTCGGAGTAAGAATTTTGCTTTGTATCCTTTAATCAACCGGCAGCCATCGCAGCTCCTTAAGCTAAGAGGCTTGCAGCTGACCCTCGGTGATTTGTTGACTAGCTTTGCAGAAGTATTCATTACCACCCGAAGAGGCTTAGTGGCTTTTTTCGGTCGCTCAGCCAAAATTCAAATACATAAATCCGGCCTAGACAGAACCGTAGAGCTAGTAGTAGTAGCAGGATCTTTTTCCAGCCGTCGTGGTTGGCAGTCACTCTTCTTGGCCAGGGATCGAACGTGACTACTATCCGCAGAAGAAATCATCTGGATGGACCTTTTAAACGTCAAGAAGAGAAAACCTAAACTATGAGGACACGATGATGCACCATGCCACCACCAATTGGAGTTCTGCATGACAATTTCTGCCTGTCCTAGTCACGAGTGCTGAGCAGGTGCGATTTTGGAGAGTAATTAAAGGAGCGCGTTGAGTGGCTGGCAGATAGTGAAGACAGCATTCTGTTGACAGTGTCAATCGTCTGCTTAAGGCCAGGAGCAGCAGCAGCGGCACTCCTAGGCCAACGATCTGGGCCCCTGGGCTGCCTAGCACCTCTGCTGCTGTGCAGAATCTTCAGTGCACACACCCGAGGTTGGCCTGCCCTGCCCAAATCCGTGGCCGAAATCCCAGATGTGCGGCTACATGATGTGTGAAACAGCGTTTCCCATCTAGATCCACTGCCACGGAAAAGTGCCGTTCATTCTTTTTCAGTCGAACCTCAAATCGCTTGACCGTGCCATCAAGAATTGGGCAGCATTGGGCAGAATTGGGCAGCATGGCTAATGTGGAGAGCTTTACTTGGAGCTAATTTTGTGTAGCTTATGCTGAGCCAACAGCACTGACCTTGCTAAAAAAAAATTATGTAATTGTAATGCATCTGCATGCTCATAAAAATACAGCGATTCACTTTTTTGCCGTGCTCTTTGCAGGCTCTTGCTGACGTGTGCATTGACCCAATGGCTGCACTCACGGTTTTTGCCAATATGTCAAAACAGGAAGCAGGTAAGAATTCTCTCTTTCTCTCTCTCTCTCACGCTCTTTCTTTCTCGGTATCTTCCTCGCTTCCATACTCCCACTCTCTCCCAGATTTCTCTTGCTCGTGCACCATCATTGTATCCGCGCATGCTAAGTGCACAGCACAAACAATATTGGTGGAGAATCTCTGCCTAGAAAAAGGTTGGGTTCTCTGAGTGCGCTATGAAGAATGTATTATTATTATTATTATTATTCTGTTAACACCGGCTGCATTTTCGGACACGGAGCGCTGTTGCACACAGGTAAAAAAGTACTAGCTGATTTAAAATAAATACTAGCTGATTTAAAAAGTACTAGCTGATTTAAAAAAAAGTACTAGCTGATTTAAGAAATACAAGCTGATTTAATAGTCTCTTTTTGTATCGTGGCATAAGAGCCTTGCATTTCCCTTTGCAGCAAATGTAAAGCGCCTAGAAAGAGATTGAGTTCTCTGAGGGTGCTTTATTAAGTGCATTATTATTATTATTAAAGGTGCTTTATTAAGTGCATTATTATTATTATTAAAGGCTGTCACCACCGCTTGCAGTGGCAATAGAGAATAGCCTACCTCAGGATTCGAACCCACGACCTTGAGACCGAGGTCATGAAAAGCAACCGCCTTAACTATTGAGCCATCACGGCTCACCTACAGGGTATCCATCCCAGTGCTGTCCTTGAGGAATTGACTGAGAGGGTCCCATAACTAATGCAATTAATTGCATCATAATTTAACCCAAAGCGCTCATAAAGAAGCTTTGTATTAAACACCAGCAGTGCAGTCACAGCAGCTCTCGTAAAGTAAACTAAAAGTAAAGGTCAGTTGATCAAACAACCCAATGTTAAACGGCAGCAGAAGAGCATTATAACGATGAACCAGTAGCGCAGTCTCCCCATTCCCTCCCTCTCTTTGCTATGTGCTCTCCCTGCACCCTCTCTCTCCCTGTCTCTCTCTCTCTCTCTTCCTCTCTCTCTCCCCTCTCTCTCTCTCTCTCTCTCTCTCTCTCTCCTCTCTCTCTCTCTCTCCCCTCTCTCTCTCTCTCTCTCTCCCCTCTTCCTCTCTCTCCCCCTCTCTTTCCCCCTCTTCCTCTCACTCTCTCTGTGTCTCTGTCTCACTCTCTCTGTCTTTGTCTCTGTCTCTCTGTCTCTGTCTCTCTCTGTCTCTCTCTGTCTCTCTGTCTCTGTCTCTCTCTGTCTCTCTCTGTCTCTCTCTGTCTCTCTGTCTCTCTCTCTCTCTGTCTCTCTCTTCCCAGTCTCTGTCCCTCTTTCTCTCTCGCTCCTCTCTTCTCTCTCTCTCTCTCCTCTCTCTCTCTCTCTCTCTGTCTCTCTGTCTCTGTCTCTGTCTCTCTGGTCTCTGTCCTCTCTCTCTCTCTCTCTGTCTCTCTCCTCCGCTCTTCGTCTCTGTCTCTCTCTCTCTCTCTCTCTCTCTCTCTCTCTCTCTCTCTCTCTCTCTCTCTCTCTCTCTCTCTCTCTCTCTCTCTCTCTCTCTCTGTGTGCTCTCGATGCAGACGAGGCAGCCCAGGTCTGGAGGGACTGGCCAAGGGTGTGGTTGCGCGTTTGAGCATGCTCGTGTGTGTGCTTGAGAGATTGAAGACGAAAGCAAGAAGCATTTGCCAAGCTGCTCTGCAGCGTAGCCCGTGCTGTAGTGCATCTTGAGCTGGACTGTTGAACTAAGTGAATTATACTATGTCCACTTGAGCCGCACTGGCTCAGGTAGCAGGACAAGGCCACCATGTTTACACACCTGGCGACCGTGTTACGTGCCAAGCTGTCAGGACTGACCACTGCAATGCTGCAAACATTTTTTGCACAAAAGTGAACTCAATTAAATGTAAACTACTGTCGGTACCGTAGGGTGACTTTGGCCGACTGTTACCAGCTTATAGCAGTAGACTATTGCATAAGCGGTCTCCTGTTCATCAAGTCAATGACCGTGCACGAAGGTGGCATAATTGTACAGCATTGTACCAATCCCCCTCCTTTAAAGCGGGCCTTCAGACGTCGTCTGGCTTGCTGGTGTCGTAAGCGGCTGTCGGAGTCTAGAATTCTTCTGACGCAGGCTGCATCACAATTGCACGCTAGACGTGCACTTGAGGTGTAGATGGCTCGTACAGGATAAGAGTGAGTTCAAGACTCCAGTTTAACTATTGAAACCATTATTTAATTAATTTATTTTAATTTAATTATTATTTTATTCAACTATTGAAGATGCATCTAAATAACTAGTCTTCGATAGGGCTACAAGAATCAGAATCTGCCATATACGTGCATGTCCCCAATGGGTGCTCGCCCGGATTCCTGCACTGATAAAGCACAGGGACAGCCACAGCAGGTCCCAACTGTTTCTCTTTCTCACCAGACAAAAGAATCACAGCTTCCGTCATTGCAGGCTCATTTGTGTTCGGTAGGCACCCCGGTGCAAGTATTGCTTTTTCACCCGATTAACCGCTTGGGAATCTTTCTTCAAAATTTGGAAATGCAGTTAAATTGCAAGAACGTGGCTATAACGCCTGTTTCAGCTGAACAGGGTGCATTCATCACTCGGTGTGAGTGAAACCTCGGCGAACAGTGGGTGGTAATTGTAGAGCTCTCTCGTAGACTACACTTGACGCCTCCGAACTTGCTGTGTGGCCTGCCGTTCGTTTGGCAGCCTGCCGTTCGTTTGGCAGCCTGCCTGCACCAGGTTCGACTTGTGGGCTGCAAGTCGCTTGCGATAGGCTCGCACGTCCTGCACCGAAACCACCCTGTGCAGGGAATATCGGGGTGCTGGGTTGGAAGGAGGCCAGGGCTGCTGGGAACGTTAACCGTTGGCGCCGAACGCCGGCAGGGCCTGCAGCAGCAGCAGCACCAGCTTCTTGCACACCACGGAATGCATGGAATGTACGGAATGCAGGTCGGCGAATCGTGCTCTAGAGCTCGTGGCGAATTGCACGATATTGCACGATTGCACGCCGAATTGCACGATAACCCCATCGGTCTCCACCACTCGATGGTGGAATTGGAGCGAAGGCCTCGATCAGCCGAGCCCTCACGATCGCCAACTGCTCTCTCTCTCTCTCTCTTTCTCTCTCTTTCTCTCTCTCTCTCCCTCTCTCTCTCTCTCTCTCTCTCTCTCTCTCTCTCTCTCTCTCTCTCTCTCTCTCTCTCTCTCTCTCTCTGTCTCTCTGTCTCTCTGTCTCTCTCGGCATTTTCTGGGCAGGCAGCTCTGCTACTGCAGCTGGCGGCCGAGCAGCCAGCGCTGCTGCAGTTGGGAGGGGGCCTCGAGGCCACCCGCTGCACTCGGCGCCCATCGATAGCGGCACAGTCGAGCCGATCGGAGGTGTCGATGGGTCCTCTCAGCGCACACGGGCGCCGGACCAGCTGCGCTCCTCCGAATCGGCTGCCATTCACCACAGACTCGGCACAGAACCGGCTGAGTGGCGGAGGCAGCCATCTCTGTAGCAGCAGCAGCAGCGTCTAGCTAGAAACCCGAAGGCATTCTGACCGAAGTGCTTCGCCAGTTTTCCGGCGGGAGTCATAATAATGGGTCAGACAATACTTACAATGATGCTTCTTCCGTGCAGCAATTATGTGATGGTGTGCCCAGCCCGGTGGGGGGGCAGGGAGTGTGACAGGGGGCAGGTCTCAACGTGACACATGGAAGCAATCAGCTGCAAGCAGCTCGTGCTCAGGTGTCGTGCAGCTGCTACTTTGAGGTACGAAGAAAACGAGAATCAACCCCAATCACTCTACAGCGAATTATCGTATCCGTCTTTGTTGTACCGGCTTATTAAAAATTAACTTACGGCACCTAAACCTGGATGCGCCGGGCTGCTCTGCCCGTAGACCCCAACCCCTTCCAGTGGGCTAGGATGTATGAAGTTGCTGAACATGAGTTCCATCTTATTTCTAGACGCAGCTGACCAATTCAGAGAGCGTTTTTAGTGGGACACAATCTAGATGACAAATGGCAGGATCACATGACACTGGGCAGGGTCGCATGACATGATCACAAGACAGGACGTGTCTGCCTGTGGCTGCAGGGGCAGCCTGTGGCAAGCACAAGATCGCCCGTGGCACACCTCTCAGCTGCAAGTGATGCCGCGCGAGTGAGTCACAAGTCAGCGGGCTCCTTGCTCCTTTCAGCTTGCATCTGTTGCAAACAAACATCGATAATTGGCTAGTAGTCGTCACAGTCATCGCCAATTTATTCCTTTCGCAAGTGCGCAAAGCCCAGCAAGAGGTCAACTTTGCTTGCCCTCACTGTCTGCTTCCCCTCTTTCAGCAGCCTGCTGTTCTCCCCGGATTTACACCCCCCCCCCCGATCGAAAATACATCTACTTCTGGTGTGACAACTAACCTGCATGTCTAGCTGCTATAGCGACCGGCCAATGCAGCCGAGCGATGGACTGGCATCTCTGTTTTAGACTTCCTTGGCTACTATAGCAGCTGTACCGGAGCCGATCCGACGGCTCCCGAGGTAAGAATGCCTTCTACTACAGTTAGTGTGGAGTTAATTCGGGCTTCGGTGCTAAGCACCTCTAGCAGGTTGCTTGCTACGCACTTCTAATTGGTTGGTTCCTAGGCCAATCTCTCACTGTTCACAGGAAACTGAGTGCCAACATCGGCAGCAGGAGCAAGATCTCATCGGTGTGCACGAACGCATCAGTGAGTTAAAGTAACTAAAGACGTGCATCTTTTGCCAACGGTCTTGGGATGCTTGAAGATCACACATTTTATCTTTTAAGAAGATCTGCTGGGCATCGGCTTCGTAGTGGTGGGGCAGTGAGTGCACTAGTTCGATAGCAGTGCAGTGTTATTACGAGCACCCGGATGTTGATTCTGCCATCCCATAAATAACCCAACTGCCAAATGAGCTGGCACTGCAGCTGAGCACTTAGTGGACAATATATATATAGCAACTATAAGAAGTGGCCATGTGTTAACATAAATAGGGAGAGGGAAAGAAAATGATAAAGAGGAGAGAGAGAAAAAGAAATGGGGAGAGAGAGGGTCCGAGAGAGAGGGAGAGAGACCGAGAGAGAGACGGAGAGAGGGAGAGACAAAGGGAGGTAGAGAGAGAGAGAGAGAGAGAGAGAGAGAGAGAGAGAGAGAGAGAGAGAGAGAGAGAGAGAGAGAGAGAGAGAGAGGGAGGGAGATGGAGAGAGAGACAGAGAGAGACAGAGACAGAGAGAGACAGAGAGAGACAGAGAGAGACAGAGAGAGAGAGAGAGAGAGAGAGAGAGAGAGAGAGAGAGAGAGAGAGAGAGAGAGAGAGAGAGAGAGAGAGAGAGAGAGAGAGAGAGAGAGAGAGAGAGAGAGAGAGAGAGAGAGAGACAGAGAGAGACAGAGAGAGACAGAGAGAGACAGATAGATAGACAGATAGATAGACACAGAGATAGACACAGAGAGAGACAGACACAGAGAGAGAGAGAGAGAGAGAGAGAGACAGACAGACAGACAGACAGACAGATACAGACGGAGAGTGAAAGAGTGAGACAAAGTAATGATAGTAGTAGTGACGGTGATGCTAGTGAGTGGTGCTAGTGTTAGTGGGGGCTGGCAGTGCTGTGGTAGTTCAGCTGAGTATGGTGTGCACCAAGCCAAACTAAGCATTGATTTTCAAAGTTAGGATTTTAATTCAATCCACTTTTCTTTATGAGCCATAGCTGTAGCATTAGCAGTTGATGATGAACACAATCTTATTATAGAATTAAGACCCCATCTGGCATTTTGATGACTACTGTGTTGAGACTTTATGGTATTTGGATGGCTGCATTACAGCAGAATTACATAATTTGAATTTAACCTCGTTTAGTAGCAGGCACATAGTTCACACCGTACATAGCTGCTGCAGTTACGTACCTGCACGACCGGAAACAGAGGCTGGCCTAAGGCGTTAGAAGTCCTCTGAATGTATGTATGAGCATATTTGACAGGAACCAGTTGAAGTTGTCAAAAAAGAAGAAGACTCATGAAAAGTGAGGCACTGATCATGGCCTCACCTTGTCGCTTCACCACCCCCATCGATGCTATACCGAAGGCAATTTATTTGATTGGCTTGCCTGGCGTGTTGGCAGGCTCCTGGTTTTTCCAAAGAGAGCCAAACATGCTGCTGCTGCTCATTGTTTTGAGACTAGCAGTATTCCATCGGCAATTTTGTTTTGGTGGTGGCTGCTCTTGTTTCCGGTAGCTTTTCAGCTACTGACCAGTGAGAGCTGCATAGCTGCATGCTCTGCTCTCTGCTGCCGATTCAGGGGATCGAGTCCCATTTCCTGTCTCCTTTGTGCTCTGCTTTCCTGGTTGCATAATGTTTGACTTGCCATATTAGAACGTAGACCTCGTATTGTTTAGACACTGTGTCTGCATGTGTTTCAGAAACTCCAAGGTATCCACGAGAAACTAATCGAAATAGGCCTTGGGATCAAAAGCATTATTCTTGTTCTATTGAACAATACACAAGTAAGAAGCTTGTACGATAACCTGCCAACCGGCTGTGTCTTTGTACTCGCGAAATGAGATTTGGTCTGTCACTCCCCAAGGACACTGCAAGAAAGATGCTTTGTCTCTTTTGAGCTTGCTCTCTATTCTCTGCTTCTATGGGCCTTTACCCCATGCCGTATCTTTGTTCTTTCTTTCCCCCTCTATCTTTCCCAATCTCTTTCTGTGTTTCTCCTTTCCCTCTCTCTCTCTCTCTCTCTCTCACTATCTCCCTCTCTCGCGCTCTCTCTCTCTCTCTCTCTCTCTCTCTCTCTCTCTCTCTCTCTCTCTCCTTTCCTCTCTCTCTCTCTCACTCTCTCTCTCTCTCTCCTCTCTCTCCCTCTTTCTCTCACTCTCTCTCCCCATCTCTCTCCTCTCCTTCCCTTCTATCTCCTCCCCTCTCTTCTCTCTCTCACTCAATCTCTCACTCTCTCACTCACTCTCTCTCACTCTTTTTCTCTCTCTCGCTCTCTCTCTCAATCTCTCTTTTTGCTCTCTCTCTCTCTCTCTCTCTCTCTCTCTCTCTCTCGTAATCTCCCTCTCTCTCTCCCTCTCTCTCTCACTCTCTCCCCCCCTCTCTCACTCTCTCCCCCTCTCTCTCTCTCTCTCTCTCTCTCTCTCTCTCTCTCTCTCTCTCTCTCCCCCTTCCCCTCGCACTCCCTCTCTTTCTGCATGCACACTTGCAAGCACTAATGCCTACTTTGTGACAGAACAAAATGTTGTGAATTTTGTCTGCATGCTAAGATTCCTTGGGATGATCGATTTTTTAATCCAACTACCTGCTTTCCCATTATGGATGCCTGAACATTTGCAAAGCATGCTGTATCCCAATGTGCCATTTTATTGATTACAGATAAATACATAACCAACCAGTTGACCAGTTTTGGGGAAGTATGAGCCAGTCATGACCCGTTCGATACTAAGACGTCCAAGTCGTTCAATCAATTTGGCCTTGGACCAAGCCATAGGCATTGCCCAAAATCTGTTTTAATGTGACCCAGCCTAGCCTTGCACAAAGTTGTTGCTTGAAATTTGTTACTGTCGTTTCCACGCATAGAAAGTTGGAAAGGCTCGTTTGGCAAACAACTGCTTGCTTAAGCAACACCTCCCGGAGGGCTGTATTCGAGAGCAGGCCGGCAAGCACGAAGCTTTGTCGTCACAGTAGATGCACATGATGAGAGCAGGCTTTTTTCCTGATCCTGACCGCTGACTTGGCCCAGAAGTTCGTTAACATTGCTCAGCCTCCTAATGGAAGAGCTGAACTTCGACCTTGCACGAGCAAGAAATCTTAGTGGGCATAGCAAAAAGCTGCAGAGTGCTTGCACAAAGATGTACAGGTATTTCCCAGCGGTCTTCGTGAAGTCTGGCACAGCACCACTGCTCTGCACCAGTACGAAGTATGCCGACCCCACCTCCACCGGGGCAGTTTCCATGCAGCCTGCTCGGCCGCCTCGAGCTACATCCGCCATTGACTTACCAGGCAAAGCTCGCCCAGCGCCCCCTGGCGGTTGGTAGGTGATTCGCTCGAGCTCTGACTTTGAACATTCTGCCGGCCTGAACCATCTTCCTCTTTTTTCTCATACGATCATTTTGAGAACGCATACAGTACTCTGTTAAGCTCAGTAGCTGTAGCTGCCGTCCATGCCTGGCCTTGCTGGCTAAAAATTGTAGATTTCTCGGAAAACGCGATCGTGTGTGGCAGGGTAGACTGTACTTGCTTGCATCGGTAAGGAAGATGCAATCGAAGTGTTTATTATCGGTGCTAGATAGCCAAGAGTTGCTCCGCTGAAACATGCACTAGTTATAGTTCGTTGTCAGCCGAGGATGCACGCTCCACGTGCCCTCCACTTTCCGTCTCGTCTCTGCCAGTGCCGACAAGCTCCCGCAGACCTGCTCCAGCAGCCGACAGGCTTGCCACTCTCGCAGTGTTTCCTCCTGCTTATTGAGCAGCTGCCCCTTGACTTGGGCGCAGGGCCTTCAGTCAGCATGCAGCCGGCCTCCTGGGAGGCACGGAAGAAGTCTGCGGGCTCTGCTGCTGCTTGCAGGAATACTCTGACACGCACGAGGCGAAGGAGGCCTTGAGCAACGTCACTGCTGTCCTCATGGGCTCCTATGCGTCACGGGACTGCCGTCGTAACTACGGCCGCGAATTTGCGCTCGCATCGATCGCGCTCTGCGAGGATGGCCTGTGAGTGATTCCTTGCTGCCGCACGCGAGCTGTGGCTTTCGTGTCTCGGCCTAGAGCTCCGGTGGATCGCGGAAAGCGGCGCCAGCGTAGGCGTCTCTGGGCCTCCCACGGCTGACTTTCAGCGCTCGCTCACTTGCGCAGCGATCTTCTGCCTGACAGATCGAGTATGGCGTTCACGCTTCTGGCTTTCTGCTCCGCCGGCAGCCTCGTCATAGCGGTAATTTTTCTTGCGTACACGGTGGCGAGGAACCACGGAGTCGAGTGAGTTGCCGCCGAGATGCAGTGCGCGGCGGCGCGATGTGATTTGAAGCATGTCGTGCTAGCTCTCCAGCTTGCCCAACACCTCCCCACTCCATCTTGCTCCGGGCAGTGTAGGTTGGGGGATTCTGCCGGTGACCTGCCTGCGGTGAAGCTCTAGTAAGGGCGCTGTCTGCTGCCAAATTGCGACGATGCATGTTGTGCACACAAGCTCCCGGATACGGATGAGCATTTTTTATCTGAACAATGAGAGATCTAGTGGACGACTCTTTACGGTATGTTGAGCGGAGAGCCAGAATCAGCCACTCGGCACATTTATTTGGCACTGCAGTCGCGAGACTACTTCCTGTCCAAAATTAAGGGGTACTCTCTGTAATGGCTAGCTAAAGATTTCATCATTAGCCTGGCACCAACTAGGACAGACTACTGCAATTCTGTTTTAGCAAGGCTATAGGACCAATGTCACGTACCACGTGCCTATGAAGGCATGCCTTCTTTGCTGCTTTGATGGGAACGATGGTGAACGACGCGATCTGCACAATTCTCAAATGCACTGTTTATATTATCACTAACCAGTTGGCATGCTTCCTTCTAGCATAAGAAGATATTAATGATTAATAATAATAATACTTTGTATATAGCGCCCTCAGAGAACTCAATCGCTTTTTAGGCACTTTACATTTGCTGCAAACGAAGCACGATCGAATGGTTAGTGGTAGCATGCTCGATAAACAGCAAGAACAACATGTTAGGGGTGGCATGCACAGGTTCAGCATGCAAGTTTGGTTAGTGGCAACTTGCACAGTGTCAGCACACATAAGCATATAAAGGACGAATCACAGGGACCCACTAAATGCTGTCATAAACAGATGCGTTTTTAGTTACTTTTTAAATGCGGTTAAGTCAGGGGATGTCGTGACACAAGTTGGGAGTGAGTTCCAGGTTTTGGGAGCACACGAACTAAGGCACGGTCTCCAAAGGATTTGGAGTTTGTACGAGGTATAGGCAAACAGTTAGATTCCGAAAAGCGAGTGGTACGATGCTTAGCCTGGTGGGGGAGTAGATCTGGTAGGTAGGCTGGAGTCAAAGAATGAAGGAACCTAAAAGTGAGTGACAAAACCTTGACATCGATGCGTTGCTTGACTGGGGGCCAGTGCAGGTCGGCCAGAAGTGGTGAGATGTGGCAACTGCTTTGCTCACGACAGACAAACCTAGCTGCAGAGTGATTATATTATCATCAACACTCAAGTGATTATATTATCTCCATGATTATATTATCATCAACACTTGGCTTTAGTCCTGAATGTGACCGCCAGATGTATCATTATTTCTACGAGACTATTCTGTGTAATCTTGACCCAAAGGATCTTGGTCGTGCTGTGGATGCAACAAAAATCTGCAGCCTAATGTCAAAGTTCCTTCATACTCAGTTGGACTGTTGCTGGAAGGCCGGCATTTCTCCTGCCTGCCTTGTTACACCATTACACTGCAGGATCAGCCTTCTTGCACAATCAATGTAATTCATTTGTATAGCGCCCCAAGAGAACTAAATCTCTATTCAGGCGCTTCACATATGCCTCAGGGCTCGAGCCCACGACCTCAGCCAGACCTTAGTCGGGGCGAGCACCTTAACCGCTGGAACAATCGAGACTTTTCTTGTATGCACATGACATGCAGGTCCACCTGTGCTGTGATTCCTCGCTACCTTCCAGCACGTCAAGCTTTCTCAAATATAATGACGATAAAACCAATCCACTAGTGATACAAAAGCCTAATGTTACTCGGAAATGAGAAACCTAACTCTCAAAATGAACTCAACCTTCGTGCTTCCTGTAGAATCTGCATGCAATCTGTGTGTCCTATTCTAAAGTGACCTTTCACTAGATGACCACAGCAGCAGTCGAGTCTGCCTACTTTTAGCTACGTAACATTGCAAGAGTTTGGGGCTGTTTGGACAGGTATAGCATATCCAAGTTAGTTCACTGGCATTTGTGACATCCCATCTTGACTTGTGTAACTCGCTACCCGGACATCTTCGGGCTTGTGCAATAAGGCAGGTACAGCTGGTGCAAATTCTATAGCTAGGCTCGTATGTCCTGAGCATCTCAGTTGTCACGGCACACCACTTCTCACCGATCTGCGCTGGGTCCCCTTCAAACAACCTATTGACTTCAAGGTTCTATCTCTTACTTGTAGCATTTACTAACAGCATTTGCTAGGTATGTATGTATCTCCGTCTGTAACTCCACAAAGTCATAAAGACCATGTGGGTGTTACACAGGAGAGTTTTGTATAGTGCACTCACAGCCTAAGCGGCTTTCGGTACGTATTCGGTAGCCAACAGACTTTGTCTCACGCAACAAAGAGAAAATGGGAAGCATAGCAGAGTTAGGAGAGCAGTTGAGGTAGTGAGTAGCATGAAAGTAGCAGCTCAGGACCACTGAAAAGGATGAGCCATAGTCGGCAGTAGGAGAGTAGTTATCGTTGCTTAAGAATTGTGGAAGCGAGTTCCACAGTGTAGGACCTGCAGAGAGCTAAAGCTTCTGTCACCAACGGTCTTTAAGCGGAGGAATGGGACAGCTAATTTATTGTCCACACAGGACCTGAGGGCGCGAACAGGCTGAAACTAGTATAGCAGTTCAGCCAGATATGGAGGAGCCAAGCCGTGGCGGGCATTGTGGGTCAGCGTAAGAACCTTGCTCTGTATCCGTTGATCAACCGGCAGCCATCCTAGCTCTTTTAGCAAAGGAGACATGTGCTCAAACTTCTGGGACTTTAAGACTAGCCTTGCAGCCATATTCATAGTCAGCTGCAGTGGCCTAATCGCTTTTTTTGGTAGCCCAGCCAATAGGGAATTGCAATAATCAAGCCGAGACAGAACTAAGGAGCTAGTTAAATTTTTTGCAAGCACTGTGAAAGACAGCTCCTAATCTTGGATAGGGATCGGACGTGATGGCTAGCTGCAGAAGCAGTCTTCTGAATCCTTATGAATAGTTCGTGTGCTCATGTATGCTAGCATCATGTATGTTATCACTAATCAGTTGCCACGTCTTACTTGCAGCACACGTAAAGAGACTTAGTTCTCTTAGGGCACTAAAAAAGGGTCTTACTATTTTAATATTGATTTTCTTGGCCAGGATGGTCTGAATGCGCATTTCTTTTGCCAAAAGACTGTGCAAACTGGTGCTTTTGCTTTGCTCGTCAGGCACTGTAGAAATCACTCCCCATATTCTTGCTGAACGATGTTGCTGTTTGTTCTGTATTGGCTTGAGCTTTTCCAGCCATCCATCGATATTAAATACTGTTGTGTGACTCACTACGTCGACTAGCCTCATATCTTAGCTGGTCTTCTCGAATGTGCTAGGCGCAAGGTTCCTAACGCTGCACCACTCTTGCGGGTCAAATGCTGCTTTGAATTGTAATTATTAGCAGTCCAGCATTTTTGCCACGTCTTTATCTCTGTGCCTGTGCCGATAATCCATCAGTGATCTGCGACAGGGTTCTCAGACAGGTCTTAGCGGTACTTGGCTGCTCTTGCCACCTAGAAAATGCTTGCACTGTGCCTGTTCGCGTGCTAACCAAGTTAATGTAGTAAAACGGCTCTTCAAGAGGCCGTGATAGCTCAGGAGGTAAGGTGAAGGTGCTCTTTACGTGTGTTAAGGTTGAAGGTTCTTTTTACGGTGCTTCTTTTGAGGCAAACCGGTTCTCTTTACGACCGAGGTCATGGGTTCGAATCCTGGGCGATCCCTTATTGCCAACTGCAAGCTGTGGTAATTGCTGTTAAGGCTCTTCTGCCGTCATAACAATGAGACTGGTTAATCAGCTACTATTTTACTCTAGCGTTGGCCAGTCATAGTGAGCTCGGATTAGTAATGTGAGCTCGGACTAGCCGGCAGCAAATCAGCTGTCAGAAAGCAAGTAGCTGCACTTGCACTTTACAAATTTAAGTTTTGCTCTGTCACTTTTCCTGTCATTCAGTGCTGAGATTCGCTGCTAGATCGGCATATATATATATATATATATATATATATATATATATATATATATATACATATATATATATATATATGATATATATATATATAACATATATATATATATATAACATATATATATATATAACATATATATATATATATATATATATGTATATATATATATATATATATATATATATATATGTTCTTCTCTCTCTCTCTCTCTCTATAGAGAGAGAGAGAGAGAGAGAGAGAGAGAGAGAGAGAGATAAAAATAGATATGCTTGAGCTCGTGCCACTGGCTGCTCGAGCTGCTGAGGCTATTTGCTATTTCTGATGGCCTCTCGAGCTAGTCGCTCGCTTCTCCGGCTTCTCTGCAGGAAAGCATACGCAGAAGTCGATGCTCAAGACGTCGCACTGGACGTACACCAATCGCCGAGTGTACCCACCGAGAACCCCCTCTACTACAGGTACTTGCAGCCCCCTCGGGGTGGAAGCCTAAGGTAGTCGCCCAACAAGTTTTGCATCAACTGTGCAATTGCATGGCAGCATGCCTTCGCAGCCTCTTCTCCTTAAAACTCATTAGCTTCTTTCAAAAAGAAACGGTAGCCGTTTTTTCGATCGTGTTTCCTTTGCAGCAAATATAAAGCGCTTTGAAAGAGATTGAGTTCTCTGAGGGCACTTTATCAAGTGAGTTATTTATTTTGGTAATCCGATTTTGCGCACACAGAAGAATATATATAGAGCTTGAATAAATGTGTGGAGCTTGAAGCTTCGAGACTCTAAGGCTGTCTGGATGGAAGCTTTGCATAAATCTAGGTAAAAACACGAGTAAGTGTGCCTCTTGAGAAGCAGCCTGAAGCGGCTGACCGAGACGTGCTTCGAAGACCGATGCTCTTTGGCCGCGGCCTAAGCATTGCCGCGTGTCTCACTTTCAGAGAGGCTGAAACTCCGAGCACAAGTCTACATGGTGCCTGGAGCTCTTGTGGCAGTGCTCATTGCAATGCAGAGAGCGCTTGGAGCGTAGCAACGCTCGGCATAGCAAATGTTGAACGGTCTAAAAAATCTACCTCAGCAACGCTAAAACTTCGGCTGCCCCTTAAACAATGCTCAAAGCCACTCTGTAAACCAACACTGATCATGACGTTTGATAAAGCGCCCTCAGAGAATTCAATCTCTTTCTAGGCGCTTTACAGTTGCTGCAAAGGAATCTACAAATGCTAGCACTATTTTTTGTGCCACATCTAAGAACAAGGTAGAATTGCAGTGGAGAAATACGTTTCGAGTTTGCTCGCCGACAGACGAGCCTCCAGAACCAGTCCCAACCAGCTTCTACCCGAAGGCGGCTACCGTCTGAAAGGCTTTTGGGTTGTGGGGGCCGGGGTACCATATTTTACATGTTGACACTATGTATGTCGCATCTAACCACGTTGTGGTTGTTGAAAATGTGCATTTTACCACTAACCATTCGATCATGCTTCCTTTACAGCATATGTAAAGTGCCTAGAAAGAGATTTAGTTTCATGAAGGTGCTATACAAATGTATGCCATTACAATCGGCTGTAATCTGGTTGAAACAGACAAGTCACACCCGTTCGGCCAGACCTATTGGGGCTTGGGCTGTCCTTAGCCCTCTACCTCTTAACCCTTGTAGGCACTGCACTATTTTTGCCGAAGCTTATGTTCTTAGCATGACCTCGTGTGCTTGCTTTATGAATGTACATGTGTATTCAAGTTCTTGTATTTGCGTTTGTATCTGCATGTGTGTGTGTGTGTGTGTGTGTGTGTGTGTGTGTGCGTGCGCGCGCATGCCTACGTGTCAACATAGGTGTGATCCAGCCAGGTTTCTGCAACTAATTAGCGATAATAATAATAATAATAATATTGCACTTGATAAAGCGCCCTCAGAGAACTTAATCTCTTTCTAGGCGCTTTACATTTGCTGCAAAGTGATACGCAATAGAATAGTAAGTAAAATCATGCTTGAAAAACAAACAAAATGAATAACATGGTTAGGGGTTACATGCACTGGGTCAGCATGCAAATGTGGTTAGTGGCAGCATGAACAGTGTCAGCACGCATAAGCACATCGAGGACGAATCACAAGGACCCACTAAATGCTGTCCTAAATAGGAATGTTTTTAAGTTTCTTTTAAATGTGGTCAGGTCAGGGGATGTTCTGATGCAGGTCGGGAGGGGGAGTTCCAGGCTGTGGGAGCATACGAGCTAAATGCACGGTCTCCAAAGGATTTAAGGTTTGTACGAGGTATTTCTAGACTGTTGGATTCCGAAAAGCGAGTGGTACGATGCTTTGCCTGATGGGGTAGTATCTCTGAAAGATAGGCTGGAGCCATAGAATGAAGAGACCTAAAAGTGAGCGACAAAACCTTGAAGTCAATCCGTTGCTTGACTGGTAACCAGTGCAGGTCGGCGAGAAGTGGAGTAATGTGGCAACTGCGACGCTCACGGCAGACAAGCCTAGCTGCAGAGTTTTGCACCAGCTGCAATCGCCTGATCGCACATGCTGGTAGGCCAGTAAGCAGTGAGTTGCAGAAGTCGAGACGAGATGTCACGAATGCATGGACCAACTTGGACGTGGTATCCTTATCTAAACAAGCCCTAATTTTAGCAATGTTATGAAGCTGAAAATAGGCTGATTTGACTGTGGAGCTGATGTGGTCGTCTAACGAGAGGTCGCTTTGGAATATGACACCTAGATTTCGAGCTGATGCAACTGGAGATATGCTGGCAGAGCCAATTTTGAAAGTCAGCCTTTCCAATTTCTGAATAACACTAGGTTTGCCCATAACTAGTAAGTTAGTTTTATCATCGATGGCCCTAAACTTACAGTTCTCTTTGATGATTGCAATGTCAGCACCTTTCATTAGTATGCTAGAATTCTTAGAGCTGAACCCGATGGTTCACCGATGTATCGGCTTGCTTATCCCTGAAGTTCTATGATAGATTTATACAGTTCAGATGGTTTGGTTCACTCGAAAGCAAAAAAAAGAGACTTGCACTTTACACATTTGTCTGGCAACTGTCTGCTGTGCATGGCACCTCCGGCCCTCAAAGGTTCCATAAGGATGTTGTGTGCAGGCTGCTAGAAAGATACTGTCGGTCACAACGTTGCTAGTAACACCATTGCTGAGCCATCTTTGTGATGATTGAGCGTGGTGTAGGAAGTGCAGCACAGCATCACTTGCAGAGCTGCTGCTATATAACGCCTTGCTCAGTCTGCAGGAGGACTGGCTTATCTCAAAACTAAACAAATGTATTATTACTATTATTGTTGTTATTATTACTATTATTACTGAATTTGCTTCTTTTAGCCTGCCGTAAAAAATGAATGGTATTCGAACAATTACAGTTTTTTGCATTACAGCCAACTATAAAATGTATAAACAATGTGCACGTTCTCTAATGCCGGTGCCTCCAACAATACCAGCTAACGTATTGCGAAAAGCGAATCAGTGAACGATTACTATGCAGTCACCCGAATATAGTGTGCCCATACCTACAAGAATTTAAGCAGATCGCTCCGGCACTATAATTTTGCTTGGACTTCGCATGGCTTCCACACAGAAATCTTTGATCGTGCCTTCGGAGTGCCAGGTCTCCAGGGAGTGTAATTAGTGAAGCGATCATAGGCTGCCCGGCAAGTGAT
This sequence comes from Cristatella mucedo, assembly GCA_009760855.2. NCBI lineage: Eukaryota > Metazoa > Bryozoa > Phylactolaemata > Cristatellidae > Cristatella > Cristatella mucedo. The sequence goes on from WPIO01000154.1 coordinate 239,688, forward strand.
TTCTGCACAGCCAGCCATTCTGTTGCTCATAGGACACCCTAAGCGTGTGGCTGGATTAGAAGGCTTTGCTCTTCTAATAGGTGATGCTGTTGTGCGACCATCACCACATGCTCGAAATTTAGGTGTGTCGTTTTCGACAGCTGCCTAAATTTTAAAAGCTTCATTCAGAAGACTGCGTCTACAGCTAGCCATCACGTCCAATCCCTATCCAAGATTAGGAGCTGTCTCCCACAGTTGCTTGCAAAATATTTAACTAGCTCCTTAGTTCTGTCTCGGCTTGATTACTGTAATTCCCTTTTGGCTGGGCTACCAAAGAAAGCTATTAGGTCACTGCAACTGATATGAATATGGCTGCAAGACTAGTCCTTAAGTCCCAGCGGTTTGAGCACGTGTCTCCTTTGCTAAAAGAGCTAGGATGGGTGCCGGTTGAGCAAAGGATACAGAGCAAAGTTCTTACGCTGACCCACAAGGCCTGCCACGGCTTGTCTTCTTCGTACCTAGCTGAACTGCTGCATCAGTTTCAGCCTGTTTGCGCCCTCAGGTCCTGTGTGGACAATAAATTAGCTGTTCCATTCCTCTGCTTAAAGACTGTTGGCAACAGTAACTTGAGCTCTGCAGGTCCTAGGGTGTGGAACTCGCTTCCATAACTCTTACGAAATGACAGCTACTCTCCTGCTGCCGACTATGGCTCATCCTTTTCAGCAGTCCTGAGCTGCTACTTTCATGCTACTCACTACCTCAACTGCTCTCCTGACTCTGCTATGCTACCCACTTTCTCTTTGTTGCGTGAGACAAAGTCTGTTGGCTACCGAATGCGTACCGAAAGCTGCTTAGCCTGTGAGTGCGCTATGCAAAACTCTCCTGTATAACACCCACACAGTCTTTGTGGCTTTGTGGAGTTACAGACGTGATACATTACATTCCCTGACGCCTTGCATAACGAGATACATTACATTCCCTGATGCCTTGCATAACGATGGCTCTCGTATGCTGGGCTGATCAGAACTGCATGAAGCTAAGCAATGCTCTTGCCCTCGCCAAGCTTTTTCACTGCAATTCTCGACTGTTCTTAAACAAGACTCGCGATTTTCCATCATTTCATGGTTTTCCTCTTTAATGGTTTCTTACTCCGGCCTGTACTCAAGCCAAGACGGCAACCCAGAGGCCATGATGATAACTTACGTTCACTTTAGATGAAATCGCTAGAAAACTGGTTGCTTTAGCCTTGTAGTTAAAATAAAAATAAATTTAATTCATTTTATAGCGCCCTAAGAGAACTTAATCTCTATTCAGGCGCTTCACATATTGCCACAGGACTCGAGCCCACGACCTCGGCCATACCTTAGTCGGGGCGAGCACCTTTACCACTGGGCCAAGCCATTTTGACCTATGCTGCTGCATTTGCTTAAAACATGACTCTATTCACAGCTGAGACTTATGAACTTGTATTTAAATTTAAATGCAATCAGGACAGTCACTTTCGTATGGTTTACCGATGTGATGTGTCGATTTCTTTTTTTGTATTCAGAAAGACTCTCTGGAAGCCTCATTAAACAGGGTTGCATTTACTAGAATGCATTAAACTGTATACGTAATGCCACAGAGAGACAATGCTCAGGACATTTGCAGTCGCCTGTTCGTTGCCACTGTTCGTTGCTTCCTAGCTATATCCAGAGTTAGTGGTCGTATAATTGGTGTCGTGTCAACTGTTTCCTGCGTTTCCTGCCCTCATCATCTGCAGGTTCTCACAACTTTCTTCAGCTGACGTAGAACCGCATTGCAGTTCGAATGCAGCAGCATCAGCACAGGAGCCAGCAGAGAATCCTAAGCCTGCTACTGCAGCTGCACCTGCACGGAGTGGTGGCGGCGGAGCGACTGCACCATTGCTTCAGAGACCTAGTCCTCCACCAACGGTATGTTGAAAATGCAGGCGTTGGCATGGCTTCGTCTTCATCGGAAGAGAGAGAGTTAGAGGGGGAGAGAGAGAGAGTTAGAGGGAGAGAGAGAGAGAGAGAGAGAGAGAGAGAGAGAGAGAGAGAGAGAGAGAGAGAGACAGCTCTGGAGGCCCGGTTGCTTTGCCTGGAACCATTCTCACAGCTTGGTGAACCCCTGATGAGAATCAGACTTGTGGATATAGTATAGAAAGCTCACCGAGAGCCATTTAGGCGCTATAAGAGCACTGTAGAAAAATATCCAGCGTAACATCTGCTTAGTCCTTGTGGCTTTGTGGAGTTATTGACAGAGATGCATTATATTGACAGAGATACATTGTATTGACAGAGATACATTATATTGACAGAGATACATTATATTACAGAGATACATTATATTGATAGAGCTGCATTATATTGCATCACTCTTCCATCTCTCTTTTCTCACTGCATCTAGCATTCAAGCTGGGACATTTTCTTAAATGCGCCACTGCAACTGCAGGCGATAGTTGCTGGTAGGATGCTGTGGTGGCTTGTTAAAAGTAGTAACAGTCATCTTGCAGATACATTGCTCTCCAAAAATGTCTACCAACCTGGTCAATCGATCTCGGTTCGGTTGTTGCTAATGTCAGTATTCGAGTAAGTCATTAAGCTACACTAATTATTACGTTGCAACAATCTGTCAATATAGTTTTGCAATTAGGTGCAGTTTGCTAACTGCATTAGTCGGCAGCCGAGGAAACGATTCCCATGTAAACATATGGGGAGGCATGGTGATGTGACTATCTGTCCCTGTTGGATGCCATCCAGCAGAGCCTGTGTTTGGCCCATTTCGTAACCGACGATGCCTCGGCTAATGATGATCCAAGGTACCCGAATGTCTCATCGACCTGTTGAGGCCAGCCTATGCCATAGAGACCCTCGGTACGCGACCAGTACTTGCCTCCATTTGCACACCTCTGTGGCCAAACACAATTTCTGCTGGATGGCATCCAACAGGGGCAGATAGTCACGGCGCGATGCCTCCCCATCTTTAGATGGGAATCGTTTACTCAGCTGCCGACTAATGCAGTTAGAAACTGCAACTTAATGCAAAACTATATTGACAGATTGTTACAATGTAATAATTAGTGTAGCTTAATGACTTACTCGAATACTGGCATTAGCAACAACCGAACTCCGATCGATTGACCAGGTTGGTAGACATTTTTGGAGAGCAGTGTATGTATACGTCTATAATATCCCAAAAGCCATAGAGGTTGCTGTGAACATGTCACTATTGCATAAGAAGCCTGGGCAACTTTCAGCAAACTTATGGTTGCCACCAGACTTCAACTCAATCAAACGAAAGTGAGAAGCATAGCCAAGGAAGGAGCGAGGTCGATGAAGTGATAGCAGAGGACGGCTGGAAAGGATGAGTCAGAGTTTGCCACAGGACAGATGATGTGGTACGTGAACTGTAAAGACGAGCACCGCAATCCAGGTCCCAGCGAGCAAAAGCTTCGGTCACCAATTGTCTTTAAGTGAGTACAGTGAACAGCAAATTAATTCGCCAGAGAGGACTGGGGGAGGGGCACGATGAGGCTGACAGTGGTTCCATAGTTCACGGCAAGGTATGAAGGAGCTGAGACCGTCCTGGTGGGTCGACGTACGAGTTTTGCTTTATATGAGCTGATCAACTAAGAGCCACTGCAGCTTCTTTGCAAGGGAGACTCGTGACTGAATTGATTATATTGAAAGATCAAACTAGCAGCCGTAGTGAGCACCGAATGCTGAGGCTCGTGTTTTTTGGCAGCCCTGCTAATGCTGAGTTACAAATGCTGAGTTACAGTGGCTTAACACAGACAGAAGAACGGAACCAGAAAGATCTTTAGCAAGCCATTGGGGTAAGCAGACACTATTCCTGAAGTCAAAAAATGGAAAATGGTGACTAGATGTGGAGGCTCCTCAAAACAAAAATGTTTAACGTCAAACAGTTGTTAAAGAGGACATCTGAATTGCACGCACCCGGCGATGATAGTACTGTGGTCCCTTCAAATAAGAGTGCAATGTCTGTGAAGTGGTTGCTGCAATGGGAAATAATACTATTTATAAATGGAAGCCATTCAGCACGGCATGACAATGTCGCTGTGAGCACGGAGTACCTTTTTATCTCCCACCCCTTGTATGCCTGCCTGCGAATAGGACCCAGTCCGTTTTAGTTCAATTCCACGCGATGGATGAAAATTTGGTCAGAGGATAGCACTTCCTTACCCAGGTCATGGGTTTGAGTCCTGCAGCAGCAGGCAATTCTGTATTTTGCCGGCTGCAAGCCGGAGTGATAGCCACTAAGAGCAAGCACCTTACCTCCTCCTGGGCTATCGTGGCCCATGGGTCGCCTGCCGTAAGATAAATGAGGCTGCTAAACCATGGTAACTTTACTTAACCTTTGCTCCTGGGTCTTAGCTCAGGGTTGAGGTGCTCGGGCTCGTGCGACCCTCAGGGTTGTGGGTGCAGCAGCAGCAGGCAAGCCTTTATTGCTCACTTGAAACGTTGGTGATGTGATTACCATTAAGGATCTTCTGCTGCTACGTAAATGAGGCTGTTTGATTAAACGACCTTTGCTTTTTATTTGAACTGCATTCCGCGTGGTCCAGAATGTGATACAAGCAGCCTGTCACCTGACCGTGCCACCAGGTTAGAAGTGTATCGCTGCTTCACGATGACCATGTGATCAGTGCAGGCAGGATTCGCCGATTCGCAAAGGATTTGCCTAATAAGTCGTGAAAGTAATCGCCTGACTAGCTAAAAGCGAGCCCGTCTACTACTCCTGAACGCTGGCCCAAAACTTACTCCTCACCCACTGGCACTTAGCGAGATTCGCCGCGGTACTCTGCATGCAGTTTTAGCCCATCTCTCAGATCAAGCGAACCTATTAGATCGAGCATATCGTGAATTTTATCGGCTCTTTAGTTGGTTATATGTTCTCTTGGCTTGTGTGAGCAGTTAAAAATAAACACTTTTTAATTAGGATACCGATAACTGTACATATATATGATTAGTGTACTCAGGAAAGCCATTTTGGCCAAAACGCTCTCTACAGCCACTCTGGATGTGCTAGCGACTAAATTAAACTGTCTCCTCAAGGTTGTTGAGTGGCACAGATTCGAATTTTCCACGAAAAAGAACATGGCTAACTCAATTCTTAGTTTTTAGCTAGGGAGGAAAATGTGCCCGTGTGACATGTACAAACAATATTAGACGTGACACAACACTCTTGCAAAGAATAAAAAATGCATCAAATGCACACAAAGATGATTTTGTGCGACTACGGCTTTCATTCTAGTCCAGTAGTACGGCATGCTGTCAGTACGTCTAATGCATTTCCTCGATGCAATTTCTGGAGTTCGTTAATCCGTACCGTGGAGCGTAATATAACTTAAGCTTACTGACTAGAATAAGTGAAATTGTTTGGAATTCTCCAAATGACAGCTTAAAAATCTGATTGAAGAAATATGATTTCATTAGCTATATTTGCTTAGTAATTTGTTTGCTCTTCAATTTTATTAGATTAGCAATACATTTTCCACTTGTATGAAACTGTCCCTCCTAGATAATTAAGCAGCTATACTTATTGAAAGATGCCACTTTGGTTAGTAATTCGAAGTCTGGAGGAAATTTTATTTTAGCATAAATAGACTTTGGGTGAAACGTAAAAAGGTTTTCTGACCAATGTATATTTCTTTTTAAAAGGTGAGCTATGCGACTTAAACTCCTTTTTTTCGAAAGCCTCTGTGCAGTATCTGAAGCCATCGCACTATACACATTTCAAAGATGTCTTTGCTTTGAAATCCGCATTCGATGTTTAGCCCTACATAAATCCAACAGTCTGTCCAGACTATATTTCTTGCTCAGGAACTAACGCTCTGGAACGCTCAGATCACTTTTGCTTGCTAGGTCCCAATGTTCAGGTCCAGCTGCCTCTTAACTAGTAAGGGCTGCATATAATAATAGTATTTTGTATAGCCCCCTCAGAGAACTGAATCTCTTTCTAGTCTCTTTACAGATGCTGTATAGAAAGCATTACCAAATGATTGGTGGTAACAGCCGAGAGCAGCAGGCACAGTGTAAGCACGGGTATGCACACGAAAGACGCATTACAAAGACCCACTGAATGCTGTAATAAGCAGGCGTGTTTTAAGCTTCTTTAATTTTGAATCGTCCTGAACCACGGGGCTATATTTCTGCACTACTCTACTAAAAGGATTGAGGTCTTTGATTCCAATCCGAATAGCATGCACTCACAGATCTACGCCCACATTTCCTTCTCTCTATTGCTTGTGAGGCATGCCTCTATAAATCCAGATTGCTGTTGTGCCAGATTTGCATTTACAGTTGCATTAGTCCTACCTTGGGTTCAGAAACCGCCAGGTTGGTGCATAAGGAGGAAGCTTCAGCTGAAACGACCGTTAGTCGTGTCAGTCATTTTGCGGCGGCCAATGTGCTGCCTGCTGCACTTCTTAGCGACGTCCGAGTATAAGTGCACTTTCGTGCTTCAGGCTCAAAATGTGCCAGTAGAAGCAAAGGAAACGAGCGAATCTTACGAGCCGATTACCTTACAAGCTGATTACCGCTAGCGAGACCGCTTAGCACCCCATCGCACCACAAGTTAACAACGCGCCGTTGGTTTGTTTCGTTTTAGTATAACTCGGGAGAATTCTACAGCACATACAGCAGCAATCAAGGCACCCTGGAAAGCCAGCGAAGGGCCATCAGCGGGGCTGCCGCTTCCTAGTCCTCACTGTCGTCATCGTTATCGCCTTGTTCGCCATCTTTTTTTTAGTACATGTTAGTATGTGCTCTGCTAGCTGCTGCCATCGTATGCTGCTCAGTGGACTTATAAAAGGCTAGGCAGGTCATTTAGTAGTTTATCCTGTCGTCCGCCCACGGAACACCGAGTGTTGACTGCCCCTGGGCACACGCGAGCTCCATTTGTCCTCTGGCAGCTGCTCCTGTGCAAAGTCAAGCGTGCCGAAAACGTCAACCGCTTCAATCAATCATGTCTAGCCCAGATAGGACGAGCCAAAGCCGAGCTCAGTTAGACCTGGACGACGTCGCGAGTTGCCGTTGCTGTTCAACCATGGAGGGCAAGGTCGCTGGCAGCAAGGCGCAGTCGTAGAGGCGAGGAGGCCGTTCTGCTGCCGGCGGCTCCGAACTGTCGGCTGCTAGCTCATGTATTCGCAAGACGGGACGTGCCGTCAGCTCGCCTCCACGAGCCTATGTGTGTGCGTACATATACACGATCCACAGGATGCCGGATGCCGGCCGCGCTTGTATCGGCTTAGTGCCAAAAATAGAGCAGCCTCGTTTTTTAAATTTCCAGGGCTTGTCAAGTCAATGCTCTGTTGCTTTGAAGAAGGGTAGTGCTTGCACGACCGCTCGTTGCTCGGCTATTATATCAGCGGCGTTTTTCGCTGGACAGGTCGAGATGTTCTACTTCGGGGGAGCGGGTATCTCACTCGGTCAGTACCTCATTCGGAGCTTCGGCGGGGAGGGGGGGCTAGAAGGAGGGGCGGCGAAGCTGGCGGATGGGAAAGATGTCTCGGATACGATTTGCAACGGCATAGCTTGTCATTCATGCTTTACGCTGTGCCGAATTCGATCGTGTCGCCGAAAATTTTGCAGCGATCGCGACTCCCCTCAGTTTGGCGGTTGTGGGTCTTGGCGCAAGGCGAGCAGGGGGGCTAGGTGCGCAGGGGGCAAGGTTCGCAGGGGGGCGAGGTGCGAAGGGGGGCAAGGTGCGCAGGGGGCAAGGTTCGCAGGGGGGCAAGGTGCGCAAAGGGGGCAAGGTTCGCAGGGGGTCAAGGTGCGCAAAGGGGGCAAGGTTCGCAGGGGGTCAAGGTGCGAAGGGGGGTAAGGTGCTCCCTCTTCACGACCGAGATCATAGGCTTGGGTGCTGCAGTGGGATGCAGATCCTTTATTGCCCAGTTCAAGCGGTGGCCGCTAGCCGCTGCGGCTCCTCTGCAGCTAGAGAGTAAACGAGGAGAAACTGCCGAATCAGCTCACTTTTAGCTTATACTTTCGATTTAATGAATGAACTTATTGCGACGTAGAGCTCGGCGAGCAGTCGCTCCCGCGCCTAAGTCATCGCCGTCTTCGCAGTTGCACCGTTGCTGAACAAGTTTCCACTGTTTTGAGCTCCTGGATTGAAAGTCCTACCCGCCCCTCTCTGCTGCCCGCCACCCACGTCGACCTGCCAGGCTCAGTAGTCGTTATGATCGCACGACAGATTGTTCCAGAGGCGAGCTCGCCTGCCCAAACCGAGCCGCCGTCCGAAAGCTCTGCCACCGAGCCGGCAACCACGTCGACCGCTGCGCCCACCCATGCAGTTCGGCAGCCTGCCGCTTGCGGCTGTAGCGGGCGACAGGAAGGAGCGTGGTCTGCGGTTCGGCATGTCGAAAGATAGCCGCGTGGAGCACAAGACATTTGCCAGCATCGAGAACCCATCCAAAACACCGGACATCAAGTTCTGATACACCGGAAATCAAGCGAATAAAACAGACTTGCAAACAGTATTAAAACGCAAAGAGCGGCGTCTCCGTTTGTCACCAAAAACAATTGTTCAGGGACAGCACCGACAAGATAGGACAAAGACACGCGCACTTTGCTCAAGTACTTTACTGTGAGCGGAAGGTCTGAGCGTGATATAAAAATGCAATCATAGCTGAGCGGCTCCTTTTTAAGTGGAGGAATGAAACAGATAATTTAGTGTCCATAGAAGACCCAAGGAGGCTGAAACTAGTGCAGCAGTTCAGCTAGATATGAAGGACCCAAGCTGTGGTGGGCCTTGTGGCTAGCGTGAGAACTTTTCTCTGTATCCGTTGATTGATCGGAAGCCATTGAAGCTTTTTCAGCATTGGAGACACGTGGTTAAACCTCGGGATTTTTTAACTAAGCCACCGGCACTGTCCACCATTAACTGGATTAGAGAGGTCGCACCCTCTGTTTTATCGAAGTTTTACTGAGTCACTCTGTACGATATTAGTTATGGCCGTTGCGATGGGACATCGCTAAGACCCTACGCACTGTTTTCGGAATTTTCGAACACCCTCCACGTTGGCGTCTCTCTAAGTAAGCACTTTCGATAGTTGGGTGATAGTTGCTATACAGTGATCATACAAAAATGCTACCGCAAGCATGATTTCAACCCAAGACTTGAGCATCTTGGATACTAATTGGCAAACGGAACAGCCCCTCCGACGTTTCTAAAATTCGTCTCAACTCATCAGTAGGGCCGAAATGAAATCCCAAATACTTTTGGGCATTATAATGGCTACTCCTTAATGTCCACAGCCTTTACAGTCTGCTCTGAAGCGTTGCTTTTCTTGATCTCGGTCCCGGGTCGTGGGATCGAATCCTACGGTAGGCGATTCTTTATCGCCATTGCAAGTGCCATCACCATTGTAGTGGTGATAGCCGTAAAGGCTCTCCTGTCGCTATACAAAAGAGGCTGTTGAATAAGCTTGTATTTTTTTTATTCCTCTCACGCCTTATGCTGTCTTCTAGGTGGACTATTCGAAGCTGCTGAAGCATTGAGCGATGCTATCAGCGGCCCTTTTTCGTGCAGCGTGAATTTTGCTGATAGAGTTCGCTTCTCAGCATCGCCATAATTTCGGCGGCATGTTTAGTGAACTAAAATGTCACATGAGCCACGCAGCCTCATCTCAAATTTCTTGGCCCTGCCCGTGATTGCGAGCGCCGGTTTACATTTTCAAGTATTTGACAAGATCTGACAGGACACATTGATGTTCCGAAGAGGCAAACATTTGGCACATCTGACACAGACCGTTACTTGTGCAGCATTTCACCCTTTTGGATAGAACTGCTGAGATCTTGGCGACAGAAGATGGCACCAGATTTGTTGGTGAAATAGCGGTACAGCTAATTCATTGTCTTGAAGGAGGAGGCTGTATATATATTTTTTAGTAATTCAGCTCCGTATTGAGATGGGTCATATAGGTCAAAGTCACGACATCCCCTGACTTAGCCACATTTAAAAAGAAGCTAAAAACTATATTTTTGGCAGCATCTAGTGGATCCACGTGATTTGTCCTTCGCGTGCTCATGCTTGCTAACACTGCATGCTGCCACTAACCATATGTGCATGTGACCCTATGCATATCACTCCTAACCATGTTGATCTTGTTGTTTATTGAGCATGCTACCTCTAACCATTCGATCTTGCTTCCTTTGCAGCAAATGTAAAGTGCCTAGAAAGAGATTTCGTTCTCTGAGGGTGCTATAACAAATGTATAATTATCATTGCAGTTATTAAAGGAAGAATTTTGCTTGACATCCACCAATAAATCGAAAGACATTGCTGTGCTTTAAGCAAAGAATGCATAGGATCGAGTTTCTTTTATTATAAGACCAAACAAGGCGTAGTATCCAGCACCAGCTGGAGGCTTAAAGACTTTTCCCGGCAGCCCTGTACTATTTAGTTAAAGTAGTCGTTAGAGAACAGATGAACTCGTGGGACCCTGGGCCCCTTCAGTCAGCAGTGCCTAACCCCGAACAGGGATTGGTATGTGTAGAAGCGTTCAGCAAAAGAACATTTTAAACTAAGCAATCGTCTAATAGGATTCTTCCGAATGATTAGCACCGACGCTGGTCGAACCTCGGCACCTCCAATCAGAATAAATAAGTTACTAATTCAGTCCTCCATTTAAAGTATACATTGAGATTTCCTTTTAGAGCTTCCTTCAACTTTCTCAGCGCTTACGTTAGTGAAACTTGCCGTCTGCAAGGCAGGCGTTCAGTTCATCTATCACCAAAGCCAGTTTTGAGTGTTCGAATAGAAAAATAGCTGTGTGTCGTCACTTAGGAAGCGATAACAGATACCGAGACCATATTACTCTCCAGTAGTGCAGAATAGATGGAAAACAGCTAGGGACAGTGGGCAGACTCTTGTGAAACTTGGCAGGTGGCTTTGACCAGATCACTTCAAGAACGGACTAAAATGATTGGACATATATGATGCAAAGCATACAAGTGCCATCGTTCTCAATCGCTGGAGGAGAATATTGTGAGCAATGATCCTGCCAAGCAGGTGTTGAAAGCCGTCGGCTCAGGGAGAGCAGGGCCAATGCGTACAAGTAACCAGTATAATTGCTATCCAGGATGTCTGCCTGTTAGTGTTCACTGAGGCTTGCACAGAGATGCAGGCCAACACTCGCCGCCTTCTAATGCAGTCACCAAGTGCAACATCTCTATCGAAGTATCAAGAGTGCAACATTTCTATCGAGGTGTTACAAGTGCAGCACTTCCATCGCTTCGACAGCAGCAGCATCGGGGGGGGGGGGGGAGGATAACTTAGCTACCGCGAACTTAACCTTAATTACTAGAAATAGTAAAAGCCAACGGAGCACACAAGGGAGGGATCAGCTCTGTCAAGCGACGAACACTTAAGCAGCTAAACTGAAGCAAGTTATTTTCAGCACATGGCTCCAGCTGACCATACATGTGGGTCGTCGGAATTTTCTTGGACGGGCTGACCACGAGCAGAATCTTAACTTTTTAAATGCTGCCAACATATTGTTGGCGATTTTTTATGTTTTCAACTTGTAGATCAAACATGTCTCCACTGACTGTGGCCGGTCGGATTGCGGTAAGTAGATACATTTGGTAAATTTTGGTATCTTTGCCACATATACTAGAGACCGGAGTTTCCTATACGTGATGTTACTATTGCCAGCAGCTAGTAGGCATTGATTTCAAAAGTTAAGCTAGGAGTTATCGCTCAAGGACCTCAGTCACATTCATAGAATCCTCGGCTTGGCACGGACACTCACGACTCAGGGGCCACAATTAGGTCCACTGGGAATAGATTCTTCGAAGGACCACTTCGCAAAGCCTCATAACTGAACCCGTCAGAATAGCATCACCGATCCTTGGATGCTAGTGATAAGTCGTGTACCGATAACGATTGGAAACAACCATTCATCTGATGGCAGAGAAAATGCTCAGGGTGATCCGTGCCTAAAAGCACCGACCTCGTTCGACACTCGTACAAGTAGCTGCCACCGTACAAAGTGTGGTACAACATGGCAAGGAGCTGCAACCAGTAAAAAAGAAATGCAAACTGCAATGAGCAGACACCAAGCACAGCTCGGCAGAACCGAGCACCGTTGAAAGCAAGCCATTGCCCCACACCGCTGAGAGACCGAGGTAAAACAAATAGCAAATTCACAGCTTCAGCACAGGCAAATGTTGCCTCTTTAAGTATGCCTGTCCGCGGGAATCACCTCAGCAGCAGCAGCAGCATCACATTCGTCGCCGAGCGGTGAGCAGGCGACGAGGTTATCGAAGGAACACACCAGTCATATTCGGACTGAGCGCGCACGCGGAGTATGCGTGCCGCACGTGAGTTATCTATCACAGCCACTGCGACCCGATCCCCCAATCGATGAGACTGCAGCACCACGAGGAACTCTGGAGAACAGTCGGTCAAGCACCGACAGCTGCAAAGAGACACTGCTGCGTGGAAGACCGCAAGACAGCTCGTGGAACGTCCCACGCCCGGCACGGCCGTGGCGATGCACAGAAGCCGGCTGCACGGCCGCCGTTGCAAGAAACGACCAGGGCTACGTAGCCAACCTCACCTTCCCTCCCCTACCGGGCCCAAGTCGGAGGCAGCCGCCGGCTCGAACCGGCCAGGCCCGACCTCTGCCGATCGTCGCTAGATGAACTCGATGCCCTCGAACTTGTGGCTGTCGATGAACTTCTCCTCTAGCAGCATGCGGCCGTCTAGGTCGAACGTCATGATGTACGTGGCTGTCTGGCCGCTGTCCTCGACGGACTTGAGCGCCACGATCAGGCTGTCGCCGGTCCCCGGTACGAACTTGAAAGACGAGAAGCCGTGCGTCGCGTGTGCCGGCCCGAAGCGCCTCGACTGCACGTCGCCGAAGGCTGCATCGGCCGTGATGAGCAGGTTGGCGGCCCGCCGCTCGTCAGCCTTCTCGTCGTAAGGCTCGGCGCTCGCCCGCCGAGGCAGGAAGAACCAGCGGCGGTGCACGTCGCTCCACACTGCCGACTCGTGGATTATGTAGCCTTCGAAAGAGAAGAGAGGGAGCGGAGAGAATGGAGGAGACGAATCGGACGGACGGAAGGAGCCGAGTGCATCGCCTGATGCGGCCCGAGCCAGCCAGTCGCCGCAGGGTGGTGGCGCCCTCAGGCGCGGACCGATCGCTTGCGCCGAGCCAGTAGCCACTGTCTCGTAGCTGCCGTCATCGCGTCGTCGCCTGCACGCTCGCTGGCACAGCCGCCGGTTACGGTGGCCTAGGGTGGGGGAAAAGGATCAGTGCTGAGGAAAAGGAAAAGACTCGTTCAGTATTTTTTCCCAAACATCACGTCGAAGCCTCGGTTAGACACGAGAGCCGCCATTTTACCAGCTGGATGCAATCAAGCGTGGTCGCATGGCAATGGCCGCTACCGGGAATACCCATGAATGGCGTGCAGGCTGCCAGTGCAGGCGGAACTGGACGAACGAAAGGAAGCACGTCGTCTGCAGAGCACGAGCACAAGAAGCAGGCAAGGCTGCTGCTGGCGCTCTGCTTGGACCCAGAAGTCAGAGCAACTCTACTACCCCACCCACTGCCATCCTTAGCCCGACAGAGGCAGGGCAGCCCGACCAGAGGCTACACAGGCAGACAGCTTGGATGCAGATAATTTACCAGAACGGCTGCAAATTACTTCGAATGCAATGGTGCTTCAGGAGAGATGAAAAAAGCTAAAAAAGCTAAATAATTTATTTAATAGTAATTATTATTAAATAAGGTATAAGGTAATTTGTCTTAAGAAAAGAGGAATGCCCAAATAACATTTATGGCAGTAGCCATGGCTTCCTTTCCAGGGTCTTAGCCTAGAGAGACAGGATGCGCGCTTTCCTCAAGAGTGGCGGTGTTCTCTTCACATGGTTGACTCGAGTCCTGCACCAGGCAATCCTTTACTTGCACAATGCAAAGTGCAGTGATAGCTGCTAAGGCTATTCTGTCTCTATATACACTAAATGAGGCTTTTGACTCTGCCGACCTGTACTTTTTATAAGCAAAGCGCCTAGAAAGAGATTTAGTTCTCCCAATGTGCAATACAACAAATACTATTGCGCGTTTGCCGGGCTTTGACAGGACGAAGCTGACAGGCTTCTACTTCAGTCTGTTCTTGTATGCGACGTTTCTGTCGAGTTTTGGCTGTGCGTGGTACTGAGTTTGAGTACTGAGTACTGCACACTGAGGAGCACTGAGAGTACTGAGAGCACTGAGAACACTGCAAGCACTGAGGAATACTGAGTGGCTTCCTTTGCTGCTTGTACGTCTCTCAATTGTCTGCTACAGGTAATTGCATGCTTATACTCTTCTCACGCTTTGCTTCTTTTTGTTCCCAATTCGTTGCTATGGAAACTCGCCGGTCCTCAGTGGCGTGCGGAAACCACAGGTTTCATATGAAAATTAGTCGGCACCCGTCAAAAATCGCGGACAACACCAATTCAACTTTGCTTTGGAAGTCGGATCTGAGTGTCTGCTGACCTAGCTGGGATCCCGTCCCACTGAATGCCAAGGTTACAATTCTTAGTGAATGTGGCAAAATCGGTACAAGGGGAAGGAGGACAACGTATTTCAAAATTATATTGAATGATTTTCTTACAAAATAAACATATATCTAATGTTGTGAAATTCATTCGACAGAACCAGGTAGAAAATCAGCATTGAGTTGAGTGTATGTACCGTACTGACCATCTTTTAAATTTACACTAAATACAGTACATGGTAAGCCTTCCCCCCCCCGTGAAGAACCACAGGAAGACACTTGGCGTGCATGCCCATCGCTAAACGAAGGCAAGCAGAGTATGACTTCCAGTCGGTCGATCACACTCTCACTCCGACAGCTACGCCAACTCAGCTGGTCCAAGCAGAAGCTGGGAGGCGCCGGCAGTCGTCACTTCTGCCGACAGCAATGAGGGTCGTAGAGCAGAGGGCGCAAGCTGCTGCAATGCCAAGGCCACCCGTTGAAAAACCCGTTCAAGTTCACAGTTTATGAGGTTGTGGCAATTTCAACTGTGAGAGTGAATATTAGAGCTACATATGCAAATTACATCCAGCTTCTTTGACACTCGCCATTGCTGTACCGTCGCAGTAGCGCTATACATTTGACACAAAAGGATTCAATGTAGACGTGACGTCACATGCACCGGACAGACTAATTCACTAGCTTACTATAGGGATATATTATTATGGATAGAAAAATGGAATCACAAAAAGACTATAGGCAATCGCTAGCAATTTTTCACTAGGTCTGAGGCATTGTTCATTTTGTTCAATGCAGCTACTGTCACCCTCAGACGCTGCTGCTGCTGCTGTACGCATAGCTCACGAACAGCAAAGATACAGCTAGGAGCACATGGAGGCAGCAACGAACATGGGAGCGACCAGCGTCCAGTGAAGGGGTGGGTGCTGTCATACCGGGAGCTTCAAAGCCCGCCTGGCGGCGCATGGCGTTGTAGTTCTCTCGCCAGTCGATGTGACGCACCACGCCGCGCATGTCCACCGTTTTTACCCATTGAGGGTTCGTGTTCTCCACTTGCCCGGTGGCCGACGTCCACTCCTTGCCCAGCCCGCCGATGTACAGCAGCTGGTCCTTCACGGTGGCCCACTCGGCCTTGAAACCTGCAAAGCAGGAAGGGCGGCCGATGCACGTCGGGAAGGCACGACGCTGGCGACTCCTCGTGGGCGGCACGCTGGTCGTCGTAGGCGCTCACAACCGATGATGACGACGAGCCGCCCGCTGAACGAGGCGTGTCATTCGAAGTCAAAGAGCGGAAGAAGTGAAAGAGTCAAGGACCTTCTCTATTCTCGAGTAAAAAAATTCAAGTTCGATAACATTAATAAATTACAGAAAACCACCGGTTTTACGCTCCAATAAAGCCTTCGAACAGCAGTGACCGACCAACTTGCCCCCCCCTCAGCTTCCGGGCTCGCGAGCACCGGAAGACGAGCACTACAAGATGTCCCTGAACCTGACAGTGCCTGACGAGCACCTTTCGAAGCAGTCCTCGAAGGTCGCTTAGAGCCATCGGGTTTGAGTCGGTCAAACTGCTTGCACGAAACGACGGCAGTCGCCCTTCTTGGTAGACTGACCGCCCGCAGGCTCGCCCTTGCAGCTGGACACTTTTTGACCCGTCGAGATCCTTGTCTATTCGCCGCAAGATGATCGCACACGGTACACGTTCCACGTACACGTTCCACGTGCACGTAGGTCGAGTCCAGCAGTGGCGAGCCTATGAAGGAACCTAAGCAGTCGTCCGCTTGTCTGACTTAAGGCAGGCCAGACAGTTCGCAAGCGAGCCAGACCACGCAAAGGTCAGAGGCCAGAGGGGAGGGGCGAGCAAGCAAAGCCTGGAGCGGCAGGCGCTCGGAGACAGCTTAAAGACTCTAGACTCTCTCAGCCAACTGCTGATTGCATAACCATGGCTCCCAATTGCATAATCTTTCAATCGTTCAGGTTTTATCGGACATTCAATGCCAGCCTTCAGGTCATCTTCGGAGCATTTCAAGTGTGGAATGAATGCACAGCGGATCTGCTCCTCGGTCTTAGCTTAGGGGTATGCTCGTGCTCGCACTTCACGACCAAGGTCGAGGTCAAGGTCGATGGCTCTCGAGTCCCACAGCAGCATGCAATCCGTTGCAATTTGGTGATAGCCGTTACAGCTCTTCTGCTGCTTCATATAAATGCTAAATCGGCCAACGTTTACTTTTTTCTCAAGTCCTGTCTTTTTACAATCTACACTCTCCCTCGTGACGATGTCGTCACGTGATGATGTCAGAGCACAATTAAGGTCTTAATTTTTGAGCTGGTGAAATTCAGTTAAGTATGCTTACGTTGTGCTTCTGCCAGGCCTTCCAGTCCTCTTTAATTCTCTCGACTCGTTTTCAGCTTGCACAGCCGACATTCTAACTTCAATAGAAGATAACATTTTAAATACAATTTTCTTTCTTTCTTGAATGAAAACACAGCCAACTTATATTGAGATTTTTTGTGAAACGATCATATCAGCTCAGTCACGTCTGATTGCTCTCAGCTGCATAGCACAATTTCACGCATGCTTAGATGAGGGTACCAAAGCACAGTTAGACCGTGCAAATGTTATATTCCATCTACACATGTGTAAGTCACTTTTTACACCATCGCTTTCTGCCTTCGTAACAAGATGCTTACAAACGGTGCAACAAGTCGGCTTGTCTGCCAGGAATGTAGCAACTGCTATAGCAACGTTAATCAATTCTCTACGACATGCTCTCGCTCCCTATCAAACCACCTCCTGTTACTCACGTTCAAGTTCCTACATTCTCCTGCTCAGGCTTGCATACTTGAAATCTGTATTCCTCTGACCTCCTCTATTATAACCTGCGCATCGGATTTAAGGCGTCTAACCAACCTCAGATCCTTTGCAGGTTTTTCATTTCATATGCACCTAAATCCCGCAGCTCCTTACCAACTGACATTAGGATACTCGCTGACTTGACTCCATTTAAAGCCAAGCTAAAAACCCATCTATTCCTCACAGTATGTTATTCGTCAATGAAAATCTTTCTTGATGTGCTGGTGCAAACTGCAAGTGTGCATCTTAGTAAAACTAATCAGTTGATATATGCTTCCTTAACAGCCTACGTTAAGTCTTTCAAAAAGATTTAGTTCTCTCGGGGCGCTATACAATAATATTATTATGCCCGTATGCTCATCTGCACAACTACTGGGATTCCGTTTCGATAGGTGGGTAGAATGCTAGTTAGCCCCACGACGGCTCAGCCTTGGTAACAAAATATCTTCCCGGGACGCACCGAGAGAAGAAACAACGGCAACAAGGCACAAGCACACAGTATATGCGTGCAATAGGACCGAGAGGAAAATTGGTCTCTCTCTCTCTCTCTCTCTCTCTCTCCCTCTCTCTCTCACTCTCTCTGTCTCCGTGGCTTACCTACGGATCGCTTCACTTGCTTGAGCCAGCCTAACTACACGACCTCCTTGTTCCACCATTGTGCTCATGCACAGCCTGCTCATTTTCCTACAGCTGTCTCCCTGGTCATCCCACTGAATTGAAATCTTTCGGTAACAATAATAATAATAATGCACTTGATAAAGCGCCCTCAGAGAACTCAATCTCTCTCTAGGCGCTTTACATTTGCTGCAAAGGGAAATGCAATTGAATGGTGAGTAATATCATGCCTGATAAACATGAATAACACGGTTAGGGGTAATCGACATTTTAGTTCGTGTACACCAAAAGTCTGGAGATCGCTTCCGGCTTTGCTCACTACGTGAAACGACTTTGCATCCTTTTACGTCTCAGCTAAAGACGAGCCTGTTCTGCTCAGCTTACCTTCGCCCAGGTGAACTGGTCGTTATTGTTCACTTTGCGTGGTAAACTGTGCATGATTCAGTACACTTTACCAGGTGGAGGTCCTACCAACAGGTGGTGCTGAACATCTTCCTGTGCGCTTTGGCATGCTGGTCTAAGCATGATACTTGTATACTCATGCATGCTTGTGCTAGCATGCTATGTTCGTGCGTGTCTTAACCCTTGGTTGTCGATTCTCTTGCCGAGAATTGTAAAGCACTTGGATGTCTATCTGACAAACTGACGGGGATGGCAATTCGGCTCTGAGGCAGTTGCTAGCCTACATGCTTCACTACACCGATGCGAAAATATTCCTGATTGCATTTGCAAGTGTTTCCCTACTTAGCTTACGTGCCCAGAAGTAGTAAGCTCAAAGTAGATAAATAGAATTGGCATAAAAAACAACCAATGTCGATTCCAAAATGCAGCAACACCTCACATGACAGTGTGGTTTCATAAAATGGTAACCGGATGCAGCTTAGAGTGCTATACAAACAAAATATTATTAGTATCATTAGTTGGGCAACGTTGGCAGTCACATAGAAATCCACGAAACAAGAGGACACTGATCCGAGACGACTGCAGTAAACAAACACGGTCAAGGTCAGGTCAATTATCAGAAAAAGGAGAACGTTAGTGGCACCACTCACTTGCATGCAGTAGGCAATTCAGAGTTGCCTGCAGCCAGTGGAGTGGCAGCCATCAAGTATGCTATATATATATATATATATATATATATATATATATATATATATATATATATATATATATATATATATATATATAAACTCAAATGCAGAAGTATTTGCACGGTCTAGATTCGCTCCATTAGCAGCTTTTCCTGAGCCGACCGGACTGAAGCCGGAAAGTAGGTTCTGCCTGCTAATTATTGGATACCCAAGCACGAATTGTAACGACATCGATGCAACTTTTGGAAATGGTGGGGTTCGGCCAGAATCGAGTATAGAGAAGCAAATCACCAGCAAAGGGTTCTACATTTTCCAATCTAGTCGTGTGCCACCAGTCGAAAAGGGTTCTGCGTCGGTACCCACCAACAACGAGACAAACTGAACTGACATTTGTCAAATTATCCATCAATCTCGGCCAGCAACCTATCCTCCCACCTCGAGCTACACAGAAGCTCAGCTGCAAGTTTCTGCTGTCACGACTGCCACCTCCGACGACTGCCTGCGATTCACATCCGACGTCAAAACGATCCACGATGCACACCGATGATGACGTCCTGCAAGCTCCGGACAGCCAATCGGTCTCAGTGCTCAAGGCGCTGGCATAGCTTACTCCCAACTCTGCACTAGCAGAAGTGCACTGAAAGGCTTTCGGGATGCTGCTTTAAGCCACGGCCACGGTCCTACTCTGGAACTTTGCTTGGACTGCATTGCCATCTTTCATTGCTCGTATTTTCCACTGCTTTTTGCATCGAAAATGCATAGCAATCGACAGTCGTCTGCTGAGGGACAGCGGATTGCAGAAATGTTGCTTTGAGCAGGGAATATCTTGCAACCACTGAAATAGCGGTCCACCTGTCCCCGACTGAGCTGAAAAGACTCTATCCTCATAATCCAGCTCGTGGCTTTGTGCCACTGGCCACTTACACCTAGCCTAATTCGGTGCCTGAAAGCCATTATACGCATATGCTCCTAAGGTCGAGCATTAGATCTTCTATTTATTAGATCGAGCATTAGATCTCATCTCTCTTAAGGTCGAGCACGAGATTCCACCGCTTCTTCAGCTTCGAGGCCAACTTCATACTGCCTCCTGACTTACCCTCTAGGCAGGCAGTGGTATCCCAACCACTGATTAGCCAATCGCTTGGCAGCTGTGAGGACAATCCTCACGAGGTCAGGTGAACCCACAGACAGCCCTCTTGTTGTGGCTGACAAAGGACACTTCCCTCCCGGATGAACTCTTCTCTGCCTTCCGTTCGGCTTGATCGGACCACCTCTCTCTCTCTCTCTCTCTCTCTCTCTCTCTCTCTCTCTCTCTCTCTCTCTCTCTCTCTCTCTCTCTCTCTCTCTCTCTGTGTGTGTGTGTGTGTCTTGCATCATCACCTACGCTGGCGGAATTAAGTCATAACCTGACCACTCGTTAACCATCAACGAATACACCACCACCACCATTACCGTCAGAAGGCGATTGGATGAGGACGGTCTCCATTCACGAGTCGAAAAGAAGGAACTACTAACATCCGCTAAGAATTCGGTAAGCCTTTTATAGTGGGTCAAGGCTCCAATCCACAGGACTGCTGAGGATTGGGGTAGAGCTGCATCAAGTGACAAAGGCAAACTTGGGCTATTTTCTAATTGCAAGAGGAGGCTTCTTGTGCATCTGGCAGCCCAATGAAGCCTACCCACCCCAAATGCATGCAGCCAACATCGAATTCAGGGGGAAAGCAACGGTTTTATGGTATGGGGTGCTTCAGCAGAAGTGGGTGATGGAGAGACGAAATGCATATAATGACCCGAGAGGCTTATGTCGAACTTCTTCACAACGTCGGACTCCCAATTGCCACGTCACTTTGTGGATGGGGACTATATTTCCAACACGACAACGACCCAAAGCACAACCCAAAGCCAAAAATAAGTACTTTTTTTGTAACAATACATCCGAGTTCGGTTAGCCTCTTGTAACGGTCGTGGACTGGCCGAGTCAACCTCCGGACCGTAACCGACAATCGAGCATTTGTGGGAAAAGGTCAGGCGACGATCGTGACAGCGACTGGCCGTCGGTATCAGACAGACTGGTGGACTTTTGTAACACTTGCAACAAGCCCGGGGAGAAGATAACGGTCGATGTTTGCGAGCGTTTGATCACCTCCACGCCTGATCGAGTCCAGCAGGTCGTTGCAAATACGGGAGAAGCAACGTAAGATTAACTTGATAAATTAGCGCTTACGTTCGATAACTGCGGGAACCATGCTGCTGCGGCCACATTGCCAATAGTGCGCTCACTTTTGGTGTACAGCAACGCTCGATATTTACTGTAAAAGCAGGCAAAAGGCAGCCGTCGTGGCGGCTGACCCAGTCGCCCAAATACTTTTGCGTTTGAGTGTAGATGTGGCTGCACAATCAGCTGATCTGGCGTTATTGCACAAGGCAAGGCTCTCATTTCCGGAGCGGATCGTGGGTTCGAATCCTACAGCTGAATTTGCAAGCAGGAGCAGCCACTTAGGCTCTTTGGTTGCTATAGACATGAGGCTGCTGCATTAGCCGACCTTTACTTTTGTCGTTAGGCACGAACTATGGAAGTGAATCCCACAATCTGGGACCAGCAGCCAGCCAATATAAACGTGTCACCGGCAGTATAAAAAAAACAAGATACGGACAGTTAAAGCATGGTCTTGGAGGAACCTGAGGGTGCAAGCAAACTGGTATTGCGATAGCAATTCAGCTAGGCAGGAGCAAGCTCCACTCTAGCGAGTGGAGCTTGCTACTCAGCAAAAACAATGTCTGACACTTACCCTTGACTTCTTCGCCGTTACCATCCCTGACGATAACCCAAGGGACTGCTGTCCTCGAGCTCGGATCACTTTTGATGTGATAAACGATGCCGGTCCTGTCATCGACTGTATACAGCTTGCCGTTGAAAACGATCAGCTCGGATAACTCCATTCCCCTGCCGTCTTCGGCCACTTTGGTGACGAGCTTGGTCTTGTCGCGATCCCACCTTACGTTTACAGACTGGTTGACGTACACAGTCAAAGTGCCCGTCAGGTAATAGCTGATCCACGAAACCTTGCCATCCGTTTCTGCCACTTTCGAGTCTGTGTCCAAGTCCGTGATAACGGCGATTCTATACTCAGTACCCCAATCTCGCACTCTGGGCTTTGTGAGGGGGTAAGTCGCGTCATAGACTATTCCAGGCGTTTCGCAAGGGTGCACGGTTGCATTCCTTCCTGAATACACAAGTATCACTAGCACCGACACCGTCAGCACAATAGCGAGTACAAAGATCAGCTCACGGGGCTTTAGGTGAATCGAAGCGCCACCGACTCGATAGCGTGTCGGCGCACTTATGGCTTTCCTCCAGTCTTCCAAATCCATGCCGTTCGGACGTCGTTCGGCAGCAACGCCGGCAGGAGCGGCGGCGGACGGGTTGGGAGCTCGCATGAGCACTTTCCTGGCTCTAAAATCATCCAGACACCTGACCTTCAGCTTTCTCATCGAGCCATGCACGGGCTCCGCAGGACGTTGTGCGAAAAAATGCGACTGGCACCGGATGAACGACTCTTACTCCCGGGCGACTTCAGTACACCGGAACTTGCCACGCCATGATCGGTGTTGCTACCCGTAAAGCGACTCGCTGTGGTTAGCGCCAGCTGGCCGGCCTAGTGGGTAGAGCCCACTGCGACCGAGCTGACTGCTACTTGGTCGCGCTTGCGCGATTCTACCGTATTTCGCAGCGGCCGACGAGATAATTTTACTTGCCAAAGATAATGACGTCTGCTAGTGACTACTGACATGGCTCTCGAGCCCCGCGAGCTCACCCGACCGCGTGACAAACGAACACTTCTTCTAAGAACGGTCGCTGTCTGCTGTCTGCTACTGCCTTCGCAGCCTGAGTTACCATGCCCGCCCGGACAATAGCGCAGTGCCTGACGAGTGACGAGACGCTGAGCCGGCGCCGATGGATGGATGGATGGATGGCACGAAGCCAACGGTCGCCAATGCCGTCGGCCGGCTTCCGCTGCGTCTGCCTTCGACCGCCGGCGGCTCGTCGAGCTGTTTGGTAGCTAAGCGCGCCAGGAGCGTTTCCGTGGCTTCCAGCGCTCGCCAACAGATGCTACCGGCTGCAGTGCATTCCCGCCGCAATTCCTACCCGCGTCGCGCCCCAAACGTAATATCCGGTCCTAGCATCTCATATAACGAGCGCCCTGCAGCGGCTCGTTACCTCAGTGGTCCGTAGCCGCTAGCGTATTACGCGAGCTGGTCCGTACCGGCGCTTGACGAATGAATACTGGCAGACCTGACGTCTCTAAACACGGCTAATAAGTCGAAGACTTTGCACTAATACGCCAGCGGTAGCAGAGCACGGCAGCGTTAAAGAGCAAAACTGCCCAGCTAGGCTTGTCTGTCGTGAGTGTCTTTTAGGTCACTTCATTCTTTGGCTCCAGCCTATTTCTCAGATCTACTCCCCCACCAGGCCAAGCATCGTACCACCCGCTTTTCGGAATCCAACAGTCTACCAATACCTCGTACACACTTTAAATCCTTTGGGAGACCGTGCATTTAGTTCGTATGCTCCCAAAGCCTGGAACTCCCTCCCGACCTGCGTCAGAACATCCCCTGACCTGACCACATTTAAAAGGAACTTAAAAACACACCTATTTAGGACAGCATTTAGTGGGTCCATGTGATTCGTCCTTGATGTACTTATGCGTGCTAACACTGTGCATGCTGCGACTAACCACATTTGCATGCTGACCCTGTGCATGTCACCCCTAACCATGTTATTCATTTTGTTTATTTATCAAGCATGATATTACTCACCATTCAATTGCATTTCCCTTTGCAGCAAATGTACAGCGCCTAGAGAGAGATTGAGTTCTCTGAGGGCGCTTTATCAAGTGCATTATTATCATTATAGTATTATTACTACCATGTAGCGCTTCGCCGGCCTTGGCGTAATTTTAGCGCGAACAAGAACGGTTCGGAGGCGGGCAAGAACTCCTTTGTCCTGGAGCAGTGAGCCAGAGAGGAGCGCCAGTGCAGTTAGAGAGCGAGAACTTAAGAGCGAGCCAGGAAGCTCTAGGACCAGCGGTGGCGATTCGGCCTTTATAATTGTTCTAATACCCGCGGGAGCTGCTGATTGACGTTGGCTGGCCTGTCAACCTCGGCCATAACTCTGTCTAAAAAGAGTCGCCTTGAACCTATTCGGCATTCAAGCTGGACAGGGATGCCCTTCCAGTGGCCTAGTGACGGTATTAATTCCTTATGATGGCTAGCTACAGAAGCAGACTTCTGAAAGAAGTTGGAAAATTGAGGCAGTTGTCGAAAACGACACCTAAATTTCGAGCACGAGGTGATAGTCGCACAACAGCATCACCTATTGGAACAGCAAAGCCTTTTAATCCAGCCAGCTCTTAGGGTGTCCTGTGAGCAGTAGTTCGGTTTTATCGCCATTTAATTTCAGGAAGTTTTCCGACATCCAGGATCAAATGTTAAGGCAAGCATTCATTTTTCAGTTGCTGCAGCATATTCCGACGGTTTGAATGACAAATACAACTGAGTATCGTCAGCATAGAAGTGATATCCCATTCCATGGGTCTTAATCACTTTTCCCAGAGGTTGTGTATAAATGGAGAACAGCAAGGGACCGAGTACAGATCCTTGAGGGACTCCACAGGTGACCCTTCTCGTGTGTGAGACCTGACCCCCACACGACACAGTTGGACACGATCAGACAAGCACGGTTTAAACCACGCCAGTGCTTCGTCATCAATCGTGATCAATGGTGTCGAAGGCAGCAGACAGATCTAGGAGAGCTAGGGCAGTGACATTCCCGTCGTCGTTGCCACGTAGAATGTCATTGTTAACACGGACGAGAGCAGTTTCAGTGAAGTGCTGCCTCTTGAACCCTGATTAAAATATTTCTGACATTTCATTCTTTTCAATATGTTCAACCAGCTGTTTATCAACAATTTTTCAAGAATCTTTGACGAGAAAGGAAGAAGGGAAACAGGGCGATAGTTTGCAAGGACCTCTGCGTCTAATTTAGGCTATTTAAGTATGGGTCTAACGATTGACGATTTGAAGGACTTGGGGACGACCCCTTTTCCCAGAGAACCATTCAAAATCTTGGTTATGGCAGGGCTAAGTTAGACTGCCAGTGAAGACCACACAGATGAAGTTATAGGGTCTTCAGGAGACGAGCTCTTTTTGCTTCACCTTATTAGAGTAGCCACATGGCATGCAGAAACCTCGGAGAACCTTGTAAGGAAGGTCACAGGTTGTGAAACAGCGATTGCTTTAGTCGGAGGGGGCTTAATAGAGGCACAAAAAGTGCACAACTTTTTCAGTAAAGAAGGCTGAAAACTTTTCGGCTGAGTCCTTAATATCTGGGGAGTCAGACCTCTCAGCATTGGCCAGTAAATGGTTTACTGTCTTATAAATCTGTTTAGGGTCCGACTGGCAGGAATTCAGCTTTCGAGTGAAAAAAGATCTGGCTTTTTTAAGCTTTCGGGTGTAAACTCGAAGGAAGTCTTTGAAATTGTCTAGATGTGCATCAGACCCTGATTTCTTGAAACGTCGTTCAAGCCTGAGCTTAACCCGGCGCATCGTTAGGAGTTTTTTTGTAAATTGGAAGTAATCTCGACGACTTTGAACACGGATAGAGCGAACGGGAGCATGCTTGTCAAGAGCACTCCCGAGTGTCATGTTCATTGCATCAGTGTGGGTATCGAGGCTGCCGGTCGAGTCTGAATGTAGATCAAGAAGACCTGCATCACAAACAGATTTAAAAAACTTGTCTAAGTCAATGCTTCGTAAGTTACGTCGTTTGACAAGTTCGACATTGCCCTGTACGTACAGGGGAGCAGGAACAGTAAACGATACCGAACAATGATCCGAGAGGGTCAGTGGGCACACCATAAGGTCAGTGGGGAGGACATCCTTAGTGATCACGAGATCTAGAATATGGCCACCGACGTGGGTGATACGATTAACCTGTTGGGCCAAACCAAAACTCTCCAGACAGTCAAAAAATGAGCGGACCTGGCTGCTAGTAGGGTTGTCAACGTGAATATTGAAGTCTCTTACAATCAGTAAAGGCCTGTCACACACAAATATTTTAGCGACGAACTCTGAAAACTCTTCTATAAACAAGTTTAGACAGCCAGAAGGAGGCCGGTCTATCACAACAGTGAGAGGCATTGTCTTTGATGAAGACCTAATTGCAACCGATGGCCCATGCGAGAAACTGCACATTTTATAGCCAAACGATTCGCGAACAACAATTGCAACCCCGCCACCAACCTTGTCAGAACGCATGGACTGATAGAATGAGAACCCAGGTGGAGTGGTCTCAGAAATACAGCTACTGGAACAAGGCGTCATCCAGGTTTCGGTAAGCAGAAATGCATCTAGCGTCTCCTGGACCACCTGATCGTGGATAAGTAACCCCTTGGTTTCGTAGAAGCAGGACAGCACGAATAGGGTCCAGGGGACTAGTTGTCTTCTTTGATTGGGATATGAACTTCAGGACGAGGTCATTAGTGACCTCTTTGAATGTAGACATTGAGGTGCTGAATGGAATTGAGGGACAGGTAAAGTATATAGAAAGAGATTAAGATCTCTGAGGGGGCCATACAAATATACGTTATAATTATCATTAATATGTCGTTGCACAGCACTCAGGGTAACAAAATCTCAAATTTCAGGCACTTTAGAACCCAAGTAATCGACACATAAGATATCGTGCATAGACAAGCATGCTAAAGCTCAGAAAGAGAGACACTATGGGTCACTGATTAATAGGACCCCTGGTTAGTGACATGCTCTTAATCACGCACGTGCAAGTATGCAAAGCGTCATGTAGGCACCACACGACAAGTTCACACACCGGGGCGAAAGGAAAGCTGCCAGAGCAGAGCAGAGGCCTTTTCAGCTGACACGTGGTCAAAGCAGGCAGTGATCAAAGCCGGTACCGAAGTCCAGCCCTTTAGTGCTTACTAACTGAAGGCCCGATCAACAGAAGATTTCAGCTTGAGAGCATGAGGAACAGAGAGACGACCGGAAGTCTAATTGCATGACAGACAACTATATCGTGTGAGTAGTTGCAATGTTCAGTTGTGTAATGTAATTGTGTAATGTAAATTCAGTTGTAGTGAGTAGTAGTACCAGGGCCAACACAATTTATTTGTCTTATAAATGTGACTAGGTTGACGCCATGGCGGGCAGCAACACCCAATCTGTGCAGCAGGACACAAATGCCATAATAAATAAACGTTCAAAGAGCTACCATCTTTAAGTGCCAGAGTGCACGTCACAAAAGAGTCTACTGCCTCATGGAACATATGAGCAGACCGGATACATAATTCGAGATTCTACAAGTGGAGTGAATGTCTTATGCAAGACAGAGGTCCATAAGGTGATATGACAGCTTATGCTGACTTAGACCTCCCCAGCCGTGAAACCACTGACCAAGCCCTGACGACGGCAGACGGCAAAAGCCCAGCGAGTAAGACGTAGCTGCCAGGCTGATGAAAAAATGTACTATAGTGAAATGTCCTGAGACGGCCGCATCAGTGGCCTTTCTTGGGGGTTGACGCAGCAGAACCAGATTTCTTTTGCCACAAGGCTTCTTTTATCGTTACAGCATCAATGGAGACGCTTAGATGCTTAGTCGACGTGACTTCTGAGAAGCTCTTTGAGCCCGAGTTGTATCTGAAGCAAGCACAAGCAACAAAGCGCCGGACAATTGAGGTGGATTGCAGCCGATGCAGCAGGGGCAAAACAGCATCGCCGGCCACAGAGTGCATAGAAAAGACGATGGAGGATGCAACAATTGACGACAGCTGCATATTTCGATGCTGAAATAAGTTGGCACCGGGAAACAAGCTTTCCTTAGGCAGACCTTTTTTTCCTTCATTCGAAGCCTAAGTGGAGCTACTGCTACAAATGAGCAGTGCAAACCCCCCTTCTATGCATGTTCTCAGAAAGACCCTCTCGGGCTTGCATGCCCGCGATTGCCATGTAAAGCACCTACTTGTAAAATCGCTCCAGCATCTTGCCACCGATGGCCTTGGGTCCCTGTCCAGATATTTTAGTCACTTCCTCAGTGTCCAGGTTGTAGGCATATATGCCTCTGTATTGCAAGTGGGCATCACGAAAAAGTATGAGGAAGTGCTTTGCATCAGATCTTGCAAGCTCCTGCAATGAAACAACAGCAACACGGTTGCATAGCTTATTTCACGCTTGTTATGAGCCACCATGAACAGCAGTCATCGTTCCAAATTACCAGATAAGGGTTCTAGCAAGGAAGAAAATGGCATGAAATTGCAACTACATTGACACATTTTAAGTTCTACTTCCGTAGACAACCGAAGAATCGTCGAGCAATAATACTTGGTACCGAAACGTTGTCGTCATCCGATTCCTGGAATATTCGTGTGTCATTGCGTTCGTTCGTGTTTGCAGCTTGCTGAAGTACATCCTTGTGACGTTTTAAAACAGCTTCATTTACAGTTTAGCTTTAGGCCTTGTAAAATTCATAACTCGGCCACTACTCCAAGGATCAACATGAAATTTGAAATGTGAGTTTCGTTCTGCTGGCACATCACGGCAGTAGTTTATATATATATATATCCAATTTAGGTTGAATTAAGTGTTGCTATGCATGTCATCAAACATCCTGTATTTTCTGCGATCACGGACATGCAAATCGATACTAATGTAAATTAATAGAAAATATTTCCCGACAAGTGGCCAAGAAAGAGACCCGGCTGAGCAGCCTGAAGCAGTCACTAGGCTGCTATGGGCTAAATGCCACGCCTCCTTGATGTGTAAAGATTGGTTCTCAATCTTTACACTTTTACATCAATTTGTGGGACAGAAGAAAAAACAAATTTCGACTCTTCTTCGGTGAGAACACACCATGTTCGAGTGAAACGAAGAAAAGGTGAGGAATACACAGACGACTTCTTGCAGCACGAGCTGTGAAGTACAGGATGTGAAGTCCAGGAAGGCAGTGGCAGGATGATGGCTCTGCGGCCTGTTTCCTTTTCCTTTGCTGGTATTGGAGCAGTGCATCACACACCTGCCATTACGGACTGGATTGTTTATTTTAACCCGCTGAAAAATACTAGCCTTCCGAGCACCCAGTGACTGTTCAGCGACAGATTCATTTACTAGCAGAATAATGACCCTAAGCATACCGAAAAGCAGGTCAATTTTTTCGCCCGCATATAGAAACAAGAAATTGGCAAAGGCAGTCACCGGATTTGAATCCCGTAGAGCACCTATGGAATGACGTAGACAGGTTATTAAGAAGTGATCCGAACCAACAACCTGTTCGAGCGATCTGTCGGAGGAACGGCTGAGTTTCTAGGAGAGTATATCGCTCAAAACTATTCAGCAGCTGCTGGCTTCATTGACTTCCGAGTGAGGGAAGTCTTCACAAATCGAAAGGGACCAACTTCTTAATAAACACAAAGTACGATGATGCCACACAATATATATATTTATTAAACTATATAACGTGTGCACTGCAGTTTTGTGTTACTGCAGTCGGACAAGCCACCTGCATACAGTAGACATAAATCTATATGTGTATAAATAAGTAAGTGTTTTCGCACGACAGCTGCTTTAGGGTGAGCTGTAATGGCTCACTAGGTAAGGCGGTTGCTTTTCACGACCTCGACCCCGACGTCGTGGGTACGAATCCTCCTGTGGTCGGCGATCCT
Source organism: Cristatella mucedo (assembly GCA_009760855.2). Lineage (NCBI taxonomy): Eukaryota > Metazoa > Bryozoa > Phylactolaemata > Cristatellidae > Cristatella > Cristatella mucedo. Next base: position 269,467 of record WPIO01000154.1, read on the forward strand.
TTATCGCCACTACAAGCGGCGGTGACAGCCGTAAAGGCTCTTCTGTCGCTATACATAAGGCTGTTAAATCAGCTAGTATTTTAGGGTTCGCGTGAGCGATCGAAAACTCGCCCACTCACACCCACTAGACCCATGTGGCTTTTTGGAGTTACAGATATGATTGGATTAAAGATACATTATATTTCATTACATTGATATATAAATACACGGACCTTAAGTAGAGTACCGTTAGATTCTACGTTGTAAGCACTTTTGCTCGATTGCATCAGAGAATAACCGAGCTGCACGTGCAAAAGCTTCTACTTGAGGATATTGACTGAATAAGTGAGCACCACGTCACATCTTCAGGATCGCAGCAAAATACAAGCAACAGCTCACATCCAGCAGTAAACATCTACCGTGTGATCACGTGCTGATGCTGCTGTGTCGACGTGCATGTGTACAGTTGTCCCTCGCCACTTCGTGCTTCGACTTTCGTGGCTTCGCTATATCGCGGTTTTTCAAATTTATTTATTAAAAAGTTGATCAAGATAGTGAAAATGATGCAGCTCGGTTGTCTGAGTCAATCATAACCCCTGTATTACAATTAAAATTAAAATTACTGTACATATGGAATGTAGGCATCTGTATTAGAGCACTCCTGCAAATCCTTCAATGCCGAGTTCAACCGCTCGACCACTCATTGCATGTGGGTAAGAATTATTTCCAAAAATCGGGTGTTGGTAAGAGCTACATTCCAAAAATCGGGTGTGGCAAAACCAAGCCAATCAGATCGTGACTGGCTAACTTATCTTCTTCCTAGCCTGGCCCCCCTGTGTGTGTAATTAAACGTACAATAACAATATTGTGATATTTGTAACGTCTAATGTCTTATTTGATCTAATATATTATTAATAACAACAGCAATAATAATAATAATAATAATACTGCATTTGATGTAGCACTCTCAGAGAACCCAATCTCTTTCAAGGCGCTTTACATTTGCTGCAAATACAAGCGGCTCTAATAATGTTAGAAACCGTATTTAGAGGGTCATAAACAGGTTTTCTATGCTCTAATTACAAAAATATTCGATAGATAACTAAAGAATCCTACTGTGTGCAAATTCACTTAATGCGGTAGAGTCGGGAATTGATTAACCGTAGGGACAGCTGTAGTTTACGAAGCGCCCAATGAGGTTGAGAAGAACTCCAGCTCCAGTTGTGCTTTACTGTGCCACACTGACAGGCATGAACGAGAGACACTCTTAACCTATGGTTGGTGGATAGCAGCGCCAGTCTGACTTCGACCTAATCCAAAACCCGGGTTCGGCATGACATGGAGAGGCAAACAAAGCTATGCTATGGTCCTTCCGAAAGACTAGCTACAACCATCGACTGCTGACAGGCTTTACTTCGTGTGCATAAACACAAAAGCCTACACAGGGACATGCGGGCGCTCGTGCACAGACACACAGACATGCCTGTTGGGTGTTCACACATTTGTGCATCTGGGCACAGTATTTCTTACCAATGTCTTGGCAATCAAGTGGCAATCATTGTTTTTGGGCGCAACTCTAACATGACTTTAAAACACCCACTAGACTTTGCTCTTCTAATTAGAGATGCAGCGATTCGACCTGCCGTCACGAACTCAGAATTAAGGCTTCCTCTCTGATGACCAGCTAACGCTTTAGATTTTTATTGAGACGACCGTTTCCACAGCTAGCCATCACGTTCGATCCCTGTCTTAGATTAGGGACTGTCTACAGCAGTGCCTAGCCAAAGATCTTACCAGAGCTCCCAATTTCAGTCCAGGCCAGATTACTGCGATTCAGTTATGGCTAGGCTACCACCATAGCTCCCGACTTGCGTCAGAACATCCCCTGACTTGACCCCATTTAAAAAGAACTTAAAACACACCTGTTTAGGACAGCATTTAGTGGGTCCCTGTGATTCGTCCTTGATGTGCTTATGCATGCTGACACTGTGCATGCTGACACTGTGCATGTTGCCACTAACCACATTTGCATGCTGACCCTGTGCATGTCACCCCTAACCACGTTATTCATATCGTGTATCAAGCAAGATATTACTCACCATTCAATTGTGTTTCCCTTTGCAGCAAATGTAAAGCGCCTAGAAAGAGATTGAGTTCTCTGAGGGCGCTTTATCAAGTGCACTATTATTATTATTATTATTATTATTATAGTCATTAAGCTTCTGCAGCAGGTGATGAATATGACTGCAATGGGGGTCAACAAATCCAAGAGGCTTAGCCATGTGCCCCTTTGCTGAAGAAGCTGCGATGACTGCCTATCGATCAACTGATACAGAGCAAAATTCTTACTCTGACCCACAATAGCTGCCATAGCTTGACTGCTTCTTACTTAGCTGACGAGCTGCTAAACAAATTTTAGCCTCTGTGTGCCCCTATATATCGTATCGTATCGAAACATTAGCTGTTCCATTCGTATGCACGTACAGACTGTTGGCGACAGAAGCTTTTGCTCTGCCAGTCCTAAACCGTGGAACTAACTTCCACAATTTTTTCTTAGCTAAGCTGCTACTTCAAAGCTACTCACTTCTTTGACACTATTTCGACTGCCCTCCTGACTCGGATATGCTTTCTCACTTTCTCTTTGTCGCGTGAGATGTAGTCTGCTGGTTGCCACACTGGTTTGGCACATGGGGTAAGGTGCCTACCTTTAATGACCAAGGTCGTGTGCTCTAGCTCTTCGGTATATGTAAAGCTCATAGATACAGATTGCGTTATCTTAGGGTGCTATACACTTGAATTACACAGTGCACGCACGTGTAATTAGAGCACAGATACACATATAGTATGTGTACCAAAAAAGCAACTGAGGCTCTGTGTACGCTACAAAAACTGTCCCGAGTAAAACACTCACTTCGGTCGGCATGGCTTCGTGGGAGAGAGAGAGAGAGGGAGAGAGGGAGAGAGAGACATCACATTTAATTGACCTAGTCATAATAACTTCAGGCAAAAAGTAAGTTTTTCAAAATGATTAATTAATAATAATAATAACACACTTGATAAAGCACCCTCAGAGAACTCAATCTCTTTCTAGGTGCTTTACATTTGCTGCAAAGGAAGCATGATTGAATGGTAGCATGCTCAATAAACGACACGAATAACATGGTTACGGGTGACATGCACAGGGTCAGCATGCAAATATGGTTAGTGGCAGTATGCACAGAGTCAGCACTCATAAGCACATTAAAGAGGAATCCCAGGGACCCAATAAATGTTGTGACAAACAGGTGGGTTTTTAATTTATTTTTAATGTGGTCAAGCCAGGGGATGTCGTGACAGAAGTCGGCAGTGAGTTCAAAGAAAATTGGGAGCATACAAACTGAAGGCACGGTCTGCAAAGGATTTGAGGTTGTAGCTAAAGATAGATATCGGAATGAAGAGCCCCACACAGCTACTGTCATCCTGAGACCACAGCGATTGGCGGGGGGGGGGGGGGGGGGGCCTTGCCGACCTCGAAGCATTGCACATAAGCGAGTGCATTTCCGAATGATGCCTGTTAAGACGCATTGCCAGGACAGAGGATTCGAAGGAGGAGGAGGAGAAGGAATAGCAGTAGTGAAACGGCATGAGGCGAAGGAGGGTGAGTACAAAGGGTAGACGGAGGGATGGCGAAGGGTAGACGGCGGACGAGGAAAAACATGGCGAGTTGAAAATTAAGGATTAGGAAGATGAGGACAATGAGGAGGATCTGAAGGAGGACAAGGAAGAAGGGAAGGAGGAGGAGACAAAGAGGAAGACGAGGACGAGAAGGAGGAGGAGAAGTAGTGGCAAGCGGCAGGTCGATCGAAGCTGCCCAGGGTCGGGGGGGGGGGGGGGTCACAAGCCGATGGAAGCAGCAGAGGTTTACCTCCAGCACCTTGGTCTTCACGTCCGTGTTAACAGTGCCAGCGAGGACGCAGTGACTAATCGCGTTGATTATGATGCCCCGGTTCGACTTGAAGCTTGGTTGAACGTACAGCTTCAATGCAGCAACGCCATGCGGGTCGGCATCGGCACTGACAACAGGGTCTGGACTGCAGACGCGCAGCTGCCGGGCTTGTCCCGTTGCCACCAGCATGCCGCCACCACCGGCTGCAGTCGATGGCTGAGTCCCGAAAACGGCGGCATCGCCGGAAGCCGACGTCCCACGCAACGAGCCCACGACTTTCTTGGACGGTCTGCCGTTGATGGCGGCAATGTCTACGCATCACCAGAGAGAAACAGGTCGTGAGCACGCCCCTTGACATTAATGGCACTGTGGCGTTACCAACGACAAGCAAGTGCAGAAGAAAATTTTGAAAACAGGTGCTGCTAGCAAAGCAAGCACTTCGTTTACATGATCTAGCCAGATGGAGGTAGGGAAGGGTAGCAAACTACACCGGCACCAGCAAAGGACAGGCTGTAAAGAGCACGCAAACGGAATGTCAAAACGTGTCAGCAGAGAAGCCTAATAATAATGATAATAATGCACTTAATAAAGTGCCCTCAGAGAACTCAATCTCTTCCTAGGTGCTTTACTACGCTTCCTGCGAATGTAAGCATTGTTGAAGCATTTTGCACGTATATCGGTCTGTAGCTACCGAAAGATATGCCAACTGCACGGGTGCTGTGCTGAAGAAGTTTTCTATCGAACACTCGGTGTAAGCAGCGCAACAGCTTGAGTAGCGAATGCAAAGTGGGTGGCCAACTGGATTACCTCGAACAAAGAAAAAGTGAGAATCGTATCGTAATTAGCCGAGTCATAAGAGCAAACTAGCGCTGAAGCAACCCTTTGCCAAGGATGGCTGGTAAGGAATTGAAGCCGAATCAGAAGCAGGAGAGATAACAGAGTAGAAGTGTACGAAATGCTGAAGCCGGCCAAAAACCACATTTTTTATGCACACTCCAGCAACTACCAAAAGGAACCGCTATCGCCGAGAGACTACTGTATGTCAGATTCAACCCGGCTGCACGAAATGAGGGAGTGGCTCAAATCGGCGACAGCGAAGCAGACTTATGTCGGCCTGGCACGTGCAACATGCGTGCCAACGCATGTTGCGTCAACAGCTCTCTCTCACCCGAGGCGCTGAGTGAAGGGCTAATTGGCCTTCGGTGCGTGATGGCGCCAGACATCTCGGCCAGGTCACGTGCGGAAGGTAGCAGCAGGTCCGCGTGAACTCCCAGGACGGCACCTGCAATGAGCAACGACACGCTTCGAAAACGCTTCGGTAGCAACCAGCCACGTGGCAAGTCGAAGGCTCTCGCCCTGCACCCAGGGAGGAAGCCGGGACGGGAATCGCTAATGCCAAACAGCGGCGTCGGTCGCTGCGCGCACGGCGCACTATGACACACCGGATGAGTGTCGGTTCAGAGTGGCCGGACTACGTCGCGAGGCAGACGAACGTGGACGCATCGGCACGGGTGCGGTGACGAGTCGGCCGCTGCCGCTCGGATCGTCCTCGGCCTTGCGCTCCTTGTACTGCTGCAGAATCAGCTCCCGACGCCGCCTCTCCTCGGCTTTCTTCCTGTCCGCCTCCTGGAGGCGCACACGCAAAGGACGGTAGCTAGCAGCGGTAACGGCAGTGGCTGCAATAGCCGGCCTTTGCAATTTAAGCGACGATAATAAACACAATAATAATGATGACAACAACGATGGTAATAAATGCCTTCAATGGCAGTCAACGAGACTTCAACTTCTATGGCACTCAACGAGAACCGAATCTCAAGCAAGAAGCTTTGACAACTAGCTGCAAGAGATGCAATAAGCAAGAAATTAATGACAAGCACGGTATCATGCTTAGACAAGCATGCGAAAGCAAAAGAGAGGATGCTCGAAATAGCTGTTCCGCCGGATCCGGATGTACAGTAATTTTCCCTGAATCACGCTCAGTTAAGCACTCAGAGCATGCAGGAAGAAACAAGTTCATAGAGGCGCTATACAAAACATAGTGCTCTGACCCCTTTAGTCATTACAGGCACAGTATCCCAACGCACAAATGCACACAGGACGATTCAGTCGGAAGCAGAGCAAAGGCTGTGAGGAACTCTGGGGAGGTTTTGGCTTCGTTTTGAATGTCGTCAAATCCGGTGACCGTGCGACATAAGACATTTTGCAGCAGCAGCACAACTCGTTTTTTTTCTCACGCTACCAGCTTTCAGCTTTCAGAGTCAAAGCGCTGGAAAGACTCGGCACTCGTGCAGAGCGCTGCAGCTCTCGCGGGAGGGGAGGAGAGGAGGAGCAGCAGCGCAGCAGCACAGCAGCCGAGGTCCCAAGCACCTTGCGCACTGCCGGCGGCGGCTATCTGATGGGGTCGCTACAAGGGCGTGATTAGCGAGTGCTCACTCAAGGATCAATCGCTAAGCAGCAAGCCAAACAAACACGTTGGACAGATTCCGTGAAAAGCGGCAAGGCAGATACGAGGGTAGAGCAGCAGATTGCTGCCGCTGACCAGCCGTAGCTGCACTCACGAGGAGGCCGCACCGGCTAACGAGCGGCTGTCCGGCGTTTTGCGCGACCTGAAGTGAAACGCGCACGACTCGCTGGTAGCCACTGCACTGGCTAATGAGTTGGCATAGTAACCGCATCACTAACAAATGAATGCTGGAAGGAGGAACACGCACCACGTGACTGACACGTTGGATGTGCGCTAGGCGTGAACAGGCGAAAGCAGCCAACGACGGATTAAGCGAATAAATTACAATAATACATTATGTACAACATTTGTAGAGTATTCTAAGAGAACTAAACCGTTTACAAGGCACTTTGCATAAGGTGCTTTCAAGCATGTCAAGTGGTTACTCATAACACATACAATTTCAGTAGGCATACATGCACAATCATCAATTCGCACGGATGGAGCAAATGCGGTGAGCAGCAGTTGGATTTTGCTTTTTTTTAATGTCGTCAAGTCAGAGCATTGCGGCGTGACTTCAGTCAGGAGCGAGATCCCGGTCGTGGGAGCATACAAGCTAAAGGCACGGTCCCCAAAGGATTTGAGATTGGTTAGAGTTACAGCTAAACGACTTGAGTCGATAGAACATGGTAGGAGTACGATGCCTAGCCTGATGGAGTAGTTTGGATAGGTAGGTAGTTGGATAGGCAAGAGAATGAAGGAACCTAAAAGTGAGTGACAAGAGCTCCAAGTCGATACGCTGCTTCATAAGGGGCGAGTGCAGGTCGGTGAGAAGTGGTGTAGTGTAGTAATTGTGACGTTCAGAACAGATAATCCTAGCTGCAGAGTTGTGCATACAATGTATATGAAAATTATTGTTTAAGCCAGACGACCTGCATTTAGCAGCAGCAGCAGCAGCAGCAGCAGCAGCAGCAGCAGCAGCAGCAGCAGCAGCAGCAGCAGCAGCAGCAGCAGCAGCAGCAGCAGCAGCAGCAGCAGCAGCAGCAGCAGCAGCAGCAGCAGCAGCAGCAGCAGCAGCAGCAGCAGCAGCAGCAGCAGCAGCAGCAGCAGCAGCAGCAGCAGCAGCAGCAGCAGCAGCAGCAGCAGCAGCAGCAGCAGCAGCAGCAGCAGCATTGGTTACACAAGTCGAGATGAGATGTCACAAATGCATGGAACAATTTGAATTCGGCATCCCTGTCTAAACTGGCCTAAATTAGGCTAAGTAGGTCGAGTTGAATAAGGAGCTATTGTAGTCGTCTAGTTCAAGGTTGCTTTGGAACAGGACAGCTAGATCTCGTACAAATGTAAAGTGCCTAGAGAGAGATTGAGTTCTCTGAGGGCGCTTTATCAAGTGCATTATTATTACTATTATTATTATTATTACTATGCTACGTGGGATTTTGAGGCTGAGCGCTATTTAAGGGCTAGATTTTCAAATTTTAGAGCAGCACTAGGTTTGCCCATACCTAGTAAGTTGACTTTTTGGTCATCCAATTCGAGAAAGCTTGTTCAGAGCCCTTGCAAAAAACTATTACCCATTCCGGGCTAGGTCTATGCAGCCAACCCACCAACTGGATGGACACCCACTTTGAGCACTCGACTTAGCTATGAGTGCATGAGTGCAAGAATAGCTAATTTGTTCGTTTCGGTGAGCGAATGACTTAGGTGCAACTCGAATGACTTTATCGACGAGAGCTGCCCTCACCAGAGCAGACAGAGAAGACAAGAACTGCACATACATCGAACAGAAGGTTTACTTTCGCCTTGCACGAACCTGACTGTAGGGTCAGCTATCATCGTTAATATTTTACGTACCACTCACCAGCAATAAGTAGTCTAGCAATAAGTAGTCTAGTCTAGTCTAGTAGCTGGAGTGGCCAAGCTAGAGCATCGACTACTATGCACGCCTAGGCCTGACGGGAAAGACGGGAAAGACGAAAAAGTGGGAATTCTCGCAGTGACCTGCAGCCCCGTGTCAAGCACCACTCAAGATTGTTACAGCAGCCCAAGTATTGCTTAGGCAACGCAGACTGCCCAGACGCGGTTGACGATTCTTACGGCATCATTCATACACTCGCAATGACTCATCGTGCCGACCGTGCGGCCCAATGGTATAGAGTTTTTTGCCATCCTGCTGCTGGATGCAGGTACAGGTTTTAGTGAAGCAACTTCTGATGAGAGTCGGTGGACAGAAAGTACATGCAACACGAAGCGTTAGAAACGACAAACGTTAGAAACCGATGACGCAGCCGCCGCTTAGCGGCAGGCAGCACCTTGGAAGAGCGCATCCAGTCGCATAGCAGCCACTGCATCTGCCGTGAAAAAAGGTTCGAGACACGAGCTTGGCATTCTGGGAAATAACTGCTAGCATGTGCACGCACACGTGACTCGGTCGTTGCGGCTGCGGTGACCACTGCAAGTGCATAACGTGACGGAGCATGCACACCACGTGACCTTCACACTTCAGCCGCGAAAAAATTAACCGAACACGACGCCTTTGACGTGACTCGGGAGAATTAACCGAACACGACGCCCTTGATGTGACTCGGGAGAATTAACCGAACACGACGCCCTTGACGTGACTCGGGCCGCGCGCGGTCAGCAATCTGGATCGGGTGCCAAGTCAGCAGGCAGGCAGGCGAGGCAGTCGGGTCACAGCTCGCTCACTCACCGCTTCTTTGGCTTGCTGCTCCGCACGCCTGCGGTCGCTCTCCTCCTCCTTCAGACGTCGGCGCTTCTCGGCATCCTCGTGTCTGCGCTGCTGCAGCAGCAGGATCCGCTCCCTGCGCCTCTGCAGGTCGTCGTCGTCGTCACCGGGTGCTGCTTCGCCGTCGCCGTCGACCTCTTCGCCGCCGAACCGGACCTGTGCAGACGCCGGGAGCGTGACGACGCTGCACGCTTTTACACCAGCTGAGCGCCCCCACTTGCTCGATGACCAGATGGAAAAGAGCACAATAACGAGCTCGGAGGATAGAGGTTAAAAGAGAGAGAGAGAGAGAGAGAGAGAGAGAGAGAGAGAGAGAGAGAGAGAGAGAGAGAGAGAGAGAGAGAGGAAGAGGGAGAGAGAGAGAGGGAGAGAGAGATTGAGAGATCGTGGCACCCTCACAGCAAACTAACTCACTGGATCGCCATCCTGCCACGTGTCGGCCGGCGGCACTGCTCCAGATTCGGCGCACCAAGAAGCTCACATCCCGGCAGCATGTGTACTTACCAACGACTCCTTGACTAAAACGCATCCGTCGGCAACGTCCGAGCCACCGCCGCTGCTGCTGCTGCGGAGTTGCTGCGATAAATGGTTGGTCGCCTCGACCGGCACGAAAAATGCACCAGTGTCGTGGATGCCTGCCTTCACGGCGGTGACAGCAGCCTGCGGTCCACCGGCGGAAGCTCTGGCTTCAGCCAGGGCCGCGACTCCCTCCGAAGCGCCGGGCAACGAGCACGTCCGGGCAAAGCCAGCGCTGCCTGGCGGCTGCTCGATGCTCGTTGCCGCTGACGTGAGCGACACGGTGCCGTGCCGAGATGCCGCCTTCGGCGCAGGCGAGCTCGATAAGAGGCCGCCCGAAGTGACGTCAAGCTGCTGCTGTAGCGCTCTCTGCCCGGTGGAAGTTGGCGCATAGCCAGCGGCACCAGACCGTCCAAATGTGATCGGAGTGGGCGCGTGAGCCGAGTGCATGGACGACAGCGCGACGGGCGAAATGTGCTCGGCCTTAGAACGCACGCCGACTGCGGGACTCCCGACAGCCGCCGCCGCAGCGGCGGCAGAGTCCGACTGCGATGGAGGCAGAGCGTACACCGGATGTCGCGAGCTCACGGCACCAGTCACCACGGCCACCGTTCCGCCTGCGGCAGCCGAGGCGACGGAAGCCGATGCGACGGCAGCGGCTGAAGCATCCTCCATCCGCTTCTGCTTCAGCGCCAGTCTGGCGAGCTCGAACTGAAGCTCCGATATGCTGCTACTGAGCTTATCCAGCGAGGCGCTGTAATCTTCGACGGCCTCGTCCTCTGCCGAAGCGGCGGCTGCAGCAGCAGGAGCAGCACCGGGCAACGCTGCGGCGACATCGGGCCAGTCTGGCCGTCGAACCCGATCGTCGTCGGCAGATCGGGTGGTGGCTGCTGAGCCTGCCAAGCCAGCCACAGGCGCTCGGGTGGCGCCCACCGTTGCCATGGCGGCAGGCACTGGGGCGGTAGCATGCCGGTCGGAGCTCGACCTGTCGGTGGCCGCAAACTCACTCAACTGGAGCGGCTCTGCTGCCTCGCTTCCGGCAACAGTGGACTTCCGGCCAGCTGCAGCAGTCGCAGCGGCGGCGGACGCTGACGTCTGCTCGTCGCAGGAGGCCGACCGCTGCTTCAGCACGGCCTTGACGAAAGCCTCGCGGCTTATCTCGTCACGCTCCAGGCCACGAGCGGCGCCGGCCGTCTGCCGGCTCGCCTCGATGGCGCGTCTCCTCTCCGCAAGCATCAGCTTGACGTCGGCGTGCTGGCGGCCTGCTGCGGCAACGGAAGCGGCGTCAGCTGGCCCGTCGCTTCCGCCGAGCTGGCCTCCTCCGCTTCCGCCGCTGCTGCAGCTGCTCGTGCTGGTCGCGCTAGCGTCCATCTCGCTGCCGGCGGCTGTGCCACCGGCGGCGGCGGCCTTGAGTTTGGCGCTCTCCACCCATGTGGTCTGCTTCAAGACGAACGTTGTCTTCTTCGATGCTTTGGTTCCGCCTTCAAATAGGAAAAAGAAAAGCTGGTGCCGCTACAGCTAAAAGTGCACAAGAAAAAGGCAGCGCAGCGCTACCTACCGGCAGCATAGCATCTTGCACGGACTGCGACTCGAGACACAACAGCCAGTAGGCAAGGCGACGGAGAGCTGCGAACTGCCATTGCGAACCGTGACCTTGATGCAAGGCCGTGCGGATTTCGGGTTCAACCTCACTGGCGAGACATGCACACGCTCCGGTTGCGTACGATTTGGCAGGGTTTTCAAAATGTAGTTATCATAAGAGGCACTTAAAACAGCCTTTGCAGAACACCCGAATCAAGAATAAACTAAAACACTGGAACTGACAGTTCAATGTGTAAAGTGCCAAGAAAGAGATTGACTCCTCCGAGGGCGCTATATCAAATGTATTATTATTAATATTATTATAATTTGCAACGATCCAATGCAGTTTGCAGAGGAATGCAAAGCCTTCTGAGAGGTCAACAATTAAGTAATGACAACAGCCACAAGCTTCAATCGGATATTTTCGTGAGCTGTTATGACAATATCCTGAGACAGAGTTTCCCAGTACTCACAGCCCAACATCCATGCACAGCAGTGAAATGAATCAAACACGGAGAAACTGTACCGATAGGTCACACAGAGCTGGGAATTGACTAGTTTTGCTCCGACCCCCATCGGGATAACAGCTACATCAATATAAAAAACATAATAAGCCGAAATCATAACCAGGAAGTCATACGTCTTATGCTAAGTTTAAAGCTACAAAAAAACAAGCTCTCAAGCAAGATAATCGGTTCGAGTATTGTTTGCATGACCAATGGGAGCACTGCAGTCCCGCGCTGCTGCATCACAGCACTTCATTTTCTCATTTTCTCTCATTTTCATTTAAGTTTTTCTCTTATAAGGGATAAGCATTGTTTCGACATTCTGAGTGTCGCATGCTGCATTTGCTGATTAGCACAAGCTATAGGAACATTGCCACTGCTTATATAGAACCGAGCTGACTAGGTTATAAGTGCTTAAGGAATTCTTACTAGAGAGGGCTCGACAGAATCTCACCTTGACTGTTCTTGGCTTTGATGAACTCAGTTTTGAGCGACAAGCCACCTGCTAGCGGGCTGCTGATTGGCGAATGGCAATCGCTAATAACCATTCGATCTTCTCCGACCGTCGACGGCAGCGGTGAGGAGGAGCCCGATTGCAGCTGCTTGAGCTCGGCAAAGCTGGTGGTCCGACTCAGGTGACCTGGCAAAGAGAGAGAGAGAGAGAGGGAGAGAGACAGACGGACGGATGGGTGGCAAGCCGGGCCGAAAACTTGGCGCACGACGTCACTTCATTTTGCAGCTGCTCACGTTTCACTGCTCACAGGCAATTGTGCGCTCACGAGCTGAGCATGCCATCCCCGAAATGGTACGATCACGAACTGGGTATGGAGGCAGGGTAAAGGCACATCAAGCGATCAAACGGGTCTTAAGGTGACGCAAGCAAATACCAAATATACCAGAGACCCCGGTGTTGACACTCAAAGGCAACAGCACATTGCTCACATAAATGCTTTAAAAGTTGTCACACGAACACAACAAGGGGCAAGGCTGGGTTCAAGCTCGGGGGGGGGGGGGGGGGGGGAGGAGACCAGACACCCTGCCAGATGCAGCTGCAACCACAGAAGGGTTGAAGGTTCACGTCACGATGTCACGTGGGTCTGGGTTCGTGTGCCTCCCACTCCATCCCTTATGCTTATGCACCCAATTTTGCTGGTATAGAGATTCCAAAGAGCACACGATACCACCAAAAGACTAGTCTTTTCAGAGCTGCCTCGCTAGAGGCCACATTCCAGCACACTAACCAACGTGACGGCATCTGTTGCTTACATAATTGCGATCTGAGGTCCACACATTGAGCACTGCTGGACACGACCACTAGACGCTACTACAGAACGATATAGTCTAGCCGTCCAGCACCACAAACTAACTCTCTCAATCTCTTGCACCCTGTACTTAAAGCATTCACACTTTGTGGAACCAAACTTTTGAATGACAATAAAACCAACTTGTTATGAATGGGGAAAACTCAAAAGTGCTATCGGAACCGGAAAGGCTAATCTTCAAAGTGGGCCTGGCCAGCCTCTGTGCAGAATCTGAGAGTCCTATTCAGAAATCCTTATATATAAAGTAACCATGGTAGCTCCACGTCAAGTCTGCCTGCTTTTAGTTGAAATCAAACATAAAAACCTTAGGCTTCCTCAGCAAAAGGGTTGCACAGGAAATACCGTCCAAGCACTCGTGACTTGCCATCGAGATTTCTGTAATTCACTTCTTGGCAGGTCTTCCCGAATGTGTAACAAGAGGCTTACAGCTGGAAAAAACCTCTGGAGCCAGAGTGTCTGTCTTGTATGTACGATGCAAAATATCGCAACTGCCGCAATACATCCCTTCCCACTGACCTGCACTGGTTCCCTATCAGGCAGCGTATTGACTTCGAGGTTCTGCCACTCACTTTTAGGTCCCTACCTAGCTGAACTAATCACTCCGCCGTAGGCTTCACATAGGATCACCCATCCTTCTGACTCAAGAGTGACTTTAACATGTCAAAAAAGTAAGCTGCCAGAGCCAAGACCTTAGACCGTGTCACCAGCCTGCGGCCAGCTGCAGGCTACGGCCAATGCGGTTACATACACACAGCGGGCACAGGAAGCTCAAAATCGCACAGCACGTGGCATCGTGAGCACCCAAGCGAATCTGTCGCTAGTACCTGCGGAGCCGTTCGCTTTTTCGCCTATTGCCGGATCTGGGGCACCGTCGGCTGCTGCTCCGCCGTCACGGCTAGCCCACGTGGCTTCCAAAGGAAGCGCTCCATTTAGAGACGAGCCGCCACCGTTGGTCAGCGCAGCGCCGCCAGAATCGACACTCCGATGCAGATAAAAGCCTCCTCTCGGTCCTCCGCCGACGGAGTCGGGGTCAGGGCCGATGATGCTGACGTCGTCCTCGTCGTCACACCACAGCGCAGCATTGGACACGAGCGACCGTGCTGTGATCGGTGACTCGGGGTCAGCTGATGCGACCGAGAAGCCAACCTGCTGGCCCTGACCCGCAGACAGGATGTGCAAGCACTCGCGGTCGGCCGACTCGCATGCGCTGCTGACCGTTGGCGCAGGCGACGCAGGCTGCTGCCAAGGGCGCCTAAATGTGGCAGGCGGAGGCGACATGTCATCGAGCCGAGCTAGGGGTGGTGAACCACGCGAAGCCAGCGTCACAGTGCGCGCACTGTCCGGCAGGGCGACAAAGCTCTGCACTACTGTGGAGGTGCTGATGGTGGCAGATCCGCTATGCTCGCACGGGTAAACACCCCAGCGGCTGGAGCAGGTCGCCGACGAGGCTAAGGGCTCACTAAAACGAGCAACGACGACTGACATTTAAAAGCCACGAAGCAGCGCAGCACAGCCCCAGCAGAGCGGCGTGCCGCAGCAGCAGCAGCAGCAGCAGCAGCAGCAGCAGCAGCAGCAGCAGCAGCAGCAGCACTGGTCTCACCATGCACCAACGCCACAGTCGCTATCTGGGCCGCTCGGATCAAGAGCCGCTGTGCTGCTCGGGTCATGGGTCATGCCGTTCTTGTCTTCCCAAGCACAGACCGAGGACTTGAGCTGCTCGCCGGGTCCTGACAGGTTCATCGAGGCCGATCTCGTAACTCCTGCAACGTCGCAAGTCATTGCTGTCCAAAAAGTCCCAACTCAAAGGTACAGCAGCGACTGTCAAGATTCTTGAGTGCAACCAACTCCATTTATTGAAAACTGCCGAATACACGTCAAACAGCCATACGACAGAAAAAGGCAACATAAGAGAGAGACAGAGTGAGCCAGAGACAAAGACAGACAGACCGACAGTGTAAGACAGACAGGAACAGGCAGACGGACCAACCAAAATCGACAGACAGGCAGACATAGTCAGATATAAACAGACATAGACAGATAAGTGGTGAAAGACAGTGACACAGAGGCAGACATAGAGATGTGATTGGTGAGAGATAAATCGAGAGAGCTAGAAAGATGGGAAAAGGGAGAGAGCTAGAGTGAGAGTGAGGGACAGGGAGAGTAAGACAATGAAAAGTGTAACCATGAAAAAAACTAGGGGGAAGCAAGCGACCCTGAGAATGACAGAGACAGGGGAAGCAAAAAAGAGAGATAGAAACAGAGACAGATAATAATAATAATGATAATAATAATAATAATTCACTTGATAAAGCGCCCTCAGAGAACTTAATCTCTCTCTAGGCGCTTTACATTTGCTGTAAAGTGAAATGCAATTGAATGGTAAGTAAAATCATGCTTGAAAAACAAACAAAATGAATAATATGGTTAGGGGTGACATGCACAGGGTCAGCATGCAAATGTGGTTAGTGGCAGCATGCACACTGTCAGCACGCATAAGCACATCAAGGACGAATCACAGGGACCCACTAAATGCTGTCCTAAATAGGTGTGTTTTTAGGTTCCTTTTAAATGTGATCAGGTCGGGGGATGTTCTGACGCAGGTCGGGAGGGAGTTCCAGGCTGTGGGAGCATACGAACTAAATGCACAGTCTCCAAAGGATTTAAGGTTTGTATGAGGTATTTCTAGACTGTTGGATTCCGAAAAGCGGGTGGTACGATGCTTGGCCTGATGGGGTAGTATATCTGAAAGATAGGCTGGAGCCATAAAATGAAGGGACCTAAAAGTGAGCGACAAAACCTTGAAGTCAATCCGTTGCTTGACTGGTAGCCAGTCCAGGTCGGCGACAAGTGGAGTAATGTGGCAACTGCGACGCTCACGGCAGACAAGTCTAGCTGCAGAGTTTTGCACCAGCTGCAATCGCCTGATCGCACATGCTGGTAGGCCAGTAAGCAGTGAGTTGCAGAAGTCGAGACGGGATGACACGAATGCATGGGCCAACTTGGACGTGGTATCTTTATCTAAACAAGCCCGAATTTTAGCAATGTTATGAAGCTGAAAATAGGCGAATTTGACTGTGGAGCTGATATGGTCGTCTAACGAGAGGTCGCTTTGGAATATGACACCTAGATTTCGAGCTGATTCAACTGGAGATATGCTGGCAGAGCCAATTTTGAGAGCATTTCCAATCTCTGAATCACACTGGGTTTGCCCATAACTATTGAGTTAGTTTTGTCATCGTTTAGTTTTAGAAAATGTGCTGCCATCCATGTGCGGATGTCATCAATGCATGCAGCTAGTGAGTTGAGAGAATTTGAGGTGTTTGAAGGCTGGGAGGGATCAAAGCAAAGGTACAACTGAGTGTCATCCGCATAGAAGTGAAAGCCTAGATTGTGCTTGGCAATCACATCAGCAAGAGGCAGAGTATAAACCGTGAAAAGAACCGGACCTAGCACTGAGCCCTGAGGTACTCCATATTTCAGAGGTACTTCAGATGATCTTTGTCCATTCACGTCAATACTCTGGAGTCTGCCACTGAGATAGGACCTGAACCACTGCAGAGCAGTGCCAGTGATGCCCAGGCGAGATGAGGGGCGCTCTAGAAGAACTTTGTGATCGATGGTGTCAAAAGCTGCCGAAAGATGGAGCAAAACAAGCAGAGACACTCTACCCATGTCTGCATTCCTAAGTAGGTCGTTGTATACCCTAAGCAATGCTGACTCTGTGGAGTGATTAGCTCTAAAGCCAGACTGGAACTTACTAGCAAGGTGCGAGGTTTTGATATATGAGTTCAGCTGGTCTGCCACGACCCGTTCCAGTGTCTTTGATAGGAATGGTAGAAGGAAAACTGGGCGGTAGTTGCTTAAGTTCTCTTGGTCTAGTGTAGCTTTCTTGAGAAGTGGCCTGACTACAGCTTTTTTGAAAGGTGCTCGGACATGAACTGAGGCTAATGACATATAATTACTTGCGCACACAGAGAAAGCTTAAAGGAGAAAGAGGCATATCAGCAAAGATAGAATAGGCGAGCTCTTGGAATGCAGGTCAGTATACAGGCTCTGTGTGTGTGCGCGCGCGCCCGCGTGTGTGTGTGTGTGTGTGTGTGTGTGCAAGTGCATGTGTGCGCTTGCGTGCATGCAAAGGTGTGTGCACAAGTGAACAATGCATGACAGGATCCACGTGGGATTACAACAATGAGAGGGCAGATGATTGGCACGGCGCTACAAAAGTCTCAGCCCACACACCGTTGACCTTTCGAGCAGGGCTAACGCCAACCGTGAGCGGGCATGCGTAGGCAGACTCGAAGAGAAGTGCATGCACACGTGGGGCCCAAGAACGTTCGTGTGCGATGGCACCCATGCACAAACGAGCATACTCACACCGACGCTGCATGCACGCACACCAACATGTGCACAGGCATGCACACCAGCATCTCCACATGAACGTAACGTTACACAGCCAAGCTCACACTCAAGACGACAGCGGTTTCGACTAAGATGAGTGAAAAACTCAACAAGCAATGAGCAGGAAGCCGAGTAAACAGGAACTTCAATGGTTACTTACCTGTGGATGGATGCACCAGATCTCGCTGCCTCTTGCTGAGCAGCACCTGCTTCGTAGGTAAGCTGCTGCAACAGAACAACATGGCAAATGCTCGGTCAATCTGTCATTCGCTCCACGGCAGACCCAACCGTGAAAAAAAAGATCGTTCTGAACCACCAACCAATCCCAGAAATGAAGACACGAAGAGTAGTAGAACTGCAACTAGTCAAAGCACTGCCAAAGGCTACAACAGAATTACTGAGACCAGCAAGCTGGCGGCTTGTCTAGGGTTGTCTAGGGCATCCACGGCTTGTCTAGGGCATCTTTGAAGCTGCTGCAGATGCTTTTGCAGATAGGACTGAAGGCTGAGGCTGATGGTCAACAGGTGCAGTGAGATTGAACCCATCGCTGCAATGCTAAAGGAAGAATTCACTTCAAAACACTTTAAACACAGCAAAAGGTCTGAGTGATCAGCCAAGGAGGCAATCATAGGAGGCAATCAAATGCGATTTCCGACTCACTCAACGAAGAGCAGGTGAAAAGCATTGCAGAATGAGGTCACCTGATGCAGTACATAGCAAATACCTAGCAATATAAAAAAAAAAGACTGAATGAGCTCAGTCAGACTCCTTTAGCCTCCAGGGTATGGCACACGGGATGCTACCACGAGATTTCTCTCACGACCGTGCAGGAGGAGGCCAGGTCTTTCAGCTGTAGCACAGCAGTGCTCCCACGGCGCCAGAGCATGTTCAGCAAGCATGTGATTTGATCGCTGGTCCGAAGGCACACCCCTTCAGGCCACCATAACTGTTCAGAGACTTGGCTACCCAAAGAAGTGGAAGCCAAAACACAAAAGCAACAAAAAAGGCAAGACACGTAAGAGGAGCAAAAGTAAATACTAACAAAAACCAAATAAAGTAATGCAATGTAATGTATCTTCATCTGTAACTCTACGAAGCCACAAAGACAATGTCGGCATTACGCAAGCCGTGAGTTTTGTATAGCGCACTCGCAGCCTAATCGGCTCCGGTACGCATTCGGTAGCCAACAGACATCATCTCATGCAACAAAGAGAAAGAGAGAAGCGTAGCAGTCAGGAGAGCAGCTGAGGTAGTGAGTAGCATGGAAGTAGCCACTCAGGACCACTGAAAAGGATGAGCCATAGTCGGCAGCAGGAGAGTAGCAGTCGTGTACAGTCGTTACAGTTTGGCTGTAGTTGTCGTGTACAGTATAAAGTAACGAAGCAAAAGCAAAAGAACAAAACTGCATGCGAATTTCTCGTTTAATACTTGCACCGACGTTTACCAGTGCTTTGCATCTGCTAAAGCACTGCAGTGCTTAGGCCGTCCTCCTGGGGCGTGGATGCATATGCACGCACACACGTGCTCACACAGACACAGACACACACACATAGACACAGACACACACAGACACAGACACAGACACACACACACACACACACACACACACACACACACACACACAGACACACACAGACACACACACACACAGACACACACACACACACACACACACACACACACACACACACACACACACACACACACACACACACACACACACACACACACACACACACACACACAAACAGACACAAACCTGGATGCGCACACAAACACAAAAGCCGAGGTATGTGTCGTCGACGCTCCATCGAAGTCTCCGAGACTTACTGAGGCCAGGATCCTTCAAACGATACTTGAAAGCCTGGAAAAGCTTCTGAGCTCCTAGCTCAAACTGTGGCCCAGGCTACTTTCATCCTTTTTTGGTCAAGATTGCGGAGCATATAAACAAAGATGACTTATCGGAAAAAATTGACCGCTGCGGTGGCTGTAAATTCGTTCGGGTAATAGGAGGATTTCCCATGACACCAGGCATACGAAAGTTATTCGAAGCATGGAAAAATATTTACTGACACCCCAACAACTAACATATGCTGTTGGTTTGTATGTTTTTAGCATAATGTCTTCCTATCACGATACTTTATGAAAGCCCATGTCTGGTCAGAAAAAAGGCTACCAGCTTCTGAGTTGTCTTATCTTGGTCCAGCGGTTAAGGTGCTCGCCCCGACTAAGGCATGGCTGAGGTCGTGGGCTCGAGCCCTGAGGCATATGTGAAGCACCCAAATAGAGATTCAGTTCTCTTGGGAGCTATACAAATGAATTATATTTTATCTGCTAGGAGCAGCTCACTGCAGCCCGTGGACTCGCTTCGCTGAGTCATAGTAGTTCCGTCACGGAAGACACCGCTTTGCCATCTTGCCGGAAGGTTGCCTGTCTTGCCACGTGATGCAAACGTGCCATCTTGCGGCGTGACCGACTTTCTCGCCTTAATTAGTAGATATAGCACATTTCAAAGAGTCTTGAGTTTCACTGAAAAGGTCAGCTACTGGGGTCGGGTCAAACAGCAGACTTCAGCCGCCTGTCGATAATGCTACATAGTAGTTATATAGGGTTCAAATCAGGCGGCTGGCTAAGCCACTGCACCAGCACCAAACAAGGACTCCTCGAAGGATGCTTTACTCACGTCATTGTTGGTCCCCCAAAAAAGTCGATTGAAAGGCTTAAATACTCTGTTTGGGAGTCGTTACCTTTGGCAGCCAGATGACAAACCTATGCAAACTGTTTGGGAGGTGAAGTACTTTTTGACGAATCATTATTTATCCTTGATCACTGCAAAGCACTTCCTGCTCGTCTAATCGGCAGGGGAGACCGACGCACAGCAGTGTGCAATGCTGAGACTGCCAGTTTCAGCTCACAAACAACTGACTCACTGCTGAGCAGGCAGGCGTACATAAAGGGTGCTTGTGGCATGGCCCAGTAGCTGACACCCACGTAGCTGACACACACGAGCCCCCCCCCCCCACTTCAGAGCCCCCCCCCCACTTCAGAGAAGCCTAGAGGTAGCGGAGATAAAGCAAATGCGTGGCGCTGTGTCGAGCGAAAACGTCTCTCACGAGGTCGATACCGTACCCGGATGCTCCGGTGGCTGTAACATCCGCCCGTGAATTGGCGTTTGAGGCAGGTGGCTGCTGCAGCAGCTGCTGATGGTCAGCAGCAGCTGAAGGCGGGCTGCTGTTGCTACGCTGGCCAGGCGTAAAGCTCCGCTTTGTCACGTCGCTTATAAGGTTTTGAGAGCTGCCGGAGAGGACAGCCGTCGACGAAGCAGTCGGCTTTGCTGTAATAGTGATGTCAGGAAATACGACCTGCCAGCAAGCCTAATTTATACTCTGATTACGGCATAACGTTAGCAGAACAGGAAAATCCTTCTAGAAGCAATACACATACGAATAAGAATGCCATCGCAAATGGGTAGTGCAGCACAGAGCGATGCATACAGATCGACAGGTGTTGGGTCCACATGCAAACCTTCTGCAGCATTCAGACACCGTGCTGCAGCTCTTCCAGCAGTTCAACAAGCACAGCTCACGTTGATCACTCTACAGAGTCAACACTGGTAGGAGTGTATTACGACCTTCTTAGGAATGTTGACTTGGGTAGAGCCTCTTTGCTGATTGTGCTGAATTTCTCGGTTATGTTTGACACCAATGATCACTGAGTATTTGAGTGCATGTGGTCAATCTTGTGCATCACTATCATTACACGGAAAAATGGTTTCGGTCCAATCTCAGAAGGAGATTTCAGCACATCAGGCTATGGTCAATCGGAAAGCCATTGGAGTATGTGATATTCCAAAATTCAAATGTCATACCCTCCTTCATGCCGACATAATCGTCACGCAAAATCTCAGCTTTCCTATCTGGGCAAATTACAAACAGCCATACCCGTGCTCTGATTTCTCTCTGCCCTTTTAGCACCACAGACAGCATCTCATTTCTCTTGCAGCTTGTGTTTCTGCATTAAGGTATGCATGGCAGCTAAGTTGATCAAAATTAACGACGATATGACTAACTTAATTGTAATTGGCACACCGATTGTCACTCAGAAACTGCAAAGCATGACTTTCAAAAATGGGATCGTCCCATATCCGAAGTTGCTGAACAAAATAATATTAATGCTTCTGCACAAAATAATATTGGTGCACTAACACAGAAATTGCAGTCGGAATTCAAGCAAGACCATTCCACTGAAACTGACCTCCTTCGAGTGACGAACGACATCCTAAGCAGCAACGATGATCGCAATGTTACTACCTTGGCCAGATCAATCTTGATCAAGGATCTTGACCGGATCTATCGGCTGCATTCGGCACTACTGATCACGATATCCTAATTGAAAAGATTGAGATACTTGAAAGATCACGATATCGTGTGTGTATATATATATATATATATATATATATATATATATATATATATTAGTATAATTGAAAGATTGAGAACGATCGGTAAGGCAGACGAGGCAGTGGCATGGTTCAAATCGTACTTGTCCGATCATGTTCAATAGGTGTCGTGTGGTAGTCAAGTCTCTGACCAATCACCTGTGAAGATCCACGAGGGGTCGTTCTGCGTCCTTGTCGGTTTGCTGTTCTCCATTATATACCAAGCCTCTGGGAAAAGTGATTCGGACCCATGGAATCGGTTATCACTTTTATGCTGACGATACTCAGCAGTATTTGTCATTAAAACCGTCGGAATCTGCTACAACGACTGATAAACTACACAAGAACTTGGCTCTGCATCCGACGATCAACCAGAAGCCACTGCAGCTCCTTTAGCAAAAAAGCTGCAGTGGCCGAACCTCTGGGATCTGTTGACTAGCCTTGTGCCATATTCATCACGAGCTTCAGAAGCTTAATGACTATTTTCGGTAGCCCACTTATGATGGAATTGCAGTAGTCTAACCAAGACAGAATGAGGTAGCTTGTTGAATTTCTAGCAAGCCACTATAATAGCTCACTTCCACGATTCTTATGCAACGACTACTACTCTCCTGGTACCGACTATGGAACATCCTTCCCTTCCACCCCAAGCTGTTACTTCCATGCTACTCACTACCTCAACTGCTCTCCTGACTCAGCCATGCTTCTCACTTCCTTTTTTTGTTGTTGTGTGAGATAAGTCTGCAGGCTGGCGAATGCATATCGAAAGGTGCCAAGGCTTTGAGTGCACTACAGAAAACTAGCCTTCATAACATCCACATAGTCTTTGTGGCTTTTCGGAGTTACAGACAGAGATACATACATAAATACACACATACATACGCTGCAGAACTCGAGCCCACGACATCGGTCGTCAAAGGCAGGCATCATGTTATCTCCGGGCACAATTAGGGCGGCAGCGTGACCAAAAGAATGCCATCCACCTCTTGAGATCGTAATAGAGAATGCATACCCCAGCCTACGACAGTGCCGAGCCTAGATGTTGTCGTCTGTGGTACTAGGCTGCTGGGGGGCCTCCCGACCTTGACTGACCAACCGAGGCGCAGCGTTCCTGCTGCTGGCGCTACGACAACGGCGCTGG
This sequence comes from Cristatella mucedo, assembly GCA_009760855.2. Lineage (NCBI taxonomy): Eukaryota > Metazoa > Bryozoa > Phylactolaemata > Cristatellidae > Cristatella > Cristatella mucedo. Next base: position 292,462 of record WPIO01000154.1, read on the forward strand.
CCAATCGGAGAACAGTGTTCCTGGGCGCAGATGAAAGGAAGCTCCGTTAGCATTAACATCTGCAGAGAAGAGCCGTTGATTAAACGTTGCTGAGTTCGGTTGTGTTCCGAGTGCTCCAAGTCATTTGATGTTTAGCAATACGTGCACACACACTCACACGATCACAACACACCCTACAAAACTCTCTCGGCTACCGATGCTCACGGTGAGCATCACGTGAGAGCCACTATGGCACGCCAGGCCACGTGGCCAGCGAGTCGGTCGCCGATGAAGGTCAGCCATCGGTGCCACTGCTCACCTGCGACAGCTGCAGCAGCCGTGCGCACGGCTCCTGCTGCAGCTCTTGCAGCTCCTGGCACCGAAGGCATGCCCGATGCAGCTGCGGCGGCTTGAAGAGCTTTGGTGAAGGCAACGAACAGCTCGCAAGCGAGGACCATCACGTTTGGCTTCATGACTCGAGAGCTGCTGCCGCGCAAGTCGTCGGCGCCGAAGTGGAAGCCGGCGAGGTTGCAGACGCCGCAGAACGCACCAATGAGCTGCCAGTTGTGCCTCGCATCCTGCAGGCTGCTGCCTGATGGCACGAGGCAAACGTCTGCAAGGACGTAAAAAAGAAAGCAAAGCTCACCATGCACGCAGCCATGCCACCGGCGGTGCCACGCCGAGTAAGACGCCGGCTCGAACAGGCCGAAGCCACGGCAACGCTGCACACTCTCAGGCGACGCCCCGTCTGCGTACGAGCAGGCGCTGCCACGACGTCAGGTACGCATCGGCTACACTTTTGCTGCACGCAGCATTTCCATCCGAACGCTTAAGCAACACTTCCCGGCCTACGAAGCAGACTCGACAAATAAACAGATAGGACAACGGTTGGAATCCCCGGGGTAAGACACCGCAATGCTAACCAGGTACAATATGCATATCCAAACGTACAATTTAAACTTCTTACGATCAGCATGCAATAGAACCCTACCCCATAGCTGCTTCGGAAACACATTAAGCAAAAACAAAAGGCACCCTTGTACAGGCTCAGCTGAAATAAATATCGGTTGAACTCTCAGCCACTGGGGGGGGGGGCTCAACATACCAAATAGAATGCATGTTCCAGTGTAGGAGTTGAACCCATCAACTCCAAATTTAGGTGCACAGTATACCAGCTCACTCGTTCAAGACGTCAACTGCAGATGGCGCATGCATGCACAATGATGCCACATGTCAAAATGATGGAGTCACGAGACCCTGCTAAGCTAAGCCATCGGATTCTGCATTCTGTGCATTGCTACATCTAGCAACAGCAAGAGATGCTATGATATGGTGTAGAATAAACTATCACCTATATTCAAAGATTAGCTAAAATATACGAGCACAGAGCACGTAGACAATTTTAAAGCGAGAGTTCGAGGTATCAGCTCAAGTCCGGTAGTTTTAGGTAGATCCCCTCGATGCATCTAGGACATTCCACCAGAGAGCGGCCTGGCTCATATATATATACCGATGCACCGACGCAAGCGAATCAAAACCGTGTTGCTCAACTACCCGATCGAGATGAACGAGAGGCAATGTAAGCAAACGCTGGATATCTATGCAGAAAAACCAGTTAGGGAGGTTACCACTAAACAGTTTGTTGAGGCTTGGTGCAATAGCTACCCACTAGCAGCACACAAAATAATAACAATACGTTTGATATAGCACCCTCAGAGAACTGCAGCTCTTTCTGGGAACTTTAATTGTGCCGTAAAGGAGGCATGACCGACTAGTTCCCTGACTGGTTCCTAATGACGATAAAGCCGAAATAGCTCCAATGTAAAGAAATATTCATGGTGGTAAATGAAATCGTAGACGGAGCAAAGGCTGCGCTACTGCCTAAAAAAAAAGCAGCAGCATCGCAAACTCTCTCTCCCGATGCTCATCGGCTCCATGCGATGCTCATTCTGATGCACTGCCATTTTTTATTTATTTATTTATTTACTGCAGCTACTGGCAGAGGTAAAAGCAGCAAATGAGATCGCAGTAGTGTACTTACGCCGTATCTATCAGATCCTCTCCCCCGCCGGGCTAAGCATCGTTCCACTCGCTTTTCGGAATCTAAGTGTTTAACTATACCTCGTATACACCTCAAATCTTTTGGAGACTGTGCATTTAGTTCGTATGCTCCCAAAGCCTGGAGCTCACTCCCGACCTGCGTCACGACAGCTCCTTACCTGTCCACATTTAAAAAGAAACTAAATACACACCCATTTAGCACAGCATGTAGTGGGTCCCTGTGATTCGACCTTTACGTGCTTATGCCTGCTGACACAGTACATGCTGCTATTAACCACACTTGCATGCTGACCCTGTGCACGTCAACCCCCAACCATGTTGTTTTTGTTGTTCATTGAGCATTCTACCACTAATCATTCGATAGTGCTTCATTTGCAGCAACTGTAAAGAGCCGAGAAAGAGATTGAGTTCTCTGAGGGCGCTACATAAAATGTATTACTATCATATCTAGCATTTGATTTCCAGGTGCTGTGTGCTGCTACTTCTATGCTGCTTCCTATTCGACTGCTCTTCCGGATCGACTATGCTGGTCGTTTTTTTCCTAGGCGCATGTGAGTAAAGCTGTTGGTTACCAAGGATGTGCTGCATCGAAGGCTGCCTCTTACTTAGCCTTTGAGTGCACTGAAGCAGAATGCTCTCTAGCATAGCTCATCTGCTGTGCCATTGCAGAATGAGAAGAGTCCTAGTGAACTGGCATGCACTGTGGTGCAATCTCGAACTCTCTCCTATGACCCGACCTGATTGATTGCCCAGTCCCCCCACACACGGCCCGCTCATCGCCTACTGCTGGATAGCATGTGAGTCCTGCTCGCGCAGCTACTGCTGCCTAGCCAGAACTCCGGCTCTCACCTTCCATTTTCAGATGCTCTGGGAAGCAGAAGCTAATCACAGCTGCGAGACAGCGGCCGTCTTGTAGTACCTCCATCGCGTTTTCAGGTCGCAAGTCGAGAAGGAGATCAAGGTCGCGTGAAGCAAGCTGGCTTCGGTTGGTCGGCACCTGGAGTTGCGTAGGACAAGCGGCTGATAGGACGACTTCAATCACAAAGCTGTCATTTCACACCCACCAGACATAAAGTCACGCAAAGCGACTGCAGCGCCAGTAAGGTCTCATGTCGTAGCTCCACTTCTCAGCAGAAACGTGCCCTGACCGTCATCAGGGCATGCGCCTAGTTCAATCTGATTGGTTAGGTGCAGCCCTTGAAAGCTCTCATCGGCAAATGCAATCGGCTCAGCCAATCAAAACTGACTTTCCTGAATACTCTCATCTGCTAAAGATCTATGCCAAGCTGGTACCAATAGACAGAAAGGAAGCAGGAGATACCAATATGACGATTAATGTGGCAACAGCGTGCTTAACACATGACAAGTTATAAATGCAGCTTTAGAGGCCACGTGGAATGTCTCGGCTCCAAGGTATGCTCTTACCGTGGCATGGCTGGTGCGCAGCACAGGGTGAGCAGCTTCCGGTGGCCACGAATAACTTAAGGTCCACATTTTGCGCACCCAGAGCAGAAGCGCGTCGTCCGTTGATAGCGGAAGTTCTTTTGATGCGCTGACTGAAGTCACCGCTCTACACGACACAAATACCGACGAATAAGCCGCAGACAGTTGGTCAAAGAAACTGTCACTGTCCATAACACATCGACAACACATTACACAATGGTACACTATGCTCTGGCCCTGAACAAAGAGTAAAAAGTAAAAGACTAGACAACAGGCAAACGTAAAAAATATACCGGAGAGAAAAAGAGGCAGCAACAGACGAATTGCATACATATTGACTATGATGGATGATCATGTAGATCATAGATCTGCATGATCATAGATCTGTATGATCATAGATCTGCATGATCATAGTTCTGCATGATCATAGATCTGCATGATCATAGATTTGCATGATCATAGATCTGCATGATCAGAGATCTGCATGATCAGAGATCTGTATGATCAGAGATCTGCATGATCATAGATCTGCATGATCATAGATCTGTATGATCAGAGATCTGTATGATCAGATATCTGCATGATCATAGATCTGCATTATCATAGATCTGTATGATCATAGATCTGCATGATCATAGATCTGTATGATCATAGATCTGCATGATCAGAGATCTGCACGATCATAGATCTGTATGATCAGAGATCTGTACGATCAGAGATCTGTATGATCATAGATCTGTATGATCATAGATCTGCTCTGTACAAACTCTCAAATCTGGTTGGCGATGTCCAACCAATACAATACTACCCAACCACTGCATAAATTCCCCACGAGAGCTGCTACAGGTGGTCAATCCTTCACAGTCGGGCTTTGAGCCTAACTACCTAAATTCTGTGTAGACGTGTATAGAACCTACCCCTATACTAACCTGGGTTTGCTAGTCCCTTAGTAAGTCAGGTGATCGTCACTGACGTCATGTTTGTCGAGTTCTTAGTATGACATTTACAGTACTACTGCGACGGTACAGCAACTATGAGTATTCATATAAGGAAGAAAGGGAAGATGCTGCAACATGTACTCTCTAAGCTGAAATTGAATATTAAAATGCTAGAACTTCACTGGACTATTAACTTAAAGGGGTTGTTCACAGGGTGGCCAAGACATTCCAGCAGCTTTCGCTCTCTCTATGCTGTCGCCGAAGTGAACGCTTCCGTGTGGATGAGCTGAGTTGGCGCATCAGAAAGCTGACTGGGTGAGAGTGACCGACCGGAAGTCATGCTGTGTCGGCCTCATGCATAAATAGAATCTGCCCGAGATTCTTCACGTGGATGGGGAGGCTTACAATATGGCGAGTGCACACCAGCTAGGTCAGCAGACACTCAGGCCTGCCTTCCTGAGCAAAGTTGAACTTTACAGTGACTTTTCACAGGTGTATGCTAGATTATTTATAATTTATGTGCATGTGTGTGTGTAAATTTTAGTTTAGGTGACCAAAACCATCCAACTGCACTTGGTCAGCAGTAGAGGCTGCAGGTTGATAAGTAGAGAATCAACTCAAAGCCCACAGGTGGGGCTACATCAAGCAACAGCTGACTACCTTTGCAAGGAGAGTGCGCTTTCTACACCCGAGCTTGATCACAGTGAAATTCGAGTCAAAGCAAAACCTGGCAGGTACACGAATCTCATCACAAAAGCAGTCGCTGATATTGCGCTAACCGAAGGGTTGGGCCAAGGATATGTGACTTCTCAGTGGCCAGCACATAGTAATGCCTATACAGCCAGGCAGCTAGTTGATTGATTTGCTGTCGGAGTGACACGATGGGTTCTGACCGGTCCCGTAACACAATTAAGTGTCCTCAAGCGAGTAATGCAACCACCGTCTCTACTTCTGTCGTTCAGCTGGTTACAGTATATGAAAGGAAACTCGTAGGCCTAGGAAATCGATTAGGCACCTCATATTTCCGAAAGTTTGGCTCGGCCAACAACCGGGCTTGATGGTGTTAACTTCTAGGTTGTCACAGTCCTTTATAACCAACACCGGTCTTTAGACAGGTGCCTGGACTCGGACAAAGCATTCACTACCATGCAATGCCACAGTCTACTCAGCTTCACAGCCGCAACTTCAAGAGATCATCGACCAAATGACAGTAAAAGACACATGAAAGGACGAGTACTTGGCAGTACACCAGCATGAAGATTAAATGTCTGCAAGATTTTCCCACATTTTCACGGCTTGGCTTAAGAAAGTCGAATGAATAAGTAAGCGACGACAGATGCTCAAAGTAAACGCACGTATTTTTTTTGCAATGATGTAAGGCGTTGATCTAGTTGAGAAGTAAGCCCACAGTCAAGCTCAAAATTCCCATAATATTTAAACAAAGTCAAAAGAGGAACAAGAATGAACAAAAAATCCAACAGTTCTGTCGCAGCAAAATCGCATCGGATTCCGGTCTCACGATACAGGTAAGGGCTCCCCCTGGGTCTTGGCTCAGGGTAAGGCGCACGCTCGTCACGACTCGCAGGTCGCGGGTTCGAAAATGGCGGTGGGAAACCATTTATCTCCCCACTACAAGCAGCTGCGACAGCTGTTTAAGCTCTTCTGCCACTATATATAAATGAGGCAATTGAATCAGCTTTTCACCTTTTCTTTTGCCTCATGCTGTCACCCTGAAGAAAATGCAGGCAAAGTATAAAAAAAACCAGCGCACCTAAAAGTGGAGAATGACTGAGGGAGGTACCCTTATTTAGCCAGCTTTCTTTAGCATAGAGCTCTCGCTCCATCTCGGAAAACAAACGAGGTCACATACGGAGGCCGTCGGTAAACGAGAGCCGAGCAGCGTGCTCACATCGCACGCGCGCACTAACCGGATGCTCTTCATAACTCTTTCCACGGGTGCCTCCTCATCCAAGAATGCCGCCATGATTGCATCGATCATGGCCGTGTGTGCACGCTGACCATAAAAAGAAAAGAAAAGCTCTCGAGAATGGTGGCTTAATGGCCACCGGCAGGGCATCTGAAGTGACCAACCGACCAATGCGACTAAATATGGTATCGGTGTAACTGAGCAGAATGCGAAACACGTCGAGCGCGACCGTTCGCAGCAGCGCGATCAATCGACATGGGCAGGACGCAAACGAGACACCGACGAGCAAGGCGCGTGCACAACTTACCGCATTAAATGGCTGAACGGCCGACAGGTCGCCTTCGGTGACAACATCATCGCCATCAACGGTGACGCTGAATCCATGCTGAGCAAGCGACTGTATGATCGACCAGTGACCTGCACAGCGACGACTATGCGGCAGGCACTGCTGCTGCTGCTAGCATGCCGAGCGGAAACAACTGCTTCGAACGAGCCTTCAGAACGCTTGTACAGACTAACGGTCGAGTTAACATGCCGTTTCACTAGAGAATAGCTGATACAGCAGCCCAGTGGCAAACCGTGCACGAGCGTCAGAGGAAGTACTCAAGCGCGTCATACGGTAGAAACAAGCCAATGGCAGGGACTCCTTGGCATTGGCAAAACGGCAGGAGGCGACATCAACCGTCAGCAGTAGTAAACAGTAAACGAAACGTGACAAGCGAAGAGAGGGCAGTCGATAGGCTATTTATTGCCCTGCCCAGCCCAGCTGATGTGAAGTGAGACGTATAGACATGTGTGTGTGTGCATGTGCATGTGTGTGTGTGTGTGTGTGTGTGTGTGTGTGTGTGTGTGTGTGTGTGTGTGTGTGTGTGTGTGTGTGCGTGTGCGCGAATACAGCAAGATGCACGTGAATATAGTGCCGTCTCAGACCGGTTCAAAAAAGAGTACACGATAAACTAGGCATATGAAGGATGTTGGTTAAGGTGTGTGCCAAAAAAGCCGCTTAGGTTTTGAGTGCGCTGCAGAAAACTCTCCAGCATGACACCCATTTAGTCCTTGTGGCTTTCTGGAGTTACAGATGGAGATACATTACATCTGACTGCAATGGCAATAGCGTACTCACTGCCCAACTAGCAGTAAAAGTGGGTGGCACACACACACACACACGCACGCACGCACGCACGCACGCACGCACGCACGCGAACACATACACATACACACACACACACACACAGACGAGCGAAGCAGCTAGCCTGCCTGACACCAGTAAATAAGCACACATCGTAGGCCCCTGGTAAGGACGACTGAAATCAAACTGCTTAATGTACAAGGACTCACCATTAAAGACTGCTCTCCAGGAGCCAAACATTTGCTGGCAGGCAGCACAATACAGCTTGCTGTTGACAAGTAAAGCCTGCACGCCCGAGTTAATGTGGGCAGAGACGACGGTATCAGCCTAAAAAAAAGGCGGGAAGCAAAAAAACCGATTAACCACATTTGCAGACTGTGCAGCACTTCCGAGAGTGGATACCTATCGCCTATGAGAGTGCCACGCACTTTTCAGTACCCAAGGTACGATGCAGAACAGCATTGCCCTGCCCGATGCTAATAAACGGTCTCGGCCAGCCTATTCTAGGGTGCCGGGACAACCCGTACGGGCAGCATGGCCATTTCATACTTCCGGCACAGATGGATCCTTGGATCTGCGACGAGCTGCCCCTCTGCTGAGCCCACGCTCAGAGCAGCACATTTCATATGCTTAACCTCAGACTGCTGACCAGGGGCCCACAGCTTTCTCGAATAAATAATACTAGCAATACATTTTTGTAGTGCACAAAGAAAACTGTCTTTCTAAGCATTTCACGAAGGCAGAAAAACCTACCAAATGATTAGTGAGAGTAGCGTTTGCAATTTCAGCAAACAAAGAGCAACGAGAAGCCCTATGGGGAACCAGTGTTACTAATGATTAAACAATTAATACTCCAAGAGGACCAACCTTTTCATTCTAAAAATATATATAACTCATTTGTATAGCACCCTAAGAGAACTTAATCTCTATTCAGGCGCTTCACATGTGCCACGGGGCTCGAGTCCACGACCTCGGCCAGACCTTGGTTCGGGGCGAGCACCTTAACCACTGGGCCAAACGAGCTCGGCACACTTTACATATGATGCAAAGAATGCACGTCAACTAGTAAGTCATAGTACAACTTCATTACAAACAGGCATGCAAAAGATAATTCAACCGGGTGGAGTAAAGGCTGTAAAGAATGGTCGGCTTTTTGGCTTCTGATTCCGGTTGCGTGTGGTTGTGCCTAAAACAAACTTCAGATCCCTTGGAGACCGTGCCTTCAGTTCGCCTGCTCGCAAAGCCCGGACTCACTAACTGCTGACGCACACATTACGTCATCACCTGGTGTTACGACATTCACAAAGACGTTAGGGTGGCGCGCCGGGAGGCCTGATGAGATAGTACTTCAGACAGGTAGGCAAGAGAATAAAAGTACCAAAAGACGTGCTCGACAGAATCTCGGAAGTCGATAAGTGGTGCGAATAGGCAGCCGCTACGCTCGCGACAGCCGAGCCTGGCTGCAGCGGAGTGCGCACGGCGTCGGCATCGCTGCTGACGCCAATTTTGCTGCATCACACTGGCGTCGTTGTCGTCTGCTAGCCAGAATCAGAGAAGACTGGGCCCTGCTGCACTCTAATCGAGGCAATACTATCATAAAGCACGGACTAACGGGCAAAATGAAATATTTAAGAGGATTTTTAGCGTCGCCTAGACAACCCCTATGCACTATGGGCCTGCCCGTGAAAGAAATTCGATTGCAAACCCAGGCAAAACCGAATCACGACATTTTTCCACTCCATGCATGCCCCCAAGCAAGCGCTGCCTCACAGCAGGACAACGACAATAGTCGGCTGAGGCAGCGACCTATCTAGGCTGCAGTCTTCCAGAAGGAGAGGGGGGTTGAGCAGTGCAGCTCAAAGCTGCCGAACGACGACTTCACGGCACTTAATGGCAAACTGCCGAGCCGCGAATGCTTACATAGCACGTGTCCAAAAATGGCCACACTAAAAGCATCTCTGCACGCTCCACTCTGGAGAGTGTAAGAAACACTACAGGCATGGGTATTTCATAAATTTGTTAACGGCACAAAACATGCAGATAACCGATTTGTCGGAAGCACTATACAATAGGGCAATACAAGCATAGGCAAAAGGCCAGCGAGAATACCTCATGAGGTGGAAGAGGCTCCCTGAATTCATTTGGAACACTTCCGTCATACGCCTTATAAAGCAGCCATTTCAGTGATGCTGACAGCTTAGCCTACGAACAAAAAGTTCGGGTGATCGTCAAAAAAAATGCACATACAGAAATAGCAAGCAGGAGGACGGCTTGATAAAAAAAATGGTATTTCAAGCTGCGGCTAACACATCAAACACCTACTGCTACTGCAGCCATGGCTATCCGTTCAGGTTCAGCGAATCCCTATAGAGCAATGACGATTGATTGTGGAGATTTCAAACATGGACCAGGCTCGTGAGATTCCAGCACTAAGACCTATACTGAACCAAATTTAGAGCCTAGTGCTTCAGCATACATTGCAGAAACTAATAGAAATGAGATAACATAACATAACATAACATAAATGAGCACCATTAGCGTACAAGCAATGCCTAGTTGCCAATAGCTGTCACGCGCACTCGTTTTCTATTCAGTCTGCGGCTGGCAGCTAAATCTACATTCGCCCAAGGCTCCTGGGGCTATTAGCCAAGTCCGACCAAGGTCTGACTGAGGTCGTGGGCTCGAGCCCCGAGGCATATGTGAAGCGCCTGAATAGAGATTAAGTTTTCCTGGGGCGCTATATAAATGAATTATAAAAAAAAGTCAGAAGTACGATACCACTAAGCACAACGAAGGGAGATCAGGCTCGAGATTCTCATGCTTGCTAGTGGCATAAGCAGCTATTACCCAACGGCCAGAAAGAGTGCCGCGGGGCTAGGCTAGGCTCGTCTATGCTAGTCTAGGCTAGACTCCTCCAAACCTAGCTGAACTGCTGCACCTGTTTCAGCCTCCTCGTGACACCAGGTCCTCTATCGACAATATACTAGCTGCTACATTCCTATGCTTACAAAACGTTGGCAACAGATGCCTTGTCTCTGCTCGTCCTAGACTGTGCAACTCAGTGAGGCATAATGTGGTGCAGCATCATGCTGGGCAGCGATCATTACACAGCTGCTGCAGTTGCATGCGGCATTGGAGGCTTTAGTATGCAGTCAAAAAAAGCAAATGCATGAGCGAGGGTCCAGTCCTGGACGATGAAAGTTCAACCATGTAATGCACTACGAAAAGGTGCAGTATAAGACGTCAAAGGCCTGTCTCAGCAGGCTTCGGATGAACGGCAAGACACAAACCAGAACGGAGCATTTAAAGATTAATGCAAAACTAGTTTGGCCTCAACAGGGCTATTATGGAAAGTTGGCTATCATTTTTAGTCCAGACCAGAAGGGGTTCAACTCATACATTCTGAGAGCACTTCAATGCTAAGAGCTGACACACCAGAAGCCTATTTATTGCACACATGCCACTGGTCTCAGCCATTTGCCTGCTTGAACGGTTTGCATGATTACAACGTGTCAGCTGGTCATGGGTAGCAAGCATGCCTTAGCCAGTGACGGCTGCTGATTGGGGGTCGAATAAGTCGAACCCAGCTGGCGCACAACACCTGCCACCTTTTTGCCGTCCAACCACCGGGAAAAAAAGAAAAGCCACAAGCTGCCACTAGACGCGCGCAACTGGCCTCTTTCCTGGCCAAGTGCCAAGAACTATCTGATCTGCTCAGAATCCTTCTGATGTGCTAGCTAACATGTGCACGAGCCCCTAGTCAGGACCATACTAGAAACATACAGAATAATAATGCACTTGATAAAGCGCCCTCAGAGAACTCAATCTCTCTCTAGGCGCTTTACATTTGCTGCAAAGTGAAATGCAATTGAATGGTAAGTAAAATCATGCTTGAAAAACAGACAAAATGAATAATATGGTTAGGGGTGACATGCACAGGGTCAGCATGCAAATGTGGTTAGTGGCAGCATGCAGTGTCAGCACGCATAAGCACATCGAGGGCGAATCACAGGGACCCACTAAATGCTGTCCTAAATAGGTGTGTTTTTAAGTTCCTTTTAAATGTGGTCAGGTCAGGGGATGTTCTGACGCAGGTCGGGAGGGAGTTCCAGGCTTTGGGAGCATACGAATATCGACCTAAAAGATGACAAGAACTTATTTCTCACACCCTTAGTTCAGTGAGTCGTCCTTTAAGTGCTGGCGTGTTCTGCAACTGTGCACGATATGACTAAACAATAGACGTGCTTTCTTTTCTGCACATGTAAAGTGCCTAGACAGGCAATTGGCTCTTTTGCAGCACTATATAAACCATCTATAATCATCACAATTATTATTGTTATTATCATCTACTCTGCTACGACATCTCAATTTGCCTGCAAAAGAAGTGAAACTGTATATATGTCCTTGCCGATTAGTTTGATGATGTGAGGCTTAGTACACTGCGGTAGCACTAACAAGCAATCAGCCACAGCATATGAAAATAGTGCATCCTTACACAATGCAATGCATCAGCCTTCGCCCTACTACCAGCTAGTAAGTTAGCAGCTCAGCCCTCTCCAGTCACCTAGTGCTTAACAGCATTAACAGCCTCTAGTGCCAAACCGGCCAATCAGCAACATGCAGGAAAGAAGCTGTATCCTAACTGTATCGATTATTTCAGGATATGGCTGACATTCCTTATGCTTTGGTGACAGAAAAGGCAGCTTGTATCCAGGCACACACCAATACAATGGAAATTTTACATCAGCATCCAGAACGAGAAACACGACAAAGAGAACGTGATCTTCTGATCTTGCAAATAAGTTGAAAATGCCAAATGGACAGACCAAAAGCAAGATTCTGGTTTGCTTGCTGACCAGGTCTATAATGTCCTCCATACTTGGCAGGACGAATAAACACCAGCCTGTCCCGGTGGAAGCTAGCAAACACACGCAATCTAACTGATTCACGTGATTCGGTCTCTGTGTGTATATGCGTGCTGACACTGTGCATGCTGCCACTAATCCATATTTGCATGATGACCCTATGCATGTCACCCCTAACCATGGTGTGCTTGACGTTGAGCATGCTGCCATTAACCATTCGATCATGCTTCCTTGCAGCAAACGTAAAGTGCCCAGAAAGAGATTAAGTTATCTGAGAGTGCTATACAAATGTATTATCATTCAGTAAGTCTTCACCACGATTGCAAAACCAACGAACTGAGATGAGATACCGTGTACTTGACCGGCCTGACCTTCCCCCAGCCCCATTCACTGAACAAGCAATAGCCACTTACTGCAGCTGCCTGCAGCATGCAAATGGCATGTCATGAGAGACGGCAGCTGGGACAGCTTCTCCCACACTCAGATAGCAGCCACGTTAGCCTAGCAGCTACACAACTCTGCACAGACAGAAGCAGTGGGCTGGGTGTCAGCCTTAGGCTTGAGTCTCAGAAGGCATTGCAGTGCAACTAAGTGAAGCATCGCAACGAGCCGGCTCCAAAGTCGACAAAAGTGAACATCGTCCATCGAACCACTATTCAGTGGATGACCCTGGTGCCGAACTCACTCAGGAATGAGCCTCCCAAGAGATGGACTTAACCTTCAACTGAAGCTAAACTGATCAGTAAAGGTTGCCGCCGAAGTCATGCACCGCTGGAGCACATGAAGGACAGCTTAACCTCTGACTATGACTCTGACTATGAGTAATTACACAGTGATGGGCATGGGCACATTTGTGAGATGTGTGTGCCCTCAAAGAGAACTCATTTGGTAATGCTGGAAGAGATTCGCTGCACCTCGGTAGACGTAATTCGTTTTGGCTCGAATGCCTTTTCCCTCGACTTGTTTGCTGCGATACGAATCAGCACAAACAAATACACACGTGCACTGACACCTACACAGCCTCACACTGTCCACGAGGAGAGTGGCATGTTCACGTCTTGACTTTCACTGACTGGGCAAGTGAAAAAGGAATGAAAAAGTTGGAATCCCCTGCCAGATCTCATCGCACAGCGTGACAAGCATTTCCGGCCTAGCGCACAATGGAGCTGTGCCGGCCGACGGCAGAAGCTCTGCCAACGGCTGAAGTTCTGCCGAGATCACAGCCGAGATGTTTGCCTTTTGAATCCTGACAGCTCGACACGGCGGCACGCGACAAGCGCAAGCGGCCGACTTCTATCAGATAAACAAATTGAACTCGGTGCGCTCGTTGCACCAACAAAAGTTATGAAGAAGTAAATGGAGGGTGTGCTGCTCTGTCCCGAACCGCCGGGGGGGGGGGGGCCCACCCACCTGGAAAAAAACGTCTTCAGCCTCAGCAACCAGGTCAGCCTCGCCTCCTATGCCTAACAGCAAACGCAACTGGCAAAGGGAGGGGGTGGAAGGGGATGGCAAGCATGCACTCATCCACCTGTCTGCAGCTCCTTCAGAGTCTCGACGGCCTGGTTTTTGGGTGGCCTGAAACAAACCGATCGCTCGCTCCCAGCCCGGTCGTTCTCGCTACTCATCACAGGACTAAAGTAATTCCGGCTACAGATGAGTGGTCAAACATTCCTGGTGAGACTATTAATGCCACTGCAGCTGGCACGACGCCCCCACAATTCCTAAAACACGGTTATTTTAAAGAGTCACCACTCAGTCTGAACCTCCTTACCTACAAAATGAAACTTTAGCCGTACTAGCCGAAAAATGCTTATCAACATCAACAGCAAAAATTAAAAAAAATATACATCCAGAACTGACAGCCAGATTTACACTAGACACAGGCCACTGCTGCCATGGCTGCTACTCTATTCAAGTAATAATGGGTTTACAACTGGGCCATGCATACTTAAGTTTGCCATAGCATGCAAAAAGATATTCATAAAATATTAATATCGTAATAATATTTCTTATCAGCCCAAAAACAAACACCGGCTGTTGGTATCTATGCATTTACTATGGCATCGCCAGATCATGATTGCCTATGCCCTCCCATTGTATCCCCAAGCACAGAGGCAGCAAACTTCTGCCTTGTGACATCTACTGCTGCACTTCATTGAGCCGGAATTTTACTGAAAAGCGGGAATTTTACTGAAAACGTCGGCTACTGATGTGTATATATATATATATATATATATATATATATATGTATATATATATATATATATATATATATATATATATATATATATATATATATAGTCCTATAAAATAAACATACTATGGAGCTCAGATCAGGCAACTGGCTGGGCCACTGCATAAATACACACCAGATTCGTCAAAAAGTGCTTTACTTGCCTGCAACGGTAATAAGGATATTGCTAATATCATATAAATATATTAAGCTTATATATTAAGCCTATTAAGCTAATATATAAGGATCTTGCTACCAAATCCAAGAAAGCAGCACAGCAAGGGAGCAGGAGACGTGGCAGCAGCAGCAGACACAGAAAGAGTTCACTTACGTCCGAGCAAGCACCAAGCACTGTGCAACAGCGCACTCGAGGATTGGCGATCTTATTTTAGGCACCACTGAGGTTGCTTGGCGTCCCCGCCCCCACTAATCAGCGAGGCACTTCAAGCTACCACTTCGATCATCTCTCAACAACAACACAGCAGGTCCTCACAGCAACTCAACAACACAGCAGGTCCTCACAGCAACTCAACAACACAGCAGGTCCTCACAGCAACTCAACAACACAGCAGGTCCTCACAGCAACTCAACAACACAGCAGGTCCTCACAGCAACTCAACAACACAGCAGGTCCTCACAGCAACTCAACACAGTCCTCACAGCAACTCAACAACACAGCAGGTCCTCACAGCAACTCAACAACACAGCAGGTCCTCACAGCAACTCAACAACACAGCAGGTCCTCACAGCAACTCAACAACACAGCAGGTCCTCACAGCAACTCAACAACACAGCAGGTCCTCACAGCAACTCAACAACACAGCAGGTCCTCACAGCAACTCAACAACACAGCAGGTCCTCACAGCAACTCAACAACACAGCAGGTCCTCACAGCAACTCAACAACACAGCAGGTCCTCACAGCAACTCAACAACACAGCAGGTCCTCACAGCAACTCAACAACACAGCAGGTCCTCACAGCAACTCAACAACACAGCAGGTCCTCACAGCAACTCAACAACACAGCAGGTCCTCACAGCAACTCAACAACACAGCAGGTCCTCACAGCAACTCAACAACACAGCAGGTCCTCACAGCGGCTGCTCGTGCAAGAAAGCTGTCAAGAAGAGTTGTGCAGTCCTGCAGCGCTAGAGAGTGGACGAGGGTCCACAAGCCGCATTCCAAGCAGTTAAACACGGCACGCGGATGGAGGTCACGGGCGCCGAAAAGTGGACACCCCCCCTAAAAACACAGGCCTGAATCTGATCTTACTGTATCTTATCTTGTCAACTTCGCTAGACTGCCGAGCCTGCGGCAGAAGCATGTGAGCACGATGCCTAATATGCCTCACCCCCGAGAAACGTTGCGAACACTGTGGCTACCTGCAAGAATCTGCCTTAGCTAAATTGGGCATTTAGGGGGCTAATTTTGAATCGCCCGATAAGGGCTGGCAGCACCGTGCGACTGCTGCAGTGTCACTCAAAGCGGTTGTTGCTAGCGACTGGCGCCTAGCGCCTGCTTAAACCGGCAAACTTTTCTTACGCAGTGGTGATATGCCCGCTCCAATCGTCGGTGACTCGCTCGGCGGCCAGACGCCGCCGAGCGAGAAAAGCCCGTCTGGGTTCGGACAGACCAGCGCTACATGCCGCCTGGCCAGACGAGAGCTAACGCCGGTGCAGCACCGCTGGCTCGAAAAAGCACCGACCTCCTCTGGGCGGCGGCGGCGCAAGCATGCCGCCAGCCAGCCGCACGTGCTGCGTTCAGAAAGTCGACGGCAGCAGCACATAGGATGAGTCAGCATGATGGTGGCAGCCATCGGCCACTCAACCGAGCCCGAAGTTACTGCACAGCCAAAGCTGCCACTGCCGCCAACTGCTCTCAAAGTTGCTCAAGCAAGCCTTTCGCAGCCGGACGCGCTTGCCGCCCGTCAATCAATCGACGAGCTTAGGTGACACAGCGACAGTCGGCCTCAGCTCTGCCAAAATCCTAGCTTGGGCAGCTGCTGGCTGACCACGTGACTGACGAAGCCTCACCACCCACCCCCACTTCTCTCTCCCACCGCCCGGGCAGTACGAACGCTCCTCTTTTCGCTCTCAGATTGCTCATCTTTATTATTATTAATTGACGATTATATCTGGAGCATCGAGTTGTGCATTCGAAAAAAACGCACGCGCTTAACGGGTCCGTTTCGACTGGATAGTTACACTACGGCGAAAACCGATCGAGGCACGGAATACGGTTTAGGAGTTCCTATTCACCGGCGCCAACAAATTCAGTGAAGATTGTCACGTCTCTAGGCAGGGTTGTACGCAAAAAAAGCGTCGCGGCGTGCGCGCGGGTCCCTCGAGGTCTGCCTTCGAGCAAGCGCAAAGAAAAACACGACGACGGTCGCTCCCGCCGGCTCCGCTAGCGGACGCGAAGACGCGCTCACCCTGCTAACTTCTCGTCCGCCGAAGCGCGGCCAGGACGCCTCGTCGTCCGAGGCGCCTTGCATTCCGCGATCGAGAGGGACGGTGCTGCGATGGAAACAGCTAGGCAACTCGAAGATGAGAGTCCATGCGTTCGGAGACAGCCCCGCCGCGGGATGTGCAGTGCATCGGCGGAGCCAACGCTCGCTCCGTCAGAGTGTGAGAAAAACCGAACGCTCGCTGTTAGCGTGCCCGCCGCGCAGCGACCTACAAGAACGCAGCCGTCATTCAGTAACCAGGAGAGCGAGCGCCGGGAGTGCGCGGCTTCGGGCCTGGGCGATCGGTGAATCGGCCAAACTGGGACGCTTCAAAGACGCTTTGGCACCGCGCGCAGCACGTACCTTAGCGACAGCGAGCGCTCGCCGCTCCGGCGGCGACCAATTCGCAATATGCGGAGCCAACAGTGACGGTCCCAATCCCGGCTGACTAACGCGTTACTGGGTCGGCGCCGTCGGCACGAAGAGTACGCATGCGCGCGCAGTCTGCCGGCTCTTTGACGCTGAAGTTAATGTACGCACTTCCTGCGCTTTGTTGACAGGATTTAGCAGCTGCTGCTCGCTTCGTTATTGCTCCGACGCCGCTCTCTGGCGCGTTCGCCCGCCGCAGCAAAGTATTGAAAGTTTGGAACAAATTTATGAGCTCATGCGGGCGTCGTTTGAAGATCGAGGGATCGTGGGACATCGTCACACGTGCGCGTCCGGGAGGCGTGGGAGCCTCCGGGATGGAGCCTCGGGCGTGCCGTCCGCGGGACGGGACGGGACGGGCCCCTCGAGGAGACGAGCGGCACATGGCGACCGACCTCCAAACTCACTGCCTTCAAGCGCGCCGCAGATGCGACTTCGTCGCTGGTATTTTCGTTCCGAGATTAGCGTTAATTTTGAACTGCGTGGCTTGGCGCAGACCAGATAAGAAGCTGGGTGGCTCGCTGCACGAGCTACTCAGTAGCTCGTCGCACGGCCTGCCTTGGCATGCCGCGGAGACTGGACTCCACATAGCTGGTCGCGCCGACGCGATCGAAGGCTATTGTCACAGCGGGCGGGAAAAGGAGCATCCGGTACCGCGCAGCTGCAGTAGGGCTATGTGACTCATGCTTGACTTCCCTGACTCAATATTGGGGCGGGGCTGCCGACAAAAAGCCACCAAGCGTCTGCGGCCGTCGCCAGCTACAGCAGCTAGGACGGGCTGAAATCCCTTTGAGCGGCTGCCAAGCGAGTAACTGTTTTAATTCACCAGGATTGCCGTCGCTTGGCTGCTTAATACTCGGCTGAGCTGCTGCACCTCCTGTTTCTTTCCGAGATGATAAAACGTAGGCTTCTCTCTTTAAGACGATTGGGGCGAAAGCATTTGTCGCGATTACAAGTCGATACAACAACCTCATATGATCGTGCTTTGAGTGCAGGTAAACGCCAAATGGAGTCTGTGATGGCTGACTGGAGCTGGCTGCCTGTAAGCTTGTTTTGCAGTCTCGTTCCAGCCGCTGCTCAATACAAAGCCAAGCCGTGACTATCTATCGAGCCATCAGTAGATCTCAAGGCAAAAATCCGGGGATCAGTGTTGGAAATGCACCCACCGGGTCAGGGATTTGAATCCTGCTGCAGTCAATCCTGCAATGCCAACTGCAAACCGGCGATAGCCACTAGGGCTCCTCTACCGCAAAATAAATCAAGCTGCAGAGCCAGCGGTCCTTTACTTTTACTTACTGACCCATCACAATCGTCAGTGCTTGCTCAGCACTACATCAAGATTGTTCCTTTTGTTAGCAGAACCAGCATTTACGATGGCATCGTGCATCACAGCAAATTTGTGTTCACTCATGAGCACACAGTTGACAGCAAAAGTGCTGGATGCTAGATTGCTCTGTAGTGCAAAAGCTTGTCATTGCCATGCAACCGTGATAGTGCACTTCATAATGCTGCCCTGACTGTCAATAATAATCGTATGGCATTCATATAGCACCCAAGACAACTAAATCTTCCCGGGGGCCCATCATGTACGATTCAAAGGAAGCATATTGCTGTATAGATGGTCAAGACAACCATGCAGCCTGGTCAAGTGCGGTCTATGCCAACAGTGCTCTCTGCCTATACCAACAGCCCTGTTACAAGTGTCTCACACGTTAAGGCCCCCCATCATTTCCTCGCTCCACCCACATCTCTATAATACCCGGGTTTCCCATCATACTGCCGCTCTTCTGACTGGTCGTAAAGCTGTGCCCTAGCCACCTCAAGCATCCTTCGGAGACCGTGCCTTCATAGTGCAGAGTCCCAGAGCCTGCAACTTGCCACCGAATAGCATCACAACCCCGACTTGTTGACAGGAAGCTACGCACCTCTGGCCGGATGAACTATCCTTAGTGTGCATGCACATGCTGAAATTGTGTATGCGAATGTGAAATTGTCAGTATTCAGTTGACGTGCTTTCTTTACAGCATATTTAAAACACCTTGACTTTGGTTTAGTTTCCTTGGGCTGCATATAGGTTTTTGCTTAGCATTTTTAAATCAATAGCAATCAAGCCTGCATGCACATGCTTATTTAGACTGATACAATGCAATCGTGCAACGTCCTGTAAACCCTGCACAGGTTCGACTTTCTCTTTAGGTCATCTAGAAAATGCTGCTTTACAAGTATGAATTACTACCCAGTCTCAAATCAAAAACATGCTCCTTGATTGGTTCACATATCTCACAACTGCCTGAAGGACGGTGTACGCAGGACTGATAACTCTTCGTTGAAACAAGAACCCACGCATGCCACCGGGCTGTCATGTTGCACTTTCGCAATCGAAGACGTACACCTCTTTAAATTTCTTAAATTTATTTAAAAAAGAAATGATGGCCCTGCCACCAAGTCAGCTTCGGTAGCATGGAGCAATAGCCCAAAGACGAACTGCATACTATAACTAACCTAAGCAAAAATAATAGGTAGCTGGGTTCCAGCATACATAACACAGACCATCTTGGGAATCAGCAGCATACAAGCAAGTCCCACACGGTCAGTTGAATATATCCCGAAGGGTATGTGAATGCAGTGATCGAACGGGCTAGCCGTACAGCATGGGCTGAGCCAGATTCTTGAGCAATCGTCTCACGTCTGTTGCCATCACAAGAGCTCATTTGCAATTCGATCCACCCATACCAGTGCTACTGCTGGTCGAATTATCCATCTGTTCGCAGAGCTTCACATACTGCAACAAAAAATCGATCTCATAGCAGAAGGATAGTACTGATACAAAGCCTCGATCACGTTAAGGAAGCGGCCATAAACAACAGCAGGTGCCGAAAATGGTCACAATCTGGAACTGAAAATGCCAGGGCTACGACAAAGCGAAGGCAAGATAATTCGTCATGGCGAGATAAATCACTATCTCTTCAAGTACCTCCTCTAGCTCCCGTTTTAATGCTAGCACGGCCTTCTCCCTAGTAGCAACCAGTTCCTCTAGGTATTGGTAGCGAAGCTTCTTCCTGGCCCGGCATTCCCGAGCACTCTGACGGCTTCGCTCCAGTTTCGTCTTGGAGTCCACCTTCGACGGGCGCCTACCGCGACGGTTCTTCAGCTTTTTATCCGCGTTAGACATCTGTTGAAACGAACCTGTTGAGAAGAACCACAAAGTGTCACGATCCGAGTCCCATCGAGTCGTACTCATGCGATAGCAGCAGCAGTAACTTTGTCCGACAGAGAGGGGGTCGCATGAAAACTAAAGGAATCGCTAGGTAATCGAGCGTCTGCCTTCGCCTCCTCACAGGAATGCTTAGCCAGATTTACTACGGACCAACCGCTCTACGATTGCTGTAACAGCCGTTAGTTAACACGGATCGCTATGCTAGCATGATTCTCGTATCGCCGGAATCCACAGTGCGGTAATTTTATTTTATGCACTATTCGCTCTACAGACATGACAAGCAGTTCAGTAAGCTAAAGGCTCAGATGCTACAAGTGGCGTCAGAGGAACGAAACGCCGGAGCATGCGCCAAAACAAGTTCCTCAGCTCGAGCACACGCTCTTGCGACAGCCAGGCGACAATTCGAATGCCACGAACTCTCTTTCTCTCTGGCAAACAGGTCACCATTTCTAGATTCCAATGCAGCCTCTATGCAAAGGTTCGGAGCACGGAATAGCACGGATACCGTTACAGGTACCCCGCCGAAGTGGTGCTGCTGCGCAGTTATCGATGCAACCTACATTTTGGGACCACATCTCTCACCAAAAACACCGTTACAGTGTCTACTGGATACAAATCACCTTTGTATGAATGGTTGCGCCCCACCGAACCACATCACTCACCCGATCTCGTAAATATAACTGCGACCAAAGGCCACACACGGGGAAGTAAACAAAACAGGTCAGGGTCACCGTATAAGACACCGAGCGAAACTGGCACGTTTCTAATATCTGGTTGGGCGCGGTACTTGGCCTGACTTCCTGAAGAGGCGTAGTTTGCCATAATTTGTCGCTACAAAACTCATTATGGCGTGGTCTGCCTCGTGAGTTATCCTCGAGCTGTACCTGCTGTCTGCTAGCTGTATCTGTGGGCCGACGATTCCTTCGATCCAGTGTGGCCGAGAGGTTCTACCGCTTCGCTGCCCTGAATCGCTGCACTGCACGCGAGCTCGGTCAGGGCTCTCATCGGCGTGTATTTCTCTGGTATTTTGCGCACGTATGCTGTCATTAATTTGCTGTAGGGTGTAGCAAATATCCCCGAATGCAGCAGCTACGCTGGTTTTCAGTTGAAGTTAATGAAGTAAGCGAGTGCATGGTCAGAGGGTAATTGTTCGCGCAAGAATTCAATCTTGCCACCGATAATTGGTGCCAAGAAAAGAAAATTCAGAGACCCGGGAAGCTAAATCCAACGGATTTTATCTCGCGAGAATTGTCTACCCCTGCTTGTATGTCCGCTGGGACGTGTAACGGTGGTTGTTGAAGTGGCTACAGTCGTGCAACACGCTCAAAACTCGAGCGACTTTTGATATCCTTTCGTCCGTCTCTCTCGGGAAGGTGTGTGTGTGTGTGTGTGTGACTAGAAGACGAGTGCGTGTAGTGTTCAGCTGACCGACTGGGCACGAACCCTCGTCGGCCACATGAAACAAGGCACGTGGCCGAGCCGGCAGCCTGCTCTGAGGGCAAACCACGTCTAAAACCGGCTGGACGCGATTGGTTCCTGCTCTTCTCTTCTTTCCCTTCTTGATGCAAAATGAGCTGTGGTGTTCTTCCTCTACCTGTGGCTCAGGCTGGCCAGCCATGCAAATGTCTGCGATCCGATCAGCAGTTACTGCATCAACCCGGCCTCTAATGGGAAGGCGGACATGCACCATCCTGATTAAGCCTGGTTAGCCTCTAAGAGCCTGGAGATATATAGCGATCTGGCGAAGCGCCTGGTGACAGGTGATCGTACGAATGCTGGAGAGCATCGTCTACTTAATTTTTTAAGACGATCATACGATCGGTTGGGTGAAGTCCGGAGTTGTATTGAAGAGTGCAAGCGAAATAAAGCAGCAAGCGAAATAAAGCATAAGCTCATTGCATTATCCCTTAGGCTGAGCGTCTGATGTTAAAAAATGAGTGAGACCCACAATAGACCAGTTTTTTTTCAATTCGGCAGGTCTTGTCTACCACATTATGATTGCTGTGGAGTATTTCCAGTTGTCCGTGCTTGCAACTACGCATTGTCAAACGTGAGAGCATCAGTCTTGCTAAATGTTACTCCTCGAACCGATGTTTTTTGCATTCAAATTGTCTAATGCTTGTCGTCAGATAGCCACATGCTGCACCTGGTGTGCTGCACCTGTCACTGCAACAGTGTCCGACGCTGTGCGCGGTGGCATTACCTCTCTTCCATCCTCTCGGCTCCTCTTCTTTCCTATACACTAAGGTGCTTGCAGCTGGTGCACAACTCGGCAGTTAGGTTTGACTGTTGCAAACGTCGTAGCTGCCACATTGCACCACTCATAACTTACCAGCTTTGCCGGTTCTCCATCGGGCCGCCTATCAACTTACAGATCCTGTCATTCACCTCTATGTCCTTTTCATTCTTGCTTCGTTTGCCTAGCTGAAACGGTTATTCCTCTGGCCTCACTCAGTCCTCGTGGCTTCGTGGAGTTGTAGATGGATATACATTATCACATTAACGTCGAAACTGCCACATTATTCCACTCCTTGCCGACCTGCACTGGCTCCCCATCAAGCAGCGTATCGACTTTCGAACTTCTGTCGCTCAGTTTCAGATCCCTTCATTCTCTTGCTCCGGCCTACCTATCAGAACTACTTCCCAATCAGGCTAAGCGTCGTAACGCCTCCCCTATCTCTTTTCTTTTACCCGTGACCCTTACCAACCGAGAGTCTTTTTAAGACCGTGCATACAATATCGATGCTCCAAAGGTTGGCGCTAGCTACCGACTGACATCACGGCATCTTGGTGACATTTTAAAGGATGCAAAAACTAGGTCACCTGCTCCTTCTGAAAGTGTTCAGCCTATCATTCATTGATCGGTTGACGTGTTTTTTCAGTATGCAGAAGTGCGCGTAGACAGTGAGTTGGTTCTCTTAGGGCGCTATAAGAATTTATCATTACAATTATTATTATTATTATTATCTTCAATGCAGCTCCTTGCACGTGACGTTTGGAGTCCCTTCCTTGATGGCGGCATTCGTTCTGGCGGCACACTACCGTCTGCTGGCTTGGGTGCCGCCCTTCGTTGGCAAACTGGTACACATTCTTTGCTATTCAACGCTGTTTGGAATGCAAGTGTGGGCCACATTCTTCGCAGGTAAGAACTCGTCCGATTGTTGTGCAGCCTTAGCTGTGCTTGCTTTTATAGGTAACCCGATATCTAAGACCAGCTCAGTTGGTATCAGATAGTCTCAGTTCCGTTTGGGTCTCGCGCACTAGCCGAGCCCGAGGGCGTGCTTCAGCTTTTGCTCTTCTAGGCGAGGCCTGTCTTGTACCTATGAGCCAGCGCTCGGGCGGCGTGCTTCCCAGGCTGCTTCACTGTCATCCTGTGTCCGTCTTAACGTAATGTAATGCAACTCATTTGTATAGCTCCTTAAGAGAACTTAAATCTCTGTACAGGTGCTTCACTTATGCCACGGAGCTCGAGCCCACGACCTCAGTCATCAAATATAACTTAACCACTGGGCCAAACCAGCATGGCAAGTCTTCGCTCTGTTATGCAATTCACTCTCAGGATTGCTTCTGCAACTGCCGTCAGCTAGCTTCTTTCTGATAGAGCAAATAGTTACGGAGAAGTTGTTTCCAATGTGCTACCTCTAACTGATAGAGCAAATAGTTACGGAGAAGTTGTTTCCAATGTGCTACCTCTAACTACGTATTGTAAGTCTCCCACGAATTTCTCACGCTGCAATTGGGATATTTTAAGTCTAATTTGAAGCAAATGCAGGTGCTCACGGTAGCATGCATGCTGCTGCTGCAGCCAGCGAGGCATTGCTCAGCCGCACGCTGCATGTGCGATAGTTGCCCAGTGTGAGTACAGAGCCCTCTCCCATTGCCACCTGCTCCTTGCTCCATTCACCGATGTTGTAGCTTCGTGCTCTGTGCTCTGGTTCTGCTTTGGTACTTATTGGGCTTCACAACTGGGATGTTGCATTGTATTTTCTGATCTTAAGAAAGAGTCCATCTACCTCTACTGTATTTTCCTGTTTACATTTACTTGTTAACCACCGCATCACATCGCGGCAATACCTTAACGTGCAACCCCCTCCCCCCACCGACTCCCGGCAGTGGAGCACAGCCGCGTGGTCACACGTGTCCTAACCACCTGCCAATCCAAGAAGCTCATCTGCCATCTGCATCCTGTGCTGAAGGAGCTCCGATGGCTCCGTTAGTCGATCAACGGATGCAGAGCTCGATTGAAACGCCGAACTTTCTGTGTAGGAGGCCTGCCACTGCCGCTTGCCAAGCGGCTTAGCCACCTGCCGAATGCAATGATTCGGTGCGCATCGACGCGAAATATGCAGGTCGCCTCGTCTACAGCATTTCTGGCTATTCAGCCTACTTATCATTACTAAGGGGTCGTGAGTTCGGGGCGTGAACTGCACCGAGATGCACACATAAATAGGAGATGTTACTGACCGTTATTTGCGAGCACACAATGTCGCTGCACATCTAGTCAGTTTTATTCCTGACACTCCTCTCAAACACTCAGCAAGACACACGTGTGCGGACCCTGCCCCCCTCCCCCCATTCAACCAGGGCAGGGTCCTACCGAAGACACAACCAGCAGCGTCGGTTCAGGCCCCCAACGGCTCTGCAGAAACCTCTGGGAAGCCCCTAATGTCACTCTAAAGAAGACCCGTTCCTTAAACCCCAGGAACCGTTCCTACTTCACCCTGAATTAACTCGAGGTAACGGAAGGGGAGGGGCAATCAATTGCGTGGGCAGTAATGGAATGTAATCTTCGGCATATGTTATGTAATCTGACTCCCAGCCCGACAGTCATATGCGACCGTGTATGTCGTACACCGTCCGCCTCTCGAGTCTTTCTGCCTTGCACCCGACTCTGGAGCTCATCGAAAGGTGGTGTGGGCTCATGCACTGCTCGCTTTATTGCGAGGACTCAACCCGATGGATCGCTGCCTTGCCGACTCGCCGTCTGACTTCACCGAGGCTCTGTGAATTCACCTGGCCTTCACCCTTGGCTGGTCGGGCACTTCGGCCCACTTGGACGCTGCCTTTCGCTGACGCCGGTCCTCCTGACTCTCCCGAACGAATCATCAGATCAAATGCATCTCCACATCTAAACTGGTTACTGGGGTCAGGTCTGCTTAAATAGTTCGAACTAATCGTCCTCTCCCCTGCCCACCGTACAACTCCCAAGTCCATGGGCAGGCAATCTACGCTGAAGCCATAGATTAGCCTACAATAACCGTAAGCTATAAACCTGACTAACCTCTTATCAAAGGCATATAACCCTAAAGCTGCCAAAGTGCTGCTAAGCCATGAACCTTAAACCTCCGTGGATACATGAACCATCGTAAATATAATGTATCACCTATATGCACAGCCCTAAATCTAAGCTATAAACTATAACTCTAAAACCAAGGCATAACCATGCCAAAGCGATTATCTGCAATAAATACCTAGCTGTGACTCATAAAAAAAGCCTCTCCCACGTGGCGATACTTAACACAGTTCTTGCTCTGACCTGCAGGGTCTGCCATGGCTTGGCTCGTTGATGCCTAGCTGAACAGCTGCACCGTTTTCAGCCTCCTTGTGCCATCAGATCCTTTGCAGACACGAAATTAGCTGTTCCTTTCTTTCCTTTAAAAACACGGCTGAAGCTTTTGCTCTGCAGGTCCTAGACGGTGACGCTCGCTTCAGCAATTCTTCTGCAACGATACTGCTTCACCTCTGCTGCCGACTGTGGCACGTCCTCTCTGTCCGTCCTGTGCAGCGAATTCCGTGCTGCTCAGTTCCTCGACTGCCCTACTGACTCACAGCCGTGCTGCTTCACACTTTCTTTTCGTTACGTGAGACGAAATCGCTGGCCACCGTGCGTGTGAGAGCCCCGCCCCGAGGCTTGGTACATAGGCTTTGTATAAAAATCTCTGGCGTAACGTCTGCTTAATCTTTATGGCTTTGTGTATATCCAGATGGAGATCATTACGGTGCAGCATACAACTGTGTTGGGCTTTTATGCATGGTGTGCTAAAGCATCTCTGGCAAAAGTAGCCAGCATTTAAAAGCACGCATGAGCATGCAGAAAACCACCGTAAGACACTCACCGCCACCGGCTATTTAGGATCTATGGCTTGTACTATGCACTGAATCATGTGCCGGTACTCACTCAGAGAACACCAGAATGAAACAAAAAAAGATTGGTTCGCTGGGGCGCAGGGAAAACTACCCGAAACAGATGCGTCTTTAGCTGAGACCCAAAGTAATGTAATTGTAATGTAATTTAATGTATCTCCGTCAGTAACTCCACAAAGTCATAAAGACCATGTGTGTGTTATGCAGGAGAGTTTTGTATAGCCCACTCACAGCCTGAGCGGCTTTCGGTACGCATTCGGTAGCCAACAGACTTCGTCTCACGAAAAAAAGAGAAAGTGGGAAGCATAGCAGAGTCAGGAGAGCAGTTGAGGTAGTGAGTAGCATAGAAGTAGCAGTTCAGGACCGCTGAAAAAGATGTGCCATAGTCGGCAGTTGGAGAGTAGATGCCGTTGCATAAGAATCGTGGAAGCGAGTTCCACAGTCTAGGACCTGCAGAGCTAAAGCTTCTGTCGCCAACTGTCTTTAAGCGGAGGAATGGGACAGCTAATTTATTGTCCACACAGGACCTGAGGGCGCGAACATGCTGAAACTGATGCAGCAGTTCAGCTAGGTACGAAGGAGCTAAGCCGTGGCGGGCCTTGTGGGTCAGCGTAAGAACTTTGCTCTGTATCCTTTGCTCAACCGGCAACCATCCTAGCTCTTTCAGCAGAGGTGACACGTGCTCAAACCGCTGGGACTTGAAGACCAGCCTTGCAGCCATATTCATAGTCCGCTGTAGTGGCATAATAGCTTTCTTTGGCAGCCCAGCCAAAAGGGAATTACAATAATCAAAGTATGCAAGGTGGATCTGTCATTTCAGGGTGGGATTTGCCATCGCAGACACACTTGTAAGGATTGCCCTTCTCTGTCTATTGCAAAGAACTTAATAGGTAAGAGAAAACTTAGTGGCACTTGAAAAATTGGAAGCGTAATCCTCAAAATTGGCTTGGTCTGCGCTTGTCCTGTACGCTCTGTATGGAATAAGACTGATCTCTTCCAGAGTGACTTTATAATAATAATTCACTTGATAAAGCGCCCTCAGAGAACTTGATCTCTCTCTAGGCGCTTTACATTTGCTGCAAAGTGAAATGCAATTGAATGGTAAGTAAAATCATGCTTGAAAAACAAACAAAATGAATAACATGGTTAGGGGTGACATGCACAGGGTCACTTTGCACTAGATGACTACTCCCAGCCCGACAGTCAAGTCAGCCGACTTGTATGCAACAATGCGGACTTTCTTAGATAAGGATACCTTGAGCCAAGCTGGTCCATGACTGTATGACATCCTGGCTATACTTTTGTACCTCAGTTGTTGCAAGTCAATAGCCTTGTTATTATTATTGTTGTTATTATCATCCTTTTAGTTGAATTGCAAGTTCTTTTTTGTTGTAGCCCTCATTATGTATAGCACTTTGCCACGGCATACTTTCGGTTCAGTGCAGAACAGTCTGTTTCCATCCTACTTCATGCTAGCGGTTACTTGCTCTGGCCTGTGCTTGACTACCTACATCATGAGTGCGCAGGGAAGCTGGTGGCACCTTCAGGTACAGAATCTATTCTTGCGCTGTGCCGCTTTCGCATGCCATGTTCCATGGAGCAATTTTCAGCTTCTCCCTTATTGCTGAGTAATATCTTGTGGCAACGTTAGGTTTTCAATTAGGGGCTTATGTTGACACTCTTAAGTGGGCCAAACTATTTAAGGGGATGGTTTAACCTTAACCTTGCACGATTCACCCCCGACTTGTGTCACGACATCCCCTGACTTGACCACATTTAAAAATAACTTTAAAACGCACCTATTTATGACTGCATTTAGTGGGTCGCTGTGAATCGTCCTTTATTTGCTTACGCGTGCTGATGCTGTTGGATGCTGCCACTAACCATACTTGCATGCTGATGCTGTGCATGTCACCCCTAACCATGTTATTCTTGTTGTGTTGAGCATGACACTACTCACCATTAGATCGTGCTTCCTTTGCAGCAAATTTAAAATGCCTAGAAAGAGATTGAGTTCTCTGAGGGTGCTTTATCAAGTTATTTTTATTATTATTATTCAGAAAAGCAGTTGCAGAAGTTTGTATATCGATCCCATGTCACCTCGTCTGTAAGTCTCAAAGGTGATCATGAAGATCGTTTAAGCTAACAGGCACCCGTATGTTATCTTGATAGTAATCATCTTAATCTCGGTATCACCATTTAGCTTAACCTCCTGCCACCCTTCTATGACACCTGGCATGCAGCAAAATTGTTGCTGATTATGTTGCTACATCATTTGTTCCGACACTTACATAAGCAGTTGAGACCAAAGGTTTTTAAAACCTGACGGAAGATGGAGCTTTGAGCAGCAGTGCTAGCACGATGGATTTGGCTGTTTTTCATCTTTCAATGCTACCTTTACATCACTTCTTGCCGACCTGCATTGGGTACCAGTCATGCAATGCATCGACTTCATGGTTGTGTTGCTCACTTTTAGGTCCCTTCATTCTTTGGCTCCAGCCTACCTATCAGCTACTGCCCCACCAGGCTAAGCATCGTACCACCTGCTTTTCGGAATCTAACTGTTTACCTATACCTCGTACAAACCTCAAATCCCTTGGAGCTGACACTGCTGCATGCTGTCACTAACCACACTCTGCATGCTGACCCTGTGCATGTCACCCCTAACCATGTTATTCTTATTGTTTATTGAGCATGCTACTACTAACCATTCGATCGTGCTTCCTTTGCAGCAAATTTAAAGTGCCTAGAAAGAGATTGAGTTCTCTGAGGGCATTTTATCAAGTGTGTTATTGTTATTATTACCTTTCATGTGTCTTCTGCAATCTGCATTCGTCCATTCTTATGGATAAATGCAATCTGACCGTGTGGATCTCAGATGACCCAGCATTTATTGTTGCCACCGTCTTTAGCTATGGCAACCGTTTTGGTATTAACCGTGAGTAACGACATTGTGACTAACCGAAGACAGAGATCTACACGGATGCCGAAAGAACTTGTGAGTGAGAGAGAGAGAGAGATGAGAGAGGGGGAAGAGTGAGTGAGTGATAGAGAGAGAGAGAGAGAGAGAGAGAGAGAGAGAGAGAGAGAGAGAGAGAGAGAGAGAGAGAGAGAGAGAGAGAGAGAGAGAGAGGGAGAGAGAGAGAGAGAGAGAGAGAGAGAGAGAGAGAGAGAGAGAGAGAGAGAGAGAGAGAGAGAGAGAGAGAGAGAGAGAGAGAGAGAGAGACAGACAGACAGACAGACAGACAGACAGACAGACAGACAGACAGACACAGACACAGAGAGACAGAGGTAACGGGCACCTGGGCACGCATGCTGACACTGTGCATGCTGCCACTAACCACATTTGCATGCTGACCCTGTGCATGTCACCCCTAACCATATTATTCATTTTGTTTGTTTTTCAAGCATGATTTTACTTACTATTCAATTGCATATCACTTTGCAGCAAATGTAAAGCGCCTAGAAAGAGATTAAGTTCTCTGAGGGCGCTTTATCAAGTGCAATATTATTATTATTATTATTACCTGTCGACGGGCCGGGCTATCGATGCATCAGCATTGATAGGGCAAAGGAAGCTCAGTTTGGAGCGGTTGGTCACACTCCTGGTAAACTTACGTGAGGTCTGTGTGGACTGTTGCATAGCTATCTCATGGGGAAAGCCTTGATTGTTTCGGTGTGTATCTGCAACAGCCTGCACAGTAGTAGCCTAGAGTACACGTTACTGATAAACCTTGCCCGCAACTGCTCAAGTACCCGAATTGTGTGCTGTGCAGCTTACACCAGGGTGCCGAACTGTCCTGAGGCATTGAGAATTTTTGATGAATCACATCCATTTTTTGCTAGCTGTGTAATGTCGATATTTGTGCTTCAGGAGAAGCGGTGAGGCTGTATGACGTCACTTGCTCGTCATTGCCTTGGCATGCCTGAGCATGCTTCAGCAGCACTCGCTACTTTTTTTGTGGCTGCATTCACGGCTTCTTACAAAACTGCCACTGCCACACTTCTTTGTCGTCTGAAGCGGCTGGGAATTTTGCATCTGGTCCGTGTTCTAGGCTGCCTGTCTCGGTATCGTGTTCGTCTCGGCGACATTCAATTATATCTACTTGACTCCTGTCACCATTGCTGTGTCTGAGAAGCTGCACTCCATCGAGAGAGAAGCGAACGTCGGTGGAGGCATTGGTCGCAAAAATCCTGAGCTGGCCACACTGAAGCAGAGAAACCCCACGTACAGTGCCACTCTGGCAAGGTGTGTATGTGTGCACTTGCGGCAGGTGTGCCATCGTATGGGCTGGAGTATATTGCTTCTATGATGAAAACCTCCTGTTAAGAAATCTGTTGCTCCTGGTTGCCCCCTCCATCCGAGCCCAGGGGTAAGGTGCTTGCTCTTTACGACCTGCAGGTCATGGGTTCGAGTAATGATGATAATAATAATAATAATATATTTGATATAGTGCCCTCAGAGAACTCAATTTCTCTGTAGGCGCTTAACATTTGCACAATAAGAAAGGCAATCCTTTACTGTCCGCTGCAAGCGATTGATAACCGCTAAGGCTCGTCTGCTGCTCTATAAATGCGTCTGTTAAATCAGCCAACCAGTAATGCTTACCAACTTATCCTGGGCTCTGAGAAAAGCCAGAAACCATACCACCAACCACTATTCTCTCTCTTGCCTTGGTCCACTGTTGAACAAGGCTGCGTCGTCTGCTTCTTGCCGGCTATTTGCTAGACACAGTTATGCAGTGGCCTCACAAAACACTGTGACTTGGCAATCGGTAGTGCTGTAGCATCTGGTGGGACCTGCTAGATAATAGCCGTGCACACATTTGTCGATGTACTTATATAGCAAAGGCTCGTGCCTTGTTTCTTGTGCCATGGCATCGGAAAAAACGCTATCACTGTAGTGCCATCGTACAAATGTGCTTCCACGCTATTCGACAATGATGAACCTGAGATCAGCATACGTTTGTATGCGATCTATGCATATGCTTTATTTTCAGCACCTTTGCTTGTACTTCATCACCGTTCAGATATTGTATGACTTGTTAATAATAATAATTATATTTATAAAAACGCGTACTTGATGCCACCAGAGAGCCCAAGCTCTTTCTATGCATCTTTCCTATGCTACAAAGGAAGCACACCGATTGGTTTGTTATGATGTGCACAATTCTGTTCCTTAGAAAGCAGTGTACAATTCACGCAGACGGAGCAAAGGCTGTGAGGAATATTCAGGTTTTAGGCTTCTGATTGAATGTCGTTTAAATCAGGGGATGGCATGATGTGATTCATTAGAGAGTTCTAGGCTTTGGGAACATAAGGACTGAAGGCGCGATCTCTAAAAGACTTTAATATTCAACATCCCACGTTGAGATGGATATTCAAAACTAAATACAGTGTACGGGATCTCTAGAGACCACGATATAGCGATTAAATTGAGAAGGGTGCTCGACTCATTTGCATGCCTTTTAGCTCACTTCTCTCTGTTCCCTTGAAGCGCCACGTGTCTTTGAACGGAGCTTTGATACTAGCCCCATAAATGCGCCCATTACCAGGTTACCACCAGGGCGCTTGTGAGGTGGGAGTTGGTTCGCTCTGCAGTCGCAGCAGCACACTGCCGAAGCAGCACGCTAAAGCAGCAATGATGAAGTGCCGTGAGATGTGCGGGCAAAGCACTAGGAGAGGCAGTCGCAAAGCCGAAAAAAATTGTTATCCAAAAAAGTAGCTTCTCCTTCGCTTGGAGATCTAGCTAAGGTGAGCTGCTATTGCCCTTAATCGGGGGGGGGGCAGGGCTCATGCCTAGCCCTTTCGACTTGCTATTCCATTTGAAGA
Source organism: Cristatella mucedo (assembly GCA_009760855.2). NCBI lineage: Eukaryota > Metazoa > Bryozoa > Phylactolaemata > Cristatellidae > Cristatella > Cristatella mucedo. The sequence goes on from WPIO01000154.1 coordinate 325,102, forward strand.
AGGCAGCTCGGCTAGAGGCGTTCTATGGGAACTCGCTAAGAACTTAATAGTTTTGCCCTCGATGAATATAGCACCGACATCCTCTGCATCACGAGACCGTACTGACTGCAAAGCTGATCTGGCATCTTGCATGGCATCGACTTGACATAGCAGCTCTTTCCGGGTTACACGTGTTTCTATATATTATTACTGCATATACGATTCCTACATTTCCTATACGTTATTTCTTATATTCCTATATAGATTCGGGCGGTTGTCAGCAGTTGCCAAGTAAAGATATCGACTCATCTGTGTTTGTGGGTCGAATCTCCATAGAATCTCCAGCTTGGCAGACTTGTGTACGCTGCTTCTCTGTTAGCTGGGCTGGGTGAGTAGGTTGGGAGGGGGTTTCCTCGAGCTTGATCGCTACTCGAAGCCGATGCCAGCCTGACGATCGGGCCATTATCAAGATATCGTGTGAATGGCAGCTAAGATGAACACGAATCTGCAAAGGACAATAATACTAATAATAATGCATAAAATAAAGACTGATAAAGATAGATAAAGCATCCTCAGAGAACTCAATCTTTTTCTAGGTGCTTTACATTTTCTGCAAAGGAAGCACGATCGAATGGTTAATGGTAGCAGGGTCACCGTGCAAGTACACCCTAAGCGTGTGGCTGGATTAAAAGGCTTTGCTGTTCTAATAGGTGATGCTATTGTGCGACCTTCACCACGTGCTCGTAATCTAGGTGTCGTGTTCGACAGCCACCTCAATTTCAAAAGCTTCATTCAGAAGACTGCCTCTACAGCTAGCCATCACATCCGATCCCTATCCAAGATTAGAAGCTGTCTCCCACAGTGGCTTGTAAAAAATGTAACTAGCTCTTTAGTTCTGTCTCGGCTTGATTATTGTAATTCCCTTCTGGCTGGGCTGCCAAAGAAAGCTATTATGCCACTACAGCGGACTATGAATATGGCTGCAAGGCTGGTCTTCAAGTCCCAGCGGTTTGAGCACGTGTCACCTCTGCTGAAAGAGCTAGGATGGTTGCCGGTTGAGCAAAGGATACAGAGCAAAGTTCTTACGCTGACCCACAAGGCCCGCCACGGCTTAGCTCCTTCGTACCTAGCTGAACTGCTGCATCAGTTTCAGCATGTTCGCGCCCTCAGGTCCTGTGTGGACAATAAATTAGCTGTCCCATTCCTCCGCTTAAAGACAGTTGGCGACAGAAGCTTTAGCTTTGCAGGTCCTAGACTGTGGAACTCGCTTCCACGATTCTTATGCAACGGCATCTACTCTCCAACTGCCGACTATGGCACATCTTTTTCAGTGGTCCTGAACTGCTACTTCTATGCTACTCACTACCTCAACTGCTCTCCTGACTCTGCTATGCTTCCCACTTTCTCTTTGTTGCGTGAGACGAAGTCTGTTGGCTACCAAATGCGTACCGAAAGCCGCTTAGGCTGTGAGTGCGTTATACAAAACTCTCCTTCGTAACACCCACATGGTCTTTATGACTTTGTGGAGTTACTGACGGAGATACAAGTATAGTTAGTGGCAGCATGCTGCAGTATTAGCACACATAAGCACATAAAGGACGAATCACAGGGACCCACTAAATGCTGTCATAAATAGGTGCGTTTTTAATTTCTTTTTAAATGTGGACAAGCCTCAGGAGATATCAGGATGGAAGTCACTAGTGAGTTTCAGGCTTTGGGAGCATACCAAGTAAAGGCTTTACAGGTCTCCAAAGGATTTGAGATTTTTACTAGGTATAAGTAAGCAGTTGGATTCCGAAAAGTGGGTGATACGATGCTTAGCCTGGTGGGGGAGTAGATCTGATTGATAGTCTGGAGCCAAAAAGTGAAGGGACCTAAAAGTCAGTGCCGAAACCTTGAATTCGATGCGTTGCTTGACTGAGAGCCAGTGCAGTTTGGTGAGAAATGGTGCGATGTGGCAACTGTGAAGCTCACGACAGACAAGCCTAGCTGCAGAGTTTTGCACCAGCTGTAAATGCCTGAGTGCACAGGCTGGCTGGCCAGCAAGCAGTGAGTTACATAAGTCAAGACGGGGTGTCACAAATGTATGGACCAACTTAGATGTGGTATCCCTGTCTAAACATGCCCGAATTTTGGCAATTTTATGTAGCTGAAAGTAGGCAGACTTGACTGTGGAGCTGATGTGGTCGTCCAATGACAGGTCACTTTGGAACATGACACCTAAATTTCGTTCAGATTTAACAAGAGATATGCTGGCAGAGGCGATTTTAAGCATCAGCCTTTCCTATTTCTGAATCACGCTTGTTATGCCCATAACCAGTAAGTTGGTTTTATCACCATTCAATTTAAGAAAAATTACTGTCATCCATGTGCAGAGGTCATCAATACATGTAGCATTTGGACCTGTCTAACTAGGACCACTTCTCGTGAAATTAATCTACAAGGTCCGCTGCTCAGGGTCGATCTGTCGTGTGCCTGCACACCTGAAAAAGGTAAACCCACCTCCCAGACCTGTGAGCCTTTTCTATGGGAATATCTTGACGACTATAACAGCTTATATACTTATATACTTAATATATATATATATATATATTCTGCTTTCCTGGTGAGTGGTCCTGCAGTCTCAGCAAGCAGCCATTCAGCTTGGTGCGATTTACCTGCATTGCATGCTGTCAGCTAGCTGGCTTAATCGGGCATGTTTTTCGGCACGCCCTCTTCTGGAAATGGTTTAACTTGAAAATGCTTAGAGCCTACTAATACCAACACACCAAGACGGGTCCGGCTGGAGGGCTGTGTCAAATGTGCAATGACGTTTCCTGTCAGTTTGTCTCTGTCAGTAACTAGAATGTTCTCTGTCAGTACTAGAATGGATGTATCTCTGCCTGTAACTCCACGAAAGCTCACAGACTATGTGGGTGTTACACAGGAGAGTTTTGTATAGCGCAAAACAGACTAAGCGGCTTTCGGTAAGCATTCGGAAGCCAACAGACTTCATCTCATGCAACAAAGAGAAAGTGAGAAGCGTAGCTGAGTCAGGACATAGTGAGTAGCGAAGAAGTAGCAGCTCAGGACCGCTGAAAAGGATGTGCCATAGTCGGCAGCAGGAGAGTAGTTGCCGTTGCGTAAGAATCACGGAAGTGAGTTCCACAGTCTTGGGCACACAGAGCAAAGGCTTCTGTCGCCAACGGTCCTTGCACGGAGGAATGGAATAAATAGCAGAACCCCCCTCCACCACCGAAGCAGAGCCGAGCGTGGCCGAGCCAAGCAAGCCAAGTGGCCGGGCCTGCAGAGCAGGGATGCCGCCCTGTGTCCCGTGTGCCGCCTCGTTCCTAGCAAGCTGCAAGCGACGGCGACGCCGAGCGCTTTACCACTCCGAGCCCGGCTGACTATGCAGACTGGCTCCCGGATGCATAAGAACATGCACATGGCCTGTGCCTTTGACGACATGCGCGCATTGTTCCTGCGCTCACGTTGTCCATCCTGCTGTCTGCTGTAGCCCTATATATACATACATACATAGCCACTGAGTTTCTGAGCGCTAGTCAGCGCTTTGAGGCTGATCTTGAATCTCAAGCACCAGCTTTGATGCCACCCAGCAGCCTTTGTTTTGTAAGAGCAGGTGGTAGAGCAGACTGCAATTAGTCTATTATATGTGTCTACATGTCTACGTGTTGACTAAAAACACCTATTTAGGACAGCATTTAGTGGGTCCCTGTGATTTGTCCTTGATGTACTTATGTGTGCTGACACTGTGCATGCTGCCACTAACCACATTTGCATGCTGACCCTGTGCATGTCACCCCTAACAATATTATTCATTTTGTTTGTTTTTCAAGCATGATTTTACTTACCATTCAATTGCATTTCCCTTTGCAGCAAATGTAAAGCGCCTAGAGACAAATTGAGTTCTCTGAGGGTGCTTTATCAAGTGCATTATTATTATTATTATTATTGTTGGCTTGTTGCGACCTTGACTCTCTGACCGTCGTCCTTCGATGCAGGTTCATGAAGCTGCACGGGATAAGCTCGCTGACGAACTTGATTAGCTTGGCCGCCTGTCTAGTTCACGGAGGCTGTCTTGCTGCATATCATCTGCGGCTGTGAGAGTGGACTACGACCTCTACGCTTTCGCTGTGTGTCGTGCCACGATTAGTGAGACCTTGCTGTCCTAAACACCGGCTTGACCGATGGGGGAGGGGGGCTCAGGGACTAGATACTTCAGCTTGTAGTGCATGGATACTTGCGGAAGTGACTCTGGCATGAAGTGCCGACCACTGGTGGGCCGCCGTTTTGCTCTCGTCGTTTTCGCAACGATTTTCCTCGCGTCCGTCGAACATTCATGCACTTCCATGTTTCTGTACCGAATGCTGAACTAAGTTTCTTACCGAGGTGAGACTTTAGCAACAGTATTTTATATTCTACCTTAATAAATTTAAAATATCTTTCTGCTGCTTCACTTATATCAAAATGTCGACTGACCATGATCCACTACAGATAAGGCGGTTGCCGTTCACGATCTCGGTCCCGAGGTCGTTGGTTCGAAGCCTGCGGTGGGCGATCCCCTATTGCTGCTGCAAGCAGTGGCGGTAGCCTTTGAGGCTCTTCTGTTGCTATACAAAAAGAGGCTGTTGAATCAGGTAGAATAGGCGTGTCACGGCGATATGGCAAAAGCCTGTAAAGGGACGTCGGTGTGACAGAAGTGTACCAACAAATAGAAAAAAGCCTGCTGCCACCTCAGTAGCCTCTGGGAGTCTGACTATGCTCAGGCAGCTGGTCCAAAGCGGCCGTCGCAGAGACGGTCACTGTCAGTCTTTGTAGCCAATTCCGTTCCTAGTCTCGCATGCCGAGTCACTTGATCAAACATGCCTTTATCAAACTAGCATAGCTGAAAGAACAGTTAATGACTGCATGTCCTTCCTGGAAAGTGCCAAGTCAGATTGACTGCCCGAGTGTTTATCGGTCGCTTAGGGTTGTAGCAGTCGTTAATCGCACGGACACGACCTTGCTTTGTGCAGGAATGTGTACGCCTGCCTCCTGTAAATGCAATGGATTGTGATCGTGACAGCCTTTAAAAAAGCTCCTACCGCCTACAGGCTATAAAAAAAAGTAGCGACTGGCTGCGTGCTCCGGGCGAGTGTGTTTGGGGCATGCGCACTTGATTTGTTGCCGCTGTCATGCCAGATCGAATGTAGCCTCGAAAAGCACATTCCTAGCACCGTGACGTGATGGCGAAAGTCTGAGCAAGCACTCCGGAGCGATGGTGTGCGATGGGATGAGCTAGCTGCTTAGCACATCGGCCTCCCGAGTGCCACCTCGGTCCATTACATGCCACGTGACCCTGCATCGGTCCAAGCCTGCAATCCATGCCGGCCGGCAGCAAGTTTGTGACCCGAGCTCGCGAATGATTCTACTCAAGACTGCCGATCGAGTGCTTGCCAGTCCTAATAGTTTAAAATTAATCCGAAAGTCTCACGTTAGACTGAACTCTTGACTCTTAATCGTATTAATGCAAGAGCCGTGTAGAATCGGGTGAAAAGTCGCCATTTCTTGACCGGCGAGTGCCTGCTGTCAATGTGCATGTTACTATCGTATTACTTAATTACTTATTACTTCATCGTTGACAGCCACAGCGACCTTGCAAGCCACCGTAATAGACAGTCCTTAATCTTACAGATTTAACGTGATGGCTGGCTTTGGAATCAGTCTGTTTAATGAAGCTTTCTAACTTTGGGCAGTTATAAAAGAGGACGATCCTACATTGCGAGTACATGACTACTGTCGAACCGCTGCATCACCAGTTAGTGAAGTTAGCGAAGTCTCCCATTCTGCTCCGCGTGCGTCCCAATCATTCTGTAGAGGCTAGCCTGCATGAGAATTTAGACTCTGCCTCTTCTCCTGCCTCTGCCCTTGGTGTCCTCTCTGCAGAGTTGTGGTGCTGAGCCACAAACAAAGAGTACGCATGTGCTAGCGAGGAGCCTTACACTTTCTTCACGATGAAGGAGTAAAACCTAAATGGATTTTATATAACATTCATACCCACTGCTTTCCGTACATTCATTCTGAAGTTTGTTTGAATTAACCGACTTTAAGGAAGGGGCCTAGAGCATCCGACTACATGCAAAAGACTGCCACCGGTGGACTAGCACTAATGGTTGTTTGCACCTCATCCCATAGGATAAGCAAACCATTATTCAGACGCTTTACACTCTCCGCAAGAGAAGCAAAAGAGCAAGCAAAAGCAAGAGACGGGGATAATAGCTAGAGAGAGAGAGAGAGAGAGAGAGAGAGAGAGAGAGAGAGAGAGAGAGAGAGAGAGAGAGAGACAGTTGACAAGTGTCGTGCTTAGACGAGGATGCGAAGGCACGTGAGAAGACACTTAAAAGAGTCACTGATTAGTTGGACTCCTGGTTAGTAGCATGCCGTGAATCGTGCACAGCTAACCACGGAAGCACACGCAGCAATGAAAAAGCCAAGTTCACTTGGAGGGAAAAGGCAGAGAAAGCTGAGCCGAACATCGAGATCTCTCGAGAGCTCGAGACCAAAATGATGCAAAGTCATTTCAGGTGACGACAGAAGCCGGAAGCACTAGTTCCACACCGTCGGCACTGAAGTCCCGATCACGAAAAGACTACTGTCGAGTGCTGGGAACCGGCGTGGAGGTGACTGGCAGCACACACTTGGGGGGGGGAGCGGGCCGGGCTGGCCCTGCCAGCTCGGCGAATGCGAAAGGGAGTGCAGGTAGCTACGAGCTGTAGGCGAGGCAGAGAGGGGGCGATCTTAAAGGCTATTCGATGGTTTCTAGCGAGCCAGTGAAGCTCAGACAGAAGTGGTTTGTTGGAGCAGCTATGCTTTTGACTGACAATACGAGCAGCCGAATTGTCTACCAGTCGCATAAGATTTGTTGCACTGGCTGGAAGTTCCGAATAGAGGAAATTAATTGCAGGAATCTACATGCGGCGTCACGTGTGTGTGAACTAGTTTTGCCGGCGTACTCTAATCTAAGCAAGCCCTGATTTTAACGATGTTTTTTAGCTGAAAGTAAGCCGAACTGACAGTAAAGGCTATGTGCTCATCCAGTGACTAGTTTGTAATTAGAATAGTGTGCACAGGTTGTGGGCAGATGTCACTGGAGTGATACTAGATGGCCCAATCTATAGGATGAGATCTTTTAACTTAAATGACGCTACGATTGCCAGTAACTATTAGGTTGGTCTTATTGAGGTTAAGCATCAGCAAGTTGGTGGCCGTCGAAGTGCGAATGTTCAGCATATGTTAACTATGTAAAGTGCCTAACAATTTTTTTTTTAGTTCTCTGAGGACGCTATACGAATGAATGTATTATTATTAGTATTAATGTACTCGATGCATCCTGTACGGAAATGGATGTCGAGCATGGCTTAGAGAGATCAAAAGATAGGTAGAGCCGAGTGTCATCGGTGTTGAAATAATAATACTGCACTTAATAAAGCCAAACTTGCGTTTGGAGAAATGAAAGCCAAACTTGCGTTTGGAGATGAAATCATCACAGGTTAAGAGTATAGGTAGTGAAAAAAGTGGGCCTTAGAACGAATCCTTAAGTAGCCTATACTTTAGAGACCTCCGAATGACCAACGGCCATATATTCTCAGATCGTCTCATTGTAAGATATCTCATTTAGGCTTGACATAACCCAGTGCAGTACTGTGCCAGTGATACGTAGACGTGTCGAGACGCACTCCCGAAGAATCCGGTGGTAAATAGTGTCAGATGCTGCTGAGAGATTGAGGATACCTACAAGGGAGGCCCTACCCTGAGCAGCATTGATCACAAGGTCACTGTAAACCCGAAGCAGAGCAGTGTATCTGTGCAATGGTTAGCCCTAAATGCCGAGTGGAACTTGCTAAGCGAGATCTGATGTACTGATGTAATCTTTAGCTTTTTTGCCATCACTCAGTCAAGTGTCTTTGATAAGAGTGGATGAAGGGAGACTGGATGGACGATATATACTTAACTTCTCACTGTCGATAGTCGGCTTTTTAATGGAAAGCCTGACAATAGTAACTTTAAAAGAGGATGGACTTTGCCGGCAATCAGGGACGAGCATATATAATATTTATTACGGTAGGCAGTAACGGGTCTATGCGCCTCACAAGGAGAACTCTTGAGACAGGGTCTGTAAGACTATGCGTCTTTTTAGCGTGGGATACAAATTTAGCGACGAGTTCAAAGTCCGAGGACAAGCGCGAATGAGAGAGAAGAACTGCAGATCGTTGATTTGGTGCAGTCCGGCAGATGATGGCAGTGAGAGAATGGACTTCGTTCTATCTTATCTTTTAAGAATTTGGAGAAACAACCTGAACGTTTGCCGTCGGGATCACCGGGGAGTATACTTTCTGGCAAGCGGTTAAGAAGATGGTCGATAGTAGACGTTAGCACTTTTAGGGTATTTATCTGTGATTCGACTATTCCTCTATAAAAATTTTGCTCAGCCTTGGCTAAAATGGACTGATAGGAGCTACGATAATCCTCAAATGCAAAGCTTTGGACTGCGAGTCCCGACTTTATGGAAGCTTTTCTAAGCCCATAGGTCAGTGATGGGCAAACTTTTTGATTAGCGGACCACGATAGTTTCTAAAACTTGACAGTGGGGCCGGGCTAGAATAGGAGAATGATGTGTTTGTGTGAACTTATATAAATTGCATGTAAAAACCATTACATGAAAAGATTTGGCCTTTAAGAGGCAGCAAAACACCATTGTGCTTAGTTTATTGTAAACATTGTTTTACAAATTTATTAATTTAATAACGTAGTAATAGACTCCCATTCAGTTTAAGTGGGAATAGTGTTGCTGGTCTCTTTTTTGGCAAGTGCATCAATGTCTGGCGTTATATTTGTTGTGGAAATTCTCAAGACAGATCCGGGGTGTTGGTCAGTTAACTTGGATCTGTGACGGGCTTTGTTGAGGTTCATGACGCTGAGTGTCTGTTCACACACATAGGTTGAGCCAAACAACGTCAGCATCTTCTGTGCCATCCTCCGGAGGTTTGGAAACGTGGCTTCATTAAGTGAAGCGTAAAAGTCATTCAAAATAAGAGAGGTGAACTTCTCCTTCAATACAGAGTCAGACTGAAGATCTATCAGTTCCAACTGCAGCACCGGTGGTGCTGCTTCAGGGTCTCGTGACAGGGGGAAAGGACACCAGCTGAAGTGACTTTTCAGTTTTTTCAAAGTCACAGAAGCGACGGCAGAATTCTCCGTACAGGTTGTACAGAGATTGTCTGTATTTCTGCGCGTTTCGGGTCGCGTCTTTCTGCATGGCTAGTGTGGGGAAATGAGAGAAGGATTTGTTTGAAATTTGTCTGGAGAAAAGAGTCAGCTTGTATTTGAAGGCCCTAACATTTGTGTATATGTCATGCACAAATTAGTCTTTCCCCTGTAGCCTGGTAATCAGCTCATTCATGTGCGAAAGTATGTCCACAGTAAACGCAGTCACAAAGCCAGGCCTTATCACTTAGCTCGGAAAATTCGTCGGATCTCCCTTCCATTAACTCCAATAATAATAATAATAATAATAATATTGCACTTGATAAAGCGCCCTCAGAGAACTTAATCTCTTTCTAGGCACTTTACATTTGCTGCAAAGTGATATGCAATAGAATAGTAAGTAAAATCATGCTTGAAAAACAAAAAAAATGAATAATATGGTTAGGGGTGACATGCACAGGGTCAGCATGCAAATGTGGTTAGTGGCAGCATGCACAGTGTCAGCACGCATAAGCACATCAAGGACGAATCACAGGGACCCACTAAATGCTGCCACTCTAAAAATGCAGTGGTCTCCTCCTTCAGCTCCCACACTCTTTGAAAGACTTTGCCCAAACTTAGCCAGCGCACACGAGAGTGGTAAAGTAAGTCCTGGTGATCTGCATCGGTTTCTTCCAGGAACGCAATAAACTGACGATGCTGAAGTACCCTTGCTCGTATAAAGTTAACAAGCTTTACGACTGGATTCACGACATGATTTAGCTGCAATATAGATTTACAAAGTACTTCCTGATGAATGATGCAGTGAAGGAAAATAACATCCTGATCAGGATTTTTTCTTTTACTTTTTCCTCCAGTCTTTTTTAGCAGCCCAACGTTTTTCCAGCTAAACTTGGCGAACCATCCGTGGTGACATTGGCAAGTTTGCTCCAAGGTAGCTTCATTCTCTCGATGACAGCAGACACCTGGTTATACAAGTCTTCTGCCCTCATTTTTCTTTTCATGGACTCCATGGTAAAAATTCCTCTGTGATCTCAAAACTGTCGCTAATCCTTCGGATAAAAATTAGGAGCTGAGCAGTGTCTTTTAAGTCGTTACTTTCATCCAGTGATAGTGAATAAAAATAAAAGAACTTCGCCTTTTTGCTTAATTTGCTGGCTATATCTTCGTCCATCAATTCCGCACGGCGAGTCACAGTTCTGCGTGACAAACTGATTTTTTCAAATTTGCCTGTGCTCTCCTGGCAGAAGAGACCTGCTGTCTCAACCATGCATTCTTTTAAAAATTCACCTTCGGAGAAAGGCTTCCTGGCCTTTGCTAATTTGAATGCCAGCAACAAACTTGCTTTAGTACTTGACTCTTGAGTCGCAGTTTGTCTGTGAAAAAGGTTTTGCTGAGTCTGTAAATTAGCAATCAATCTCTGAGCTGTAGCCACCCGTTCTTGTGGAGACTGTTGACGGACTAGCATGTTTTGTGGCAAAATGACGGCCGATGTTGTATTCTTTAAAAACTGCTACAGTTTCTTCGCATATCAGACATACAGCTGTTGATAGGACTTTAGTGAAAAAATATTTCGTTGCCCACTCTTTATTAAAAACTCGGCACTCACTGTCTACTTTTCTTTTCTTTGGTCCACTCATTTTTACTGAAGGGCTGAAAGTACGAAGCGACAAAATGAAGTAGAGAGTAACCGTAATGCATCACACTTAAGGGTCAATGTCTTCGGGGTGTGCCATCTGCTGGGGAAAAATGGGAATTGCATCTAGGTAAAACGATTGAGGTGTCTATATAATAAATTTTAATTTAATAATGTAACGTGGACGAGTTCGGCGGGCCGGATTGAAAAGCCCAATGGGCCTTATATGACCCGTGGGCCGTAGTCAGCAATTCTTGCTTTCTATACGTCGGCCGTCACCCAAAGGGCGCCTTGGTGAGGACGGACCTGTCATTTAGTTGGAGGTGCAAATTCCAGTAACAAGTCGGTTAGCACCGCTGTGGCATGGCCTTTTTGTATCTCTGAATCGGCTTTAACGCGAGCGCAGAGCCAGAAAAAACTCGGATAGTAAACGCGTGTCGAACACAGCGGATCGGACGGGATGTCAAAATGAATATTGAATTCCCATAAAATGAGAAGAGGGCGATTGTTACTGCCCAGAGATGAATGGAAGTCGATAAGATGTAGAAAGATGAAAGAAGACAGAAGTATCAGAGACGAAGCCGGAAAGACGAGTTACCGCTACCGTGACAGTCCGAGCAAGGTGCTAACTGTTGCTGCAGCGTAGACGTTGCTGCGTTGAAAGAGCCATACCTAGGCCACGGCGCTTTCTGGAAGCCACAGGCTCTTGCTTAGATCGGCTGGGAGCCAGGCGGATACGAAGTCCTCGGTATCCACTAGGAGCTCACGATTTTCATAGCTCTCGCATGCAACGCTGGCTTGGTGAGTTGGCTGCTCCGAAATGCCGCGATTGCGATAACGTGAAGCGAGCGTCGCTTGGGTCGCTACGGAAAGATGGGAATTACAGCTGGGTAAAACGATTGAGGTGTCTATACAATATAATTTAATAATGATAATAATAATAAAATAATAATAATAAACTTTAATTTAAAAAGCAAGCGCTTGGGTCGCTTGCGTACATTGTCGCACACCGCAGCTGTCTGTTGGTCCCCGAGTCAGTCTGCATTTTAGGTCTTAATAAACGTGAACATTGTTAACAAAACATGCAACGCGTCTCGCGTCTGAGTGGACTTTGAAAACGAAAAAATCTAACCCACCATTGTTTTCACGGATGCGAAAGAACTTGGCCAAACGTTTAGGGAAATCAAAAATTAACGAAGAAAATATGAACGAGTTAAGATAAAAGGAAAACGGAGAGAAAATAAACTGCGCGCAATTTCCGGTTTATTGCTTGCGAAACCTTGCTTTGTCGGGCTTCAACTCGTCGGCCTTCAACCAGGTTCATGCAGCGTAAACCCACTTCGAATGGTCGCAGCTTTGCAATCGTTACGTGATTCATACAAGTTCATTTGTTAACGATTCCCTTTCTAGTGAATAGAGTTTAAACAAGAGAGTCAGACAATACTAACACAGTAAGCTGCCAAATTTGGCCAGTTCGAATTATCGGCCAACGGCGCGGCAGGCACGTAGGTGCAAAAAGTGAGCCGTGATGGCTCACCAGGTAAGGTGGTTGCTTTTTCACGGGGTACGGAGATTCCCCCCTGAACGTTTCCCCCTGGACATTCCCCCCCCCCAACATTCCCCCCCCCAACATTCCCCCCCAACATCCCCCCCCCGTACATTCCCCCCCTGGGGTAGGACATTCCCCCCCCGGTATATGGTTTCGGTTTAAGTTTTAGTGTTTAGAGTTTTTTGGGTTTAGAATTTAGGGTTTTTAGGGTTTAGGCTTTAGCGTTTAGGGTTTACGGTTTAGCGTTTAGGTTTAAGGGTTTAGGGGGCGGGCTGCGCCTACGCCGCCTAAATCCATTCTTGCTCGTATTCCGCGCTTTAATTAGTGCGTATTAGGGCATAACTACATCACCTGAGGTCGAGTTATACTCAGTAGACCTCTGAGGCTCAGCGCTCATTTGCAGGAACGCGCGACACGCCGTAGCGTGCGCCCGCTTTGACGGGTACGAACACGTGCCTGGCGGCGTCGAGCGGGACCGCACTTCCGCGGGACCAAACTGTATAGCTCGCCGCTGCCGCAGCTACCGCAACCGCCGCCGCCGCCGCCGCTCGCTCCATTAGAAACCATCCTTTCAATCCATCCATTCCTCTAATTATACTGAGTTGATTTTATTTTAATAGAGCATGAACTTCATTTAATCATGCATATATATATCTATATATATCTGTATTCTTAGTTACACTTTCGTCAACATAAGGGGGAAATGGCCTACCTCGGGGGGAATGTCCGGAAGGGAAATGTCCTAGGGTCCAAGGGGGATGTCCGGGGGAAACGTCCAGAGGGGAAATGTCCTGCAATCGCAAAAGAGGCTGTTAAATCACCTAGTATTTTTTATTTTATTTTATTTTTTTATTTTTAATTTTTAATGTGAGTGGGTCGGTAGGGTGCATTTACGTTTTAATGTTCATTCACTTGAATTTGTCTCACTTCATCTAGTCGCTGAAAAAAACACTGCGATTTCGCTTCTAGCCTAAAAGATGTACGGGTGTTCGTGAGGAAGACGCGCGCGCCCGTGGAAGGCATTTTGGAGACGCAGTCGGGCTAAGCGCCTGACATCTTCAGCTTCCCCTCATACCTCAGTAGACTCACGCTGGATAACCCTATTTTATTGGCTTCATGATTACACACGAAAGGCTGCAGTTTTGAAAACTGACAAAATCAATCGCCGGTAAGTCCTTTTTGAGACTCTACGTGGGTCAAACCGGGGATGTGCCAAACGACTGCACTAGGAAGCGCTAGGAACAACATCATATACGCCTAAAATTATCTAATGGCCTATTCCTTAAACCAACCAAAGAAACATGCGTATTCTGCTGCATCTCGTAATTACTAGAGAAATTCCCGCGGAGTAATAATAATAATAATAAATTTGATAAAGTGCCCTCAGAGAACTCAAATTCTTTCTAGGAGCTTTACATTTACTTCAAAGGAAGCACGATCCATAGTGCGTAACCTCAGTATCACTTTCAGTATGACGCCCGCTTGCAGGCGACCGCCGCCAGAGGCCAGTACCATAACTAGGGGCCACGGCGGTTGGGCCTCCCGGGGGGGGGGGGGCGTTCGGCTGCTCGTCCAGCGCGCCCTGCATGCAGGTTTCCGGTTTCCACAAGGACCAATAGGGTGGCTCGCCGGCTGTTGCTATGACGCTCGTGGGCCGGGCAGCCGAGAACCCCGCTCGCTAGCAGCTCCGTCACCAGAAAATGACTGACATCCTGGTGAATTGGTTGAACGAAGACGTGAAGCTTTCAAAGAAAATCAGTAAGCACGGGTTAAATGCTATGCCCACAAAATCTGGACCAGTCAGCGTCCTGACGCTCTCGTTGTAGCTGTAAGGTTGAGGTGCTTGCGTTCGCTACTACCATCAACGTGGGGTGCATGCGGAATCACCCCTCTTACGGTTTGATGAAGAAACATGTCACTAAGCAGGTAGCTCGTGTGGTTTTTCATGTGATTCCAGGAAGGCAAAATGATGAGCCGCGGCAGCTGCTGAGAGGTCCATTGCTGCTGCACAAAAGTCATTTCGTGAACCTGCGCTGCCCCATCCCCACTCATCTGCGCTCTGATCGCTGCGGCGCGAGACTGCCCGGCTAGTGGTGACATCATCAATATGTCGGTGGGACTAAAGCGTGTAACCCATGTAAAACTAACTGGAGCACCCATGTAAAACTAATTGGAGCGGCACGTAAACGGAGCGGCGAGCGACCGGTTGCATGGTCAGCGGCTCTGGTTTGGAAGGAGCTCTGCCTGATTGGTCTGGCAACGCGTCCCTAATCTCAGGTTGGGCTGCAGATTTAACGCACAAGTAAGCAGGCTCATTTTATGGGGGTGGGGGTGGCGGGAAATTTCAGGCTCACACGTAATCTGTCTTCAGCGTGCCATATCCAACCCAGTTCCGATGATAGATATATCGTCAATTCCGAATCCTCTAGAAGTAGCGAGTCATGTTTGGTTAAAGTTAAAGTCCCGGAATTATAGTGATTGGGAACCGGATATTTAATAATCAATGGTTTAGACGGTATAAAAATCCAATTCAAGAGAGATGGCCAGCCAGTTGTAAGTTGTACAAAATGGCTGGTGCTGTACACACGTGCCTCTCTATGACTATGTAACAGACTGATCTAGATTTTAGAGACGTGGAGCGGTTGTGTTCAGGCATGGGCGCTATTTACTGCTGCCTTGCTTTACTGCTGACGGCATGCCACTGCGATTCGAGACAGCTTCTGCGACTCACTTGCTGTGCACCGATACAGCAGCTCCAGTATAAATACTTTTTATGCGTTTGCAATTACTAGCAAGTTACGAGCTAATTTGTGGCAAATGACTTGAGTGCGAAGGTCCCTTCTGCTCATTGTAACGCAAACACAATACCTTGAGGCACTCAGCGATCCACATAAGCTGACTGATTGCTCAGGTGTTCAACTCACTCTATCTCTCTCTTTCTCTGTATGTGTGTGTGTGTGTGTGTACGTATCTCTGTGTGTACGTGTGCACGGGCGTATGGGCGATGGTCATAGACTTTAGGCAAAGCAGTTCTGTGTAGATGTCAGGAATGCTGGTCGTGAGTAGGTTGCTTGGCTCCGTGGATGAGCTTGGCCTTTTGATGACTAGTGTCCCGAGGTGCGTCCTCGGAGAGCAGCGAGCAGCACTTCAAAGAAGTCAGTCGATCGACGCTCGCAAAGACATTTTCTTCGACTTCTTTTTTAGCCGCAGCAACGTTTGCCTACGAGTTTGCAAATGGCTACCTCATTGGAGAAGTGCTTTCCAAGCACCACCTGCAGGACGATTTCGACAAATTCTCGCCAGCAAGGTAACGCCTGCAAAACATGTAGTTTCTGCATCCATATCATTGTCATTGCTTCAGTATTTCTAAATGGTCGGCATCGCTGAGTAACCTGTGGTAGCATGCTAGCCAGCGTTGCTGTGGCTTCTAGTCAGTCCGCTTTCATCTGAGCTCGTGCACGAGCCGTCGGCGGCATTGCCAGGTGGTTAAACATTTCCTCTAGCGATCGGCAGCTTGTGAATCTCGATGTACGCCACAAAACCTTAGTAGGACAATGTTGGCCGGTGCTCCCGTACTGCACAATGCATCGTGACGCCGGGTATTGTTGTGCGCTTCGACTAAGATCGAGCTCTCTCTGATCTGATCCTCGCAGTGCACCACCGGAGAGGCGCTACCGACCGACGGGCCTCGGATAGATGCGCTAGCGCCGAGGTGCTGCTGCTGCTGTCCGGTGACAAGCAAGTCTCGGGTGCAGCTCAAGCCTTTGCCTCGTAGGTCGAGCCGTGCTCCCGTTGCCTCTCTCGACACACGTGTCTTTGCTGAGCATAATAGTGCAACGCCGCCCACTGTAGTAGCGCACCGGGGCGGGCAGCTTGGGGGAGCGTTGTGAGGTTTGCCCTGCAGCTGGCCAAAACCGCCCCAGCATCAGTACTTGAGCTGGCGGCGCCATTAGCGGCATGGCCTATTGGTCGTCGGTGTTCAGTGCTGTATGCTCATTTTTGGCCATTCGATCAACTTCCAAACCTCCCATACGAGAGCTTCCAGGGCTAGGCAGGCAGCAAGAGTGTAGAAACCGAATCGTTCCGAAAAACCGCTATCCATGCTGGCGAGAAGCTGCGATAAGTGGATTGCGATAAGTGGATTGCATTGCTTGCCTGCCATTCCTCTAGCGGGCCACGATCGTGGCTGTCGTTCGGCATACTGGTCGACCGACGTGTTGCCTCCGAATAAGAGCTGCCTGGTGATTCGCCGATGCAGGCTGTCTTGGTTGCACAAGTGCATGACCTTCCGCGAGGTCGCAGAGCACTCGATAACACATGGGGGAGGGGTCGGTTGGCTGGCACACCCATCGCAGGCCTTTCACGTTCGGGCCAGGCCTGATGTCAAAGCGAACGGCCATCTTTCGGCCGTAGGCTTCTACAGCCGATGCAGTCTTATTGCTCGAAGCTGCACCGACCACTCAGTCGTAGGCTAGCTGCCGAGTGCTGTGTGCAGATCATGTGCTTTACTGACCTATACATCGACAGGCTTCTGACCTTTGCTGATCTTGACCTACTCGTCGGCTGATTAAGCTGCACTATTCAGTGCAATGTCCAGTATGTCGTATCGTCGTCGTCTCACCTCAGCTGGTGAGAGTTTCGAGTCTAATTGGCTCCACGAGGTCACGTCAATGTCTTGATTTTTGTGTGCTGAAGAAATATCCTATGGAAGGATTGATCTTGAACCTACTGCAGCAGATATATCCAGTGCCATGATTGATCTTTGGCCTTGCCCATGTGCACTGTTGTTCTGGCTTGACGTGTCGCAGTTCCGTTATGTAATGCATCTCCGGCTGTAACTCCACAAAGCCACCAGGGTTAAGTGGGTGTTACGCTGGAGAGTTATAGTGCACTCACAGCCGATGCGGCTTTCGGTGCGTATACGGTAGCAAACAGACTTAATGTAACACAACAAAGAAAAAGTTAGAAGAATCCAAGTTGTTCATGCATTTGTGACATCCCGTCTTGACTTCCGTACTGCTGTAACTCACTGTTTGCAGGCCAGCCAATGCAATCACACACTAACAGTTAGTGCAAAACTCTGCAGCTAAGCTTGCCTGTCGTGAGAGCAGCGTTGTCGCATCACTTCACTACTGGCCGACCTGCACTTGCTCCCAATCAAGCAGCAAAGCAACACCAGGCTGTCTTTCAGAACCACTCTCCAATCAGGCTAGGACTCGTATCACTAGCTGCTCCGACTTGAAATCATTTAGCTATGCCTCGAACGACCCTCAAATATTTTGGAGATCATGCCCTTAGTTCATACCAAGATCCCAAAGCCTAGATATCACTCCCAACTGACGTCACCAGATCCCCTGACATGACGACATTTAAATAGAAGCTAACAATATACCTAATCCTCACCGAATTTGCTGGGTCCTTGTGAGTTGCCCTTTTATATGCTTATGGTGCTGACACTGTGCATGTGAACTCTGACCATTTTGGCGTGCTTCTCTTGCAGCCTATGTAAAGAGCCTAGAAAGTGGTTTAGTTCTCTGCTGATGCTACAAAAATGTATTATTATTGTAACTGGGTCAGGAGGGCAGCCGAGGAAGTAAGCATCTAAGTAGCAGCTCAGGCCGGCTGTAAAGAATGTACCATAGTCGGCAGCAGGAGAGATGATGCCCCGATGTTTGGGCGGCGTACCCTCGTGTCTGCACTCACTCAGAAACTGAATATGCTGCCGCCCAAATTTTGATTATTTCCTTTTACACTGCCAATTCTTTCTGGTGGTCTGTTCTCTTTTTGTCGGGAGCATCTTCTGAGCTCTCTTCAAATCTGTCCATCTTTAATTTCATAAATAATATCTTCAAATATAATTAATTTGTTGAGCATCGTTAGAGAACTCAATCTCCATTCAAGCGATTCATATATGCCATGGTGGTCGACCCCACGGTCTCGGTCATAAAATACGTTTATTCAGTTTCATCATCAACAGCACCCGATCCTAACCATCGGCTCGTTTGGCCCAGTGGTTAAGGTGCTCGCCTTTAACGACCAAGGTCAAGGTGTATGTTTTTGATGACACGAGGTCTTGGGCTCGAGCCCCGTGGCATTTCTGAAGCGCCTGAATATAGATTAAGTTCTCTTAGGGCACTATACAAGTGCATTATATTTTCATGCATATTTTAAGACTGAGCTAAGATTGCCACCGATTGCTATAGATACCAGCTGATCGAGGCAGATCTTTTTCAGGCCGGCTCATACTCTTGTTCTCGGTATGAATAGGGATTCCATTTGGCCACATTTTTGCTGCACTCTTTATCGGATCCTGCATTTATCAATTGAAGCTCGCAATCGTGCCGTGTCAGAGCAAAGCTCGGTCATTTCCGTAGTGCATTGTCATTTTGCTTTTGGGCTTTGCTTGCTGCTTCGATCGATCATTGTGCACCTCTCTCGAATTGGGGTGTGTGTCAGCTGAGGCTTGGAATTTCCCATGCAGCAGCAGTCACGACCTTGACATGTAGGTATCGACGACAGTTCTCCGACTCCACTCCAAGATCAGCCACACCCTTTTTCTCGTCTTGAATTTTTTAGCTTAAGGTTCGATGATTTTATAGAGTGCTACATTAATGAAAGTATTCGATTATTATATAGAGGACTATGTTAGTTAAAGTTCTTTGGAGGTCACGGGCAGCAGGGGCTCAGCGAAATTCATCGATCGCATTAGTATATTAATGCCTGTCTGGGCAGCTTTGCCCTCTGCCTCGCTGGCTGTGCTGCTGCGACTGTGCTTCGAACACCTTTTCCATTGACTCTGCCATTCCTCACGTCTGGCGTGCCTCCATCGTCTGGTCCACCGTCTGCTCCATCCTCCATCGTCTCCTCCATCATCGTGCCTCCATCGTCTGGTCCCGCCGCCTTAGGACGAGCGAGTCGAGGCTCAACAATTTCATCCGAGTCGAGCCGATACTTGCATTGCTCGGCATTCCGTTCGACACGAGCGTCGCGAGGGACATAATGACGGAGAAGCATGGCGTCGCCACCAAAGTCATGTACCAGCTGTTCATCGCCCTCAGCCGCAAGGAGAAGGCCGGTCTGACGGGCACTGCCATGGAGACGATGAAGCCGGCAGCGCCTGCCAATCTGGCCTACATGAAGGGACTCATCTACAAGGAGGTGAGTGGGAGGCGTCAGCACCTCGCAGTGAGCGTAAGCCCGCTGCCTCAGCACCGAACCACTGCCCGCCACCTCCATGCGTTTTTCTCTTCTTTGTGCACTCACGGTGGACCGTCGCCACCGTTGACTCTCATCCCACGGAAGCAGCAACCGAGTGCCCGAGGCCGGGAGGAGGAGGAGGGGGGGGTGGTGAGGGAGACCTATGCTGCCCTTTGCTCTCTTCGTATCGCCTTCCGGTTGTGCGACTCGCTGCACGCATTGACTGCCGTTGGCTCGAACGCACAATGGCGACTCCTCCTTGGCACATACCGAGTCGCTTTTCGTTGCCGTATAACGGTCAACATCGGTTAGCCAGCAGCGAATTGTTGATCAGCGAATTGTTGTTGATCGGTGCCTTTGGCCCCGATCGTGAACGGACGGAGGGAGGCAGTTTGTCGCGGTCAAAGCCATGCCAGGTTGCCGCGTGCTGCAGTGTGCTGCAGCAGCTGATGTCAACGAGATCAGCGTGTCCTGAGAGTCGCTCACGCACGAGAGTGTTGCTGCACTCGGGTGTTGGTTGTAAGGGGTGTAAGGGTTCGAGAGGAAATGATCTTGTTTTTTCTCCTCTCGATATTGCCTGACGATGGCAAAGCCGACTCGCGGGCAGCGGGTCACCCGCGAATAAAGGTCCTCGCACGCCACTTTCTCCTTGCAGAGACTGAAGCACCTGACGCCCCGGCAGGCCGACTTGAACTTGCAAGCGCTGGTTGAGGAGTACCAGCAGAAGCAGGTCAAGGTCGAGCAGACGGCCTTCAGGCTGCAGCTGCAGGAGGAGGAGCGAATCAAGCACGACGTGCAGAAGCGGCGAGCCGAGCTGATGGAGAGGCAGCACCGGGCTAAGGCTCTCATGTCGGAGAGGATAGCAAAAATACAGTAAGAGTGGGGGGCTGGCTGCAGCTGTTCGGCGCCTTCTCAAAGACCATTCCTTCTCGGGGTCCGCATCCAACCTCCTACCCCCCTCCCTTGTCCCCCTGGTGCTGCGTGCTCTGCCTCTTGTGCCCAGCCTTGGCCAAGTCGGTGGGACAGGTTTGGCCCAGTGGTAAAGCTGCTTGCCTTTGACGACCCAGGTCAAGGTCATTGCATTTGCCGGCCGAGGTTGTGGGCTCGTGCCCTGTAGCATCTGTTAAGTGCCCAAATAGAGATCAAGTTTTCTTGCGGTGCTATACAAATGAATTATATTTAATTTCAATATTTATTTTGGGTTGTTTCACGATGGCGTCGGGGGGGGGGGGTTTGTCTCAGATGCTTGGTCTACTTCGTTCTCCAACGTTGGAGCATTTCAAGTGGCCGCTTGCACATCCTTCACTTGTACACTTACGATTCGAAAATTTACACTCCCTTGGCTCCCTTCTTTTTTCTCATGCATTTTGGCAAGCTGCAGCCCTGTCGTTCTCCTAAAAAGGAAACCTGACCTTGTACTTGAAAAGTGCACTTGCTGCCCATTATGCCTTTGTGGGTCTCTGTCTCTTTGTCTCTCCTCTCTCCCTCTCTTCTCTTTCTCCCCCTCTCCCCTACCTCCCTCCCTCCTTCCCTCCCTCCCTCCTTCCCTCTCCCTCCTTTCATTTCCCCCTCTCTCTGTTTTCTTTCTCTCTCCCTCTCTCGCCCCCTCTCCCCCTCTTTCTCCCTCTCCCGTTTACTCTCCCTCACCCTCTCCCCTCCCCCTCCTCCTCCTCTCTCTCTTCAAGCTAAGTTTTGGCACTACATTAGTCCAGGTTCATTTATTCCTCCAAGACTTGTACGGTCGCAGCAAGTAGAGGCATGTGAACTTGTGCACAATGGTGCAAATTCCTGCTGCTTTTTCATGTGTTTGTTAGGGGGGATTGTATGTAGAGGTGTATCGTAATTCTGACAATAGCGAACGTGTCTTGTCGCTATCGTTGCGACTTCAGACTTAATGTTTTTTCCCGGCCATCACAAGGCGGTGTGAAGGCGATGCATCAGTAGCCTTTGGAGATTGATCTGCTGCCGGGCTGGGGGCGACAATTGTGCGCAGAGGTGTGACTGCATTTGTGCGCCGGCGCCCATTCGCTTGTCCTATCTTGTAGTGCTGCGAAGGTGGAAATACCCCATCCACCCGAAAGGTCGTTGGAGCTGATGGCCGAGCGCCGTGCGAGGCGATACGGTGAAGAGATCGAGGTGAGCAATCAGCTCTGCAATCGTTGCAAAGTCAAGACTCAGAGACTCCCTCTATGCCTTCCAATGGCGGCCGCAGGTCCTGCCGCTTGGGGGCAGCACCGTCAGTAGTAACGGCATGATGTGACCTAGATCTCCGAGACGCTGCCTTAGTGTGCAGCCCCCAATGTGCAGCTCAGTTTGCTTTTCTAATAGTAACGGCATGATGTGACCTAGATCTCCGAGACGCTGCCTTAGTGTGCAGCCCCCAATGTGCAGCTCAGTTTGCTTTTCTAATTACTTTCAAATGAGTGACCTGCACCTGTCTCTTGCCTCCACTGGCTCCTCGTCAAGCAGCCTATCGCCTCTGAGGTCTCGGCTCACAGCTGTTGCTCGCTTTCAGGTTCCATCCAGGCTTCCAGCAGCTCCTTTCTACATGTCTCTGAAATGCTTCTTAACCAGGCTTTACATCGTACCACCTGCACTTCTGGCTCGAGTCGCTTAGCTGTTTTAACTAAGTACGAACGTCAAATCCTTTAGAGACTTTGCCATCAGTTAATGTGCTGCTAAGGCCTAGAATCCATTACCGTCATACGTCATACGTCACGATATCCTCAGACTTGTTCTGACTCGTAGAAAGCAGGATCTGCATCTGCTCCATCCCAATGAATTGTGGTATATGTGCTCGTTCGAGCTGACATTTTTTGTTTATGTTCTCTTAGGGTGCATTAGAAATTACTAATATTATTGTTATTATTATTATTACTGCTACTATTAAGCAGCATTGGCACATACTTGCCCAACCACGGTGTGACACCTTCTTGTGTTATATGCCTGGTTTTCTTACCATTACCACTGTGAGTGCCCTCCATTGTGGTCTTATTTATAAAGCTCTCTATCTTGGTCTGTCTGTTTGTCTGTCTGCCTGTCTGTCTCTTTCTGCCTCTCCCTTTTGTCTGTTTCTCCCTTTGTCTTGCTCTCTCTCTCTCTCTCTCTCTCTCTCTCTCTCTCTCTCTGTCTCTCTCCGTCTCTCTCCGTCTCGCTATCTCACTCTCCGTCTCTCTCGCTGTTTCTCTGTCTCTCTGTCTCTCTCCGTCTCGCTATCTCACTCTCCGTCTCTCTCGCTGTTTCTCTGTCTCTCTGTCTCTTCCTCTGTGTGTGTGTCTCTCTCTCTCTGTCTCTCTCTTTGTCTCTCTGTCTCTGTCTGTCTGTCTGTCTCTCTGCCTCTGTCTGTCTGTCTGTCTGTCTGTCTGTCTGTCTGTCTGTCTGTCTGTCTGTCTGTCTGTCTCTCTCTCTCTCTCTCTCTCTCTCTCTCTCTCTCTCTCTCTCTCTCTCTCTCTCTCTCTCTCTCTCTCTCTCTCTCTCTCTCTCTCTCTGCCGTCGTCCTCTTGCCCGCAAGCCCGAGGCCGCAGCACTCACTGTCCGTCTGCCCTTCGTGCAGAATACCCGGGACGACATCGAGCGATTCGAGGCCAAGCTGGCTGCGACGCTGCCACCGTCGAAGCCGTTCGATGACAGCGACGTGGAGACCGTTCTGCAGACGGCCGAGGCAGGTGACGACGGCCGCGATTCCACAGCTAGTGCCGACGGTGGCCTGGTGAATGAGCTGGACTTCATCCTGCCCAAATCCAACGACGCCTACATCTCCAAGGTCCGAAAGCGCCTGCAGGAAGACGCGTCGGCGCGCAACGAGCGCGAGAAGCGCCGGCGCAAGGTGCTCGTCGAGCAACAGCGTGCCCACGATGCTCAGGAGGTGAGTGAACCCCGGGCCCTCCCCCAAGTAATGCCTTCCCGGCAAGCCATCGCTCCGCATCCCCGAAAGTGGCAGGCTGCAGGACTGACTGCAACGGCAGCAACTGCTGCTTGCAGCCAGTCCTGCAACGGCAGCTGCTGTTGCAGCAGGGCAGTGGCAGCAGCTGGCACGATAACAGAGGCCTTTTGCCAGGCCCAACTGTTCCAGTCGAAAGATGGCTGCTCTTGTGCGAGGCAATTGCCAGCAGGATCCATGGTGGTCTGCGGTGGAAGAGAATGACGATGGTTGAAAAGAAATTTCAGCTAACGAATGCACGGCTCGGCGGTCACAGATTTAGGCCGTAATATACTTTTGCCAGTTTCTCCTTATCTTTCAGAATTGAAAACCTCGAAAACGGCCGTATGGCTCTGGTGGTATGGTACCAGAAGTTTTGAAATGTTATTCAGCTGAAAGTAGGCAGACGTGACTGTGGAGCAGATACGCGGTCTTGCAAATGGTCACTTTGGAACAGGTCTCGCTGATTTCGTGCAGATGACTCGAGAGACTAGGATGGTGTGCACTGCATATGGTCTCGATTGAAGTCGGCCATTTTATTTGCGCCTTGCCGTGTGCCTAGTTCAAAGCTGTCTAGTTTGTTGGAAAGCCGTTATTAGGATAAGCAACGGGGTTAATGAGCCATCGTCGTGGCTCTTTTTTTTCATTTGAGCACATGAATGCACGGGTGCACGTGAACGCCTCAGCAGCAGGTTGCTGAGATGCCGGCTGCTCATTGTCCTCCTATGAGCAGCCTGAAGGATTAGCCGAGGCCGGCCTTGAACTTGCAAATTGAGGAAGATCTTCCATCGGTGAATTGGGTACCTATCGAAGACCTTGGCATGTACCAGAGCAGGCAGACCTCCCCCCCTCACAGTGCAGGCCCAGGCACAGGCAGGCCCAGTGGTCCTGTGGAAAGATCGTGAGTGACGGCGGCACAACAAAGAGAACGATGAACGTCGATGCCTCCACATACATGCTGTGAGCAAGATGGCGGCTGTATTGATACGCAGGCAGGAGACCGTACATACTACGTCGTAGGCGTCGGGTAGGGGTGCTCCAGAGCAAGTGGCATGAAGAGAGGGAGAAAAAGTGGACAGCGGCTGCGTGCATACAAACCGACGCACAAGCAAGAAGTGCACAATGTGTGGCAAGGATACAGTCACGTGCCGTTGCAGTCACGTGCCCGTTGGACGGGCAGAACCTAGGGAGGAACCAGGCGGATGGCTAGGGTGCATACCATCGCCTCATTGCCTGCAGTCCGAGCGAGTCGACTGCTCTATGGCTTTCGATCTGTGCCACGCCTGGCCACGCGCTGCCGCAGACTCTCTCTCTCTCTCTCTCTCTCTCTCTCTCTCTCTCTCTCTCTCTCTCTCTCTCTCTCTTGCTGACGTCGCTCGGGCTCTCCTAGCGCTCATCCTATCCATTCCGGTTCCGGCCGTCGTGCCACCGCCACGCGAGCGTTTCTTTGCGCCACCCTTGGCGAGGCCCTGTAAGACCGCCCCGCAGTCGGAGCATCGGCGCCATGCTTGGCGCCTCTTTCCTTGGGCAGGAAGCACGCCGCGAGGAGGTGCTCGTCAACCGCCTGATGCGTCAGTCGCAGCAGGAGCGGCGAATCGCCGTGCAGCTGATGCAGTCTCGGCACGAGAAGGACACGCTGCGCGCCAATCGCCTGTTCCGCGAGCAGCAGTACGAGCAGCGGCGACTCAAGGAGTTCGACGATGCTCTCAACCGCGAGGCGGTGAGAGCAAGCGGGCCACGCGCACGCGTCCTTCCGGCGAGCGCTCGCGGCACAGGCGCGAGCAGCCGCCCGCGCGCGTCATCCGCGCTCCTGGATGAGAGCGGGCGCCCGGCGCGAGCGAGCTGCAGCAAGCGTGGCCTCTCCCACGAGCGCTCCGGTAGGGGCAAGCAATCGAAAACGTTCTCAGTGCAAAATACTGCTAAACATGCGCACTCAAAAGTAGTAAGTTTCAATGGGCGGAACAAAGAGCGCCAACCAGTAGCTCTGGAATGTTTGTGCGCGTGTTCGCGTGCTCGAGTGTGTGAGTTCATGTTAGTCGCAGGGCGGTCGGCCTGATATACCATATCTATAGCTATTGGTGTATTTACTTATTACGGTTGTGGATTCTAGGCTTAAGCAGCACATTAACTGAAGGAGGAGTCTCTAATAACTATAGTGCCTAGAGAGAGATTAAGTTCTCTGAGGGCGTTTTATCAAGTGCATTATTATTATTATTATTGGGTGTACGTCGGGGTGGGGCCACAGCTGATTAATAGCATTAGCAAGCCAACCGGGCAGGCTACATCCTGGTTGGCTCGGTTGAGTAGCTTGCCTGGAGGCTTGAAAAGCTGCTGCACGATGATGGCTCGTTCGGGCAATGCCCAACGGCTTCGACAGCCACCATATGTTGCTGTGTGATAGCTGGGACTGCAATAACATAAAAAAATTTCAGCACAAATAAAGGACAGTTCGTACAGATGGAACAAATGCTGTGAGCGACAGCTGGATCTTTAGCTTTTCTCTAAATGTCACTAGGTGGGAAGTTTCATGCTACGAGAGCATTTACTTGAGGATACATCTTAATAAGGGCAGCTGCAAAAGATAGTCCAATTGATTGGAAGCGGACCGGCAGTCACACACAACGTTTAACAACAGCAGGTACTTTCCCCGCAAGTCTCCCTTGTAGCAATTTCCTTTGTTTGCGTTTCAACCGTGGTGGTAGCCGACGGAGCAAGCTGGCCAGTCCGTTGCAACTCTAACTTCCGGCGGCAAGCTGGCTTCTAACCCAGTTGCGTGCGCGACCGAGATAGCCCCGAATGACCTGCCGGTTCTGCTGGGCCTACTTTGACTAGCAAAGTTTCGTGGGAGTCGTAGTGGCTTTACACGATGCAGGGTGAAGGTGAAATCAAGCATTCAAATGCGCTGGCGTAGTTTGACGTAAATTTGCTCCGGCGACTGCTGACTAGTCGTTTCGCCTCGTCGCCGCTGCCGCCACTGCACCGGAAAAGCTGCTGCCTAGCCAGCACCGGTAGATCGTCGTCGGCATTGCAGGAGTTGGCCAGGCTGGCGCGACTGCAGTACGCCGACGAGACGCGACGCGACCAGGAGGCTCACGCCCGCGTGGCTGCCGAACGAGCGGAGGCTCGCTACCGGAAGCACTACGAGCTGTGCGAGGATGCGCTCATGGCTATCGTCGACGTGGCGTGCAAAGTCGGCGAGTACAGGGAGCTCACCGGAAAGTAAGCAGGCGCCATCTTGCCAGTGCATTTCTACCGTGGCCTTGACGACCTGCTGGGCTGCTGCTGCTGCTGCTGCCGCCGCCTGCTGCTCACAGCTGCTCGTTCGCATGAGCGAAGTCGGCAGCTCGCTGGTCTCTGCTTGCGCTCCGCACGCTGGCTCGAAAGAGCTCGGTGCAGGCCGTAGCTGCGCCTTGTCCGAGAGCGATTGTAGCGAGGCGAGCTGTTTCAGCGGTCGCCGACAGCTGGCTGCTCGGCGCGGCTTGTAGCTGGGCTTTCGTGGCGCAGGCACTCTGGCGCTCCTGACAGGTCAAAGGTAGCCCGTTGGCCCCCTCCCCCCCCCCCCCCCCCCCCCCCCCCGCCGGATTTGCTGCCGCTCGAACGTTGTGAACGTGAACTGCCGAATGCATTGCCGTGCACTGACCACGTGGCGACGTGATCGCTGTTGCTGGGGCCCATCGGCAGTAGCCCCCACGAGGAGCGTCCCGTGTGGCTGCAGGGCTCGCAAGGCGGGCCCCCTCTGTCGCGTATCGTCCTTTGTGGGCAGCGGCGTGTCAGCAGCCAGTGGCCATTGGCCTCGATTTGGGCCCTGCGGGGCTGCGGCAACGGCAGCGGCGGCGGCGGCACCTTCACCTTTGTCTGCCATGCTCAGGCTGCTTCCGCAGAAGATGTGGACTGAGTGGCGCTCGCTGTTCGGCGCCTGCCAGCCGCTGTACCTGTCCGAGGCCTCGGCGGCGGCAGGCTCGCTCCAGCCGGCCGACGTGCTCGAGCAGGAGCGGCAGGCCGTGCTCGACGAGGTGGACTTCACCGAGTACAGGGTTCGTCGCACAGCTCGGCGCGCCCCGCTCGCCGGCGCCACGCGATTGACTTGACGCTGCCGTGAAGGAGTGAGCCCCCCCGGCCCGCCAGGCAAGCTCCGAGCTTCGAGAGCCGTCTCGGCGGCTGGTACGAGTCGGCAGCACCAGCCGCCGGCCGGCCCACCTCGCCGGCTAGTGGCGACCGACCCCGGTTACGGAGTGCCGCGCAGGAGTAGCGGAAGCACTGACGTGCATGCACGCTTTCGCTTTTGCAGGAAATGACCGGCCCATGGGCACCGTCGGAATTGCAGAGTGCCGACGTCGTCGCCGGAGTGCCGGCCAACAACGCTGTCCTGGGGCACATAATCGGCCGCATTTTTAACATGGTCCATCCGCCCGTGGTGAGCCCGGGTAGACCGCGTGGCCGCCGGTGGCCAGCGCACTCGCACCAGCCGGGAGCGGCGGTGCTTGACGCAGGCTAGTGTGATCTTTTCGTCATTCCGTATTTCTTCTGCAGCCACCACCGGAAGCACCCAACTTCCAGCCGTTCCCAATTAAAGCGTGTCTCCTCGGAAAACCGTTTTCCGGAAAATCCAGTGTTGCAGCCCGATTGGCCGAATGTAAGTGAGGCTGGTGCATTGGCTTGCCCTACTCTCGTTTGTACTAGTGTCAAAAGTGTGTACGTCCAAGTCCGAGTGTAGCCTTCCTGTACCCCCAGCTGGCCTTAATAGGGTAAAGCATTCCTAAGTGCTCAGATGTTGTTGTCTGAGTTGAAGAAGTGGCAAGAATTCGTTGCAACCATCGCCGGTGTCGCGGCCTTTAGTCATCGTCCAGCTACATTCACTTGAGTATGCCTTCACACTACTACTACTACTACTACTACTACTACTACTACTACTACTACTACTACTACTACTACTACTACTACGACTACTTCATGTCATTCACTGATCTACTGGCTGATTGATGCTTCCTTTTTGCTGTCTGTAAAAGTGCTGCCTCGAAAAAACATCCAGTCGCTTTTAGGTTGCCGTGCAGATGATTATTTAAGTGTACATGCATCATGGGTTTATGGCAGTGCATATTCACGAGAACTGCATAGCTGTTGTATGCCAGAGTTCTTGTAGCACGCTAAAAGCCCAATTGTCTATTTGCTTGTGCAATTGATAATCTGCAACCTTCATCTCATGCACAGTGATGAAGAGTGGGATGATGAATTAGGGAAACAGCTGAAGAAGTAGTCGGAAAAAAGTAGTTCTGAAAGAAGTATTCTTGCAAGTAGATATAGCAGCAAGTAGATATAGCAGCAAGTAGATATAGCAGCAAGTAGATATAGCAGCAAGTAGATATAGCAGCAAGTAGATATAGCAGCAAGTAGGTATAGCAGCAAGTAGATATAGCAGCAAGTAGATATAGCAGCAAGTAGATATAGCAGCAAGTAGATATAGCAGCAAGTAGATATAGCAGCAAGTAGATATAGCAGCAAGTAGGTATAGCAGCAAGTAGATATAGCAGCAAGTAGGTATAGCAGCAAGTAGATATAGCAGCAAGTAGATATAGCAGCAAGTAGATATAGCAGCAAGTAGATATAGCAGCAAGATATAGATATAGATAGCAGCAAGTAGATATAGCAGCAATAGATATAGCAGCAAGTAGATATAGCAGGTAGATATAGCAGCAAGTAGGTATAGCAGCAAGTAGATATAGCAGCAAGTAGATATAGCAGCAAGTAGATATAGCAGCAAGTAGATATAGCAGCAAGTAGGTATAGCAGCAAGTAGATATAGCAGCAAGTAGATATAGCAGCAAGTAGATATAGCAGCAAGTAGATATAGCAGCAAGTAGGTATAGCAGCAAGTAGATATAGCAGCAAGTAGGAGTTGCTGGAAAGAAGTAGCAGCAGAGGAGGCTGGACCGTCAGTGCCAGAGAGTTGGCAGCCGGAAAACTGGTGGCAACAACGGGTAAGAGTCATGGTGAACGAGGTTGATGATTTGGCAGCCTCAGAGCAAAGGACGTCTGCTGCCGACAGTCGTAAGCCGAGTCGAGATGAATGGCCGAGCAACGCATCCTGAGAGTGCATGCGTACTCTTCCACCAGGCCAAGCATCGTACCACCTGCTTTTCGGAATCTAGCTGTTTACCTATACCCCTTACAAATCTCAAATCCTTTGGAGACCGTGCCTAAAGTTCGTATGTTCCCAAAGCCTGGAACTCACTCCCGACTTGCATCACGACATCTCCTGACTTGACCACATTTAAAAAGAAATAAAAACGCATCTATTTATGACAGTATTTAGTGGGTCCATGTAATTCATCCTGCATGTGCTTATGCATGCTGACACTGTTGCATGCTGTCACTAACCACACTTGCATGCTGACCCTGTGCATGTGACTCCTAACCATGTTATACATGCTGAATATCAAGCATGACACCACTCCCCATTCAATCACGGTTCCTTTGCAGCAAATGTAAAGCACACAGAAAGAGATTGAGTTCTCTGGGGGCGCTTTATCAAGTGTATACTAAATATTATTATTAGTGCAGGGGGAGCATGCTTCCTTGCACTGCCAAAGCACATCGGTGAGGTATGAAGGAACGACAACGTGACCACTTGCAGCTCAGCCTTTGTATGTCGGGATGAGAGAGAGAGAGAGAGAGAGAGAGAGAGAGAGAGAGAGAGAGAGAGAGAGAGAGAGAGAGAGAGAGAGAGAGAGAGAGAGAGAAAGCTGCTGCTGTGGCAAACATTCTCTGCCCTCTCTTTCTCTGTTGGTCGGTCGGAATTCGACTCCATGGTACAACGCAACTTGTCCTACCCTTGTCAAAAGAAAGATGCTCCGTGGCGGTGTGTCGCAGCTTGAGAGCACAGCAGCAGCAGTCGGCTCCGCCATGGACACAGCTGCTTCCTTGGAACTGCTCCGAGGCCGTGGCCAGCTGGTCCTAGCGTCGGAGTTTAAATTCGCCTAGCGCAATCCTGGTTCCGTCGCCGCGTAGTTCGTTTTTCCCCCACGCTCATGCCATCGTCGTCGTGTAGTCGGCTCGCCACCTCGCTCCACCTCGGACTTTGTGCTTGACATTTTCGCCTGCTCGCCGCTGCCGCTGCATCCCCACTGCCCGCCCTCCTCCAGTGAGGCGGCTGGGCGCTCCTCTTCAGGCCCTTTACCCCACCACCTCTCTCTTGCCTTGACCTCTGTTATTGTCTCGCATCGTTTGCAGCCCGCCGGGCATGTCGTCGTTGATTGGCTCACTCGCTGCCGCGTCTTGCAGCTCACAGGCTCAAGGTGCTCGACGTTGACGTGCTGGTTGAAGAGGCGATCAAGGCCTTCACCGACAACGAGAGCTCTAGCCTGCCCTTGCTGGCCAAAAAGGGTATGGCGCCGAGCCGCTGCGGTGCACCGCCGGTCGAGCTAGCGCCGATGCTTGCTCGTTTGCGCACTCTTCGGCGATCGAGGCTGCCAGTGCCAGGTTGCCACTCGTGCCTGCTCGCTCTGGCAGGCCGTGGCGCACGAAGCCGATCGAGGGACAGCTGCAGCAGCGGCGGCAGCAGAGCAGCCCGCAAGATATTGTGCGTGCACGCGAGATAATCACAAGGGCCCCTCGAGATCTCGTGGGGGCATGCCCGCCGATGGCCATTTCGTTTGCATGCGGCGGTCGCCATTATATATTCGTTATACCCGATACCCAAAGGCCCTGAGTGATGAATGTCGACCTCTCTGGTCGCACTCACTTCCTTACATGGTCCAGCCCTGCGTCCCAAGTGATCCATACCAATACTCGGAGCCATAGGCTACAGGGACCGATCTTGTGCTTGGTCCATGCTAATGGTCGTGGCTAGAATCTATTGGTATTTGGTCATAGCTTCAATTAACACGGGACAAAACAAGTTTAACTTCTTTGGATGTCTTTAACGTCTTAGATGGCTGCTTACATGCCGGCTTGTGCAGTCGTCGTTCGATATTCTGTCTGTAGTTTCCAGTTGGATGTGAACGCCAACCTCAGCCAACCTGGCGACTACATTTAAATCTAAAAGACTCACAGTCGATAGCAACCAATCTAGAAGTTATGCAATTTGGGGCTACTAGCTGAATGCCGCCAGTCCCACGAGCTCTCGGCTGAGAATGTGGTGAGGTTCTGGAGACAAATCCCTAGACCATCTGAGTGACTACTGAGGCACAGCTAAAGCGAATCACGATCATACCAAAGCTCAATAAAGCCAAGGCTGGAGAGTTTCTAGGAATCGTATCACGGCAGCTTGCTCTACTGGCAAAGCGAGTTCGATTGTGCTGGTCAGGTGGCGCTCATGTCGTCCATTTGCATGCAATCAGACTTCACTTGCTTTGTCTAGATGTAAATGCGATGTCCTAAATCAGTTCTCTCTCTCTCCATCTCTTTGTCTCGTTCTCTCACCTTCTTATCCTTCTGTCTTCTCTTCTGTCCTGCTCATCTCTCTCACCTTCTTCCACTCTGTGTCTTAAATGCCTTCTCACCTTCTCTCTCACTCTTAGTCTCGCTCACTCTCTCCTCTCTCCCCCTCGTCCTCTCGCTGTCTCTTCTTTTTCTCTCTCACCCATTCTTTCTCTTTATCTCCGTCGTGTTTTGGTGGGAGTGTGCGTGTTTTTGTGTGCGTGTGTGTGTGTGCGTGCGTGCGTGTGTGTGTGTGTGTGTGTGTGTGTGTGTGTGTGTGTGTGTGTGTGTGTGTGTGGGGGGGGGGGGGTGGGTGGGTGCACGTGTGCACGCAATAAACACTCGCCCGTCTTTGGGACCAGGCTCTATGGAGCGTAGGACGTGTAAGGAGATTAGAGACCTAGGGGATGTGCATCTTTGTATGGCGCACCGAGACCAACGATTGTTCGAATGAACAGTCTGCAATCGCGTTCGCCTGCTTTAGGCAGCAGCAGCAGCAGCAGTATGGCGGCCGTGGGCGATGCCGATGTAAAAGCAGACGACGAAGAAAGTGGCGCCGAGAAGACCGACGCCGAGAAACCGGTCGAGGGCGCCAAGCAAGCGAAGGCCAATCCTAAAAAGGGACGAAAGTCTTTGGCCAACAAGGAGGTTCGGGCTGGAGCATGCGTGCACGTGGTCGCTGACGGCTCTTCCACCAACGCGTAGAGCGCGAACGTAGGCTGCTCGCGTCGTTGCGCACTGCCTCGCGAGCGAGCGCTCTCTGCGTCCAGGCCGACCAAACTGCGGCGGCTGCCAAGAGCGAGCTGTCCGCTCGTGCCAAGCTCGGTGGCAAGGCCGTGCGGCTGCTCAAGAAGGGCAAGCCCGTCGACGACCAGCTGATCGTCGACATTCTCGTGGAGGAGATATGCCACATTGCCGAGGGCACGGGCTGGCTGCTCGACGACTTCCCGACCACATACAACCAAGCCAAGCTGCTCGAAAAGGCGCTCAGCGGCTTCGACATCGAAGCCGACGGCAAGTGCGTGACCAGCGAAGGGCCGGCAGCGGCTGCAGCGGCGGTGACGCAGGCTCAGCGTCGCGGCCCGAGCTCTGCCGTGGTGGCGGCTGCCGCCGCTGCAGTGCTTTGGTTTGCCCAGTGAGAGTGCGATCGTGTGTGTGTGCGATCGTGTGTGTGTGTGTGTGCGCGTGCGTGCGTGTGCCAGTGGGTAGTGTACTAGCAAGGTTAGTAAAGGTCAGCTATTTCAACAGTCTCTTTTGTATAGTGGCAGAAAAGCCATAACAGCTATCGTCTGTCTCTTATATCAAGAAACAAGGATTGCCTGCTGTTGGACTCGAACCCTCGACCCGTGTCGTGAAGATGTGTGAGCACCTTGTCTCTCTCCTCCTCCTCCTCCCGGCTCGGACCCGCAAGGGTAGGTGTGTGTGCGTGCGCGTATGTAATTACTGTATATGCATGTACATGCACACTGTTTACCTCCGTCACGCCGAAAGATGGTGCATTTTCGTCACGAGGCAAGATGGCACAGTATTGCCATCCATGACCATATTATGACTACTTCTACTATGACTTAGCAAAGCGAGTCCAAAGGCAATTCGTGCTTATTTATGTGTGTGTGTGTGTGTGTGTGTGTGTGTGTGTGTGTGTGTGTGTGTGTGTGTGTGTGTGTGTGTGTGTGTGTGTGTGTGTGTGTATGTCTGTGTGTGTGTGTGTGTGTGTGTGTGTGTGTGTGTGTGTGTGTGTGTGTGTGTGTGTGTGTGTGTGTGTGTGTGTGTGTCTGTCTGTGTGTGTGTCTGTGTGTCTGTGTGTGTGTCTGTGTGTCTGTGTGTGTGTGTGTGTGTCTGTGTGTGTGTGTGTGTGTCTGTGTGTGTGTCTGTGTGTGTGCGTGCGTGAGTGCGTGCGTGCGTGCGTGCGTGCGTGCGTGCGTGTGTGTGTGTGTGTGTGTGTGTGTGTGTGTGTGTGAATTAGCACCTTCATTTGCAATACCACAAAGCTGAAGATTCAGCAGGAGCTATGTGGGCAAGTTTTCTTGTTTTCTTCGCGGCATCGATAGCCCTTGGCTTGGCTCGAAGCACAGGACGGGGCATTGCCATGTGACATAGCATACATGTGCTAGGAGGCTGCCTCCGAGGCCTGGTGGACCATTGGGTGCATTCACTTGAACAAGTGTACAAGGCTACTGTTAGTTGCCCCTCCTCTACCACCCCCGACAACCCCTCTGACCAGCACGTCGTGCCTATGATTGGGCTCGGTTCTCAATCCGCGGTGTCTCTGAGTGCCCGTGGAGCACTCAGTGGATGCAACGGTCTTGCCGCAGAGGCGCAGCTCTGTGAATGGATAATGTGTGCATGCATGCTAATAGTACTCCTTTATTCACTTAAGGAGGCACTCTTCGGATGCTCGGGGGGGGGGGGGGGGGGCGGGGTTGGAGAAAGAGCCGCACCCCTTGCTCGGTGGCAGCCGAAACTGCACCCTTGCGTCTTGCTATTCTGCAGCAGGAGACGGCAGCTTGGCTCGCGTCTGTTACAGAGCCGCAGTAGAGCCGCTGCCATTGGCCGCGGGTCAGTCGTTTAGCCTTTCAAAGCTGCCTGCCCGGTCGAGCCCCCTCTTTCCTCGAAGCCCGCATTCTTCTGGTTGGTTCCTTTGGTGTCACGTTTTCTAACCTTTCCTTTCGAGGCGATCGAGCTTTGACCTTCGAGTATGCCTTTTAAAGTCTTCGAAGGCAGCAGCAGCAGCTGCTGCACTGACCTGTGTGGCTCGGACTGAAGACGATTGCCGCTCGGTTGTTCCTTACTATAATTGGACGACTGTTGCAGAGCCTTCTGCCCTCTGGGCACTTGGCTCAGAAGCGGCGCCTCCGAGCGCGTATTCTCA
Source organism: Cristatella mucedo (assembly GCA_009760855.2). NCBI lineage: Eukaryota > Metazoa > Bryozoa > Phylactolaemata > Cristatellidae > Cristatella > Cristatella mucedo. The sequence goes on from WPIO01000154.1 coordinate 359,912, forward strand.
TGCGTCCGTGTGCTCGCTTGCACAGAGGGCGCCACTGGCCTCCGGCTGCCTCTCGATGGCAGCGGTCGCTCCCTCCTGCCGCCCCGCCT